>CAADRB010000043.1:433310-634805 GCA_900708905.1 Hymenolepis diminuta | reverse complement strand
AAGTCACTACAGTGGGAGCTACAACTGATGAAGTCACAACTGTTGGAACGACCATTAATGAAGGAACTTCTGTGGAATGGACTACTGAAGAGACTTCTACTGTGGAACCAGCAACTGATGAAGCCACAACTGTTGGAACGACAACCGATGAAGCCACTACTGTTGGAACGACCAATGATGAAACCACAACTGTTGGAAATACTACTGATGAAGCTACTACTGTTGGAAAGACCACTGATGAAGTCACTACAGTGGGAGCTACATCTGATGAAGCCTCTACAGATGGAATGGCTACCAATGAGGCTACTACAATTGGAAATACTACTGATGAGGCCACTACTGTTGGAACGACCACTGATGAAGTCACTACAGTGGGAGCTACATCTGATGAAGCCTCTACAGATGGAATGGCTACCAATGAGGCTACTACAATTGGAAATACTACTGATGAGGCTACTACTGTTGGAATGACCACTGATGAAGCTACTACATTTGGAAATACTACTGATGAAGCCACTACTGTTGGAATGAAAACTGATGAAGTCACTACAGTGGGAGCTACAACTGATGAAGCTTCTACAGATGGAATGGCTACCAATATGTCTACTACAATTGGAAATACTACTGATGAGGCCACTACTGTTGGAACGACCACTGATGAAGTCACTACAGTGGGAGCTACATCTGATGAAGCCTCTACAGATGGAATGGCTACCAATGTGTCTACTACAATTGGAAATACTACTGATGAGGCCACTACTGTTGGAATGACCACTGATGAAGTGACTACAGTGGGAGCTACAACTGATGAAGCCTCTACAGATGGAATGGCTACCAATGAAGCTACTACAATTGGAAATACTACTGATGAAGCCACTGCTGTTGGGATGACCACTGATGAAGTCACTACAGTAGGAGCTGCAACTGATGAAGCCACAACAGATGGTACATCCACTGATGAGGCTACTACTGTTGGAATGACCACTGATGAAGCTACTACAATTGGAAATACTACTGATGAAGCCACTACTGTTGGAATGACCTCTGATGATGCCACTACAGTCGGAACTACAATTGATGAAGGAACTTCTGTGGAATGGACTACTGAAGAGTCTACTACTCTGGAACCGACAACTGATGAAGCTACTACTATGGAAACCACTGCCGATGAAGCTACTACAGTTGGGAATACTACTGATGATGCCACTACAGTGGGAACTACAGCTGATGAAGGAACTTCTGTGGAATGGACTACTGAAGAGTCTACTACTCTGGAACCGACCACTGATGAATCTACTACTGTTGGAACGATCACTAATGAAACTACCACAATGAAAATGACCACTGCTGAAACCAATGCTGTTGGCGCGACCTGTGAAGGCTCCACTACTCTGGGGACTACTACTGATGAAGGCACTATTGTTGGAACGGCCACCGATAAAGCCACTACTGTGAAAATGACCACTGAAGAGCCTACTACTCTGGGAACTACTACTAATTTAACTACTACTGTTGGAACGACCACAGAACGGGCTACTACTGCGGGAACTACTACCAGAGTGACTGCTAATGTGGAAAACACCACTGATAAAGCTTCTACTGTGGGAAGGCCTACTGAACAATCTTTCCATCTAAATGTGACTTTTGAAGAAAATGCTACTTTTTGGATAGAAGCAATAGTATCAGAGGACAAACCACCAGAATTAAATTCAGCAACTACTAAATCATCCATGGCTGACTCCACTACTACAACACCCATCTATTTCCCACGGGAATCACGACCAGAATGGAAGAGACGTTATCGGATATGCTTGTTTCGTTGCGGATTTAATAAGTCCTGTAAACTCAACTGTGTAGCGCAATTCAAGAACTATTGGTCTAAGAGTTCAGCAGCATTCAATCCTAAAGGACTCATTCCCCCTATTTTCCAACCTCAGTAGAAGGTGAAGTCACTGTCTATTATTTTTCCCTTGCTTTAATGACTTCTTTTAATAGATTCAATTTCATTCATTTACTCACTATAATTTATGTGAAATTGAGTTTATTTGAATAAAGCATCCAATATATAGATTAGATAGGAGATGTATAATTATCAGCCTACGTCTATTAGTAAAATACGTAGTTAAAATCTGGAGATTTCTGCTCTGAAAAATTTGATTTATTCTGATATCAAGTTCTTTATTTTTATTTTTTGTGGAATCCTGTTTCCCCATTGATATAATCTAGGCTACCACTGTGATTACATCATGGTTCCAACCGTTCTGATCCAGTAGAAAGAGGGAAAATGGTATCTCTATCACATGAAGTGACTTAAGAATAAAGGTCATGTCTTTAAACAAACATATTATTAAGTCACTTAAAGTAAACGATCGTATTGAATATATGATTCAGACGAGAGTTGTATGGTATTCGATGTTACCATTACTTAAACAGAGAGAAGAGAATTTTAACATTAGAAGATCTGGGTCCTCAAATCAAAGATTTCGCTTTGCCCATAAGACATTCATTGCTAAAGCCTTTGGGAGCGGTTTTATTGGAATTAAAATATCATTTCCCTAGATTGAGGTCAAAAGTAAATATTAAATTATCTGAACCAACTGCCGAATATAATTTAAATTTATGAGGAGAACAGAGCCATTTTGGGGTTCTAAATGTATAAAAGCATTCATAGGAAGAGAGATAGCTTTGGAGTCAAGAATGTTACAATACCTCATAAGCTCACTGGAAGATTACTAACTCGGCATAGGAATTCTTAAAACTGTTCCGATAGAAGGTTGCATTTTAATTTAACGTATTTGGAACCATCCACAAATGATCTAAAATATCCAGGACAGAAAAATTCTTATCTAGAACACATTTAATTAAATTATTTCCTCTAAAATTGACTAGATCAACGAACTAGGCAGACTTGACGACAACGGGAAGTCAATCATACGCCAGTCGCCGTGTGTCCAAGGGAGTTTATTCAGAATTTTTCCAAATATAAAACTGCAAGAGGTACCTATGTAGTGACCATAGTAGTTGCATTTTCTTGTCTGATAATTCTTCATACATTCTACTGAATGAATACACGAATAAAGACTCGTTTTGGAGACTGTACTCTGCATCCCTCTCTTTTTGGTCTTCCAACTCTGCAAAGCCTATTGCTAACTGATAGTCGAGTTGATTATTATGTTTATGAAGGGATATTTAGCCTAAAATGATCTGGCTTCTTAAAGAATTTTACTGAGATTGTTGCTTTTTTTAGTTCATTCAATAACAGACCGTACCAAAGATGCCATTTGGACAAGGAGTATTCACCTTTCAATAGACTGTTTAATGTGGATCGTAGAAAAGTAACTTGAGGATTTCAGTCTTCGAGATTCCTTCGAGCTCATAGCTGGAGCCTAGATTCCAGAGTAATTGAGTAAAAATTGTAGTAGACCTTGGTTTTCAAGAGTGAAGGTTTGTACTCACTTAAATTGCCTTGCTCTTGCACTACACACTCCGATTCAATTTCTGCAGAAGAGAGCATTAACCCAAAGTGATCAGGTGTAAAAGATTTGCAGAGTCATTTTTCAGCATGAGTTAAGATAGCAGAATGTTTACCTTTCTACTAGTTTAGCTTTCCATGTTTGCCTTGAATGAGCCTTCAGATATCTTATAGTATGTAAGTTGCAATATCTGGAAATAATCTCTTAAATACAGCAGGTACGTTTATTAATCATTACTCTATAGTGTCAAAAGGAAGGTCTTTTTGATATCTATATTGAGCTATGGAATTGCATTTCAGATCCCCTCTTATGAGAAATTCACATTCTGTCACACCATTTTTGTGACCAATATTAATCAGTATTGTGCAATACTGCAGTGACATTACCCGCTGAGGGAAACGTGATCGTGCAGGAAATTAATGTAATTAATATTCATTTTACTCATAGGTAAAATCCGATGCAGATATCTGATGGTTGTCTGACCCAAATTTCGAATGTAGCTACGAAATATAACTAAGGTAATCGATCTATTGAAAATTATTCCAATAAATAAAAAAGGGAATGTAAGTTATAATGGATTTCATTGAGACAATACACGCATTTCAAAGGAATCGATGGTGAAGGAAAGCAAAGAAAGCTGTAACTATAATATGCAACAGCATCAATTAACTCAATTGCAAAAGAACCTCGGAGGAGAAAGTCGAAGTGATATATCCCTGACAGGACGCCGAAAACATAGATTAAAGCCACAGATTTCATGTCTCGAGATGAGCACTTCACGTAGGCGTTCTCTAGGCTCCCCGTTATTTTTTTCAATTCATTCTTCAACTCAATTCACTCAATGCATTCTTATAAAATATTCACTTTGAGTGCACATAGTTTATGGAACTTGACTAAAATCAAATTTTTAACTATCTCACCTCTGTTATTTTAAAACTGAATATCATGTAAGATCGTTTTGCCTTCTCAACTATCGAGAAAAAATGAATCGAAGTGGTAAAACCGACCATACTCGATTGAAAAACTGATCAATAAGCATTAAACGTCGTAACAAATATTTGCTGCTATCAAGAAGACAAATCATAAAATTTAAATTTCTGGAAGTGAGCTACCCATTTGGCTGCCAAATCCGAAAACTCAACGACGTAAGACTCTTTAATATCTGGAAGTTGCTTTCAGAATTATTTTGATCTTTTTTCGTTGTCGCTCATTAAGCTTTCTGTTAACCGAATTCAATTGTTTCCCAAAATTAAAAATTCGGAAAATTTTTTCCTTTGAGTGAGAATAATAATGCTTCTGGCGAATGTCATCGTTTCAACTGTGAGCTGCCCTTGAAAAGTAAGTCGCAATAACTCAGACTGGGAGCTAGGGAAAGAAAATAGAAGATAAAGATTTTTTAGTTCTACGAAGTCATTTTAGAGAAACAACGTTTCCCTTGTGTGATCTTCTTTTGAGGGTCAGATCATTCTAGGATCAAAATTTTAAAAAATCTCAGTCTGTTACAGGATATGCATTACCCATTCTACGTAAGGACAACGACTGCTATCTAGAACATATTTGTCTGTATCCTATCCATAAAGCGAGAATTAATGAAATTCTGTAGAGCCAAAAGGACTGATTGTGTTCGCCGCTAAGATGGAATTTTATATTTTTCACCGCAGTGGATTAAATTGCCTGTTAAGTCAAATTCAGCGCTTCTTTTTTCACTTATTCTCGGACCATACGAATATCAAACGACATTAATATCTTTTTGTGTAGGTGGCGTGACATATCTGCAAATGTGATTTCTTAATCTAGTTCAGTTGACTTTACTCTTTGATATCTCTTGCTATATTTTGATAAAGCAACGCCGTAAGTGATCTAGAGCAAATAGTATGTTTTATCCCAGTAAGTCTTATGATTATATTAGATGAACATACCACCAATGCAATATTTTTAAGTATCTCCTTAATATCTTGGGAGGATAGATTATTACCTCATTCAATCATCAGTTTACACCTACACTAGAAGGAGCAATTAAACCCGAATAACTAATAGTTAGACAGGCAATTATTGCACTCAGAACCTCCCGTCTTCTGCACCAATTAACTGTTCACATTTTGCTAAGTTAACTAACTAGACTAGCCAAACACATATTAGTGCACAAAATTCACCGGGTGGAAATTGGGAAAAATTGGAAATCGCAACTGCTTGGGTGTAGAATCATGACCATTTAGAAGAGTCATAGAGGGAAAAATTCCGTGATAATTGATATGTCTTAGTCATCTCCTTTTTCCGAGTGTTTTCTAATAGGAAAATGTGGGGAAACTTAATGTATCAGTTTCTTTAAGCTCTTTTTAACCGCAAAAATGCAACAATCATTATGTTTCGACCTGAGAAGACGACAAATTGGGACGTCTAACGAAACGGCCGAATAACGAAAATTAATTTGTTATCATAAATTTAAGAAGTATTCATAGAATCAATATAGAGTAATTGCTCAGCATTAAAATCAGGGTAAGATTGACGGTAAAGAAGCTGAATGTGTAGATGATAAAGGAAGTGAGTTCCATTTTCCAGAATTGTTTTTGGTTAGAAGAAACTCGATAGGAATTCTAATCGAGTACTTTTGGTGCACCCAACGAAACTCATAAGCTTCATCTCTCGTGCACTGGAGCATTGATTATAGCATTTATACCACCATCGAAGTAAGCATCATTACGATTACTGACTAACAAAATTACATTTCATAATTAGGCCTCCTGATCACATCCTAGATTTCAGTCACTTTCATTTCTTGCTCTTGTCCAGTATATTCTTACTTCAATTCAATTCTTGGAAGGTCATTGATCTAGTAAATATCCGTAAGTCTAAGTTGGTTGAGCTCTTACAAGTAATTCTACTAACCGGACATAGCGCTAATTTATTCACACATCTGCTGAATGTCCTATGCAAATTGAGTGTTAAACAGTGCTGGCTAATTTTAGAGTCAGAGGAAAACATTGACTTGTATCTTTCAGTTTGGTGCCTGTATACGGTTGAATAATTTACCTCGTAGTTGTTAAGATGAGATCTGTGTTTCTTCTCAGTCTTACAAACTTGCCAAATGTATTAGGATTAGTTTGTAAAATATGCAATTCTGAAAAGACGCATAGAAACTCGAACCATTGCAATTCGCAACACAGAAATGCTATAACTAAGATCCGGCCGAAATTAATGCTTTAGGAAGATTTTATGAAGGAAAAGAAAGTAGCTCTTTTGCACTCAATAATCAGCAAGAACTTTCGGTCCCAATTTTCTATTGCATGAATCCGAATATGAAGGACAAAGTAGTTAAAACGCCATATAATAGAATGCTTTCACAATGTTGAAATCGAATTCATTGGGAGTTTCCTTAAAGGATCTTTAAAATAACAAAAGCACATATTCTTTCCAGCTTAGCAAAGAAGAATTATAGATCCCTAATCCAAAAGCTCATATTTCCTATGCATTTGAATTCAGCCATTTAGAGAGAAAATAAGGATATTCTAATTTAGAACATCAGATAGTGAGACCTATCTTTTCTTTTCTGATTGAATATTCCCTCTCAGTCATTTTTGAATTTGAATTTGACAAGTGCTGTATCGGCCCGGTCTCATAAACCTGCTCAGTCTATCTATACATTAGGCACCTACTGGCTCAATCATTTTCCTAAACTGTCAATGAGTAAATAATGCGAAATCGGTTAACTGTCTTATCTTGCTACATTTCGACTATTCCTCACAGCCGAATTGTCCCCGCTCAACATTGACGCTCCCCATTTTCTTCTAAATTTTCCCTCCTCTCTTTCATTCATTTTCTAATTGTCCAATGCAACTACTAAACTCCCAACTTGTTAAAGGCTGTTATTTTTCATTAGCTTTTGGAAGATCATAATTTTTTCTGAAAGGATACCTGATCCTAATAATCGCGACTCCAAAAGCAGCTTTACCATTGGGGTTAAGTAAAGTGGCTCTTAAATAATTGGCTACACAGACTTTTCCGTCTTAAAACTGGAAAAACGACAAAGAGCTTTTTATTCTTTATGTAATATGAATTTAACGTATTTGAGAAATTCATGAATATTTTTCAGCGAAGTACTACTAGCTACATCTGATCAGGGCAACGAAGTAAATTTGTTACAAAGTAACAATGTAATTTGTATATCAAACTTGAATATACCTTTAACATCATTTTGATTTCATTTTATCATCATTCAGCATAACCAGAAAATAAGCCTTTTTATTAATTCTTCTACTAACTCATGCTTCCGGAAACGTACTTTCCTGTAATTTAAATGGCATATAACCTAGGTTTTAGAGGACTGAATATCACCTATAAATATCATGTCAAGAAATCTATACGATAGGGTCTATATTGTAAGCTGCGAATCTCAGCTTACGCCAACTGATAGATATAGATATAAACTTTAAAGATTATAGCGACGCCATCGGTGCACATAGCAACAACCTATCTAAATCTTCCAAGAGAAGTCTCGAATTGGACAATTTTAAAAAAAGCACCGATTGTATTCCATCTCTATACCTCCGTACATTTACTACGCATCCATTTGGAAATAATCCTGCTTTGTTTTATGATTGGGAATGATTCATCAACATTGTAATGTTAAACCTCACAAAATGCCGGTTAGAAGAAAAATTTATAAGCTTATTTAGCACTCGTTAGTGCGAAATTGTGAATAACGGAAAAAATTATGAAATTGGCAGAAATTTGAAAATAAATAAAATAGAATTTCAAGCCAAAATATATGCTTTGAAGCAAGAAATTTTCATATAAAGATTCTAACCAAGTTGGATACGAAGAAAAATTATGCAATTGATCAATATTGCGGGAGCGGTGACTGTATTGCGTACATTACGACGTCTTATAGGTTTTCTTATTTCATTTAAATGATGATAAAATCACGTATAATAAGTCCCGATTGTTTTGAAAAGAAGAGTTTTTCAATATTTATATTGGAAGAAGGAGTAGCATCTGTGATCGTTTCTGATAGAAAACATGGAATCTACTACCTCCCCTTTAACCACTTTTAACCAGTACGGTCAGTTATGTCGCTTAGTGGATCTGCACCGATGAGTGTCAAACTTGGAACAGGCAGACATACATGTTGGCAGTTACGCCATAGGAGCACATTATTATAACATAACTGCGTACAAAAAGGCAGAAGAAGAGGTAATGAGTTTTATCTCTTCATATTATGTTGCATCAATTACAACTAATTATGTGGACTAAATAGATACACTTTATGACAAGATCAAGTCACCATATCTCAAAGAGATTTTATATAACGTGGTTGCATTAGTAGCTGTAATGTCTTTCTAGGTTAATTACGTCTGAGCAAGGTCTAACCCAAAGAGATCATCCAGAATATTCCTTTCCAACCGGCATTTGACAGTCTGTACTGACCAGTTTCTTAATACTTTTTGGAAAAATAGGAACTTAATGAAATAAAAAAATGAAAATTATACACTTCCTACCAACTCCAAAACTACGGACTGAAATCTATATATCCGCTTGTTTTATAAATTAAATTAAATATTATATTAAAATAATCATTCGAGACTTCGCTTTAAAAAGAGAATAAATTGTATTTTATCATAATGGCCAAAGTCATTTTAAATAAATAAATAAAGGGAAAAAGAGCTTTCCAGTTTATTGTAACAGATGAAAATTCACTTTGAAATGGCATAACTACATTGGCGTTGACAAGCGGGTTTGATATTTGCCGTATTTCAGAATTAATGGTATCTGTAAATATCAGGCAATTGTTTTTCAGTATAAGTGCAAAATGGACAAGTGTAAGGAATAATGGTAGGTCTTATGTTCCTCTTTTTTTAATACTATGACATTGATTAGTCCCACTTATAGAAGTAAGTCAAGTTGCATATTAGTAAGAGGTAGAATCGGAATTCTGAAAATTCTATGAACTAAATTCGCCCCTCGGGCATTGTTTTATTCCACTTTTCATTTCAGCAGTTGTCTCGTTGCCGCTACTTTACTAGCCTATACCGATTTGTAATTACCGAAAATGTCTTTCCTAATTTTGGCCTATTTTGGGGATCATACTTTACTCACACTCTTCAAAGGTACTCTTGGGACAAAATGTCCGTTTACACAGATGCGATAACTTGTACTTGACTCATCCTCCTCTCAACCGCCATGTCTAAAGGAGATACTCTTAACTTGTAGATCCCAAACACTTCGAGAGGTCAGCAACCTTACTCAGTCTGTACAGTTGCACTTACCTGCACACAGTCCAACATCAGCGCACAGCTTAGTTGGAACATGTAAGGTCAGTGTGACCATTTGCTAGGCCGAAACATATATTCCTCTAAATGTATTTCGCTGGGAGAGGATTGTGGCCAAACCCCTTCACATTAACTTACCTCATATATATAATGTTTCTTAACAATTTAGACCACGCTTGTTGCACGCTCGCTGACGTTGTTCTTCGTATTCTCGGTCTGTCTCGTTATATCTAATAGTGCATCTGTTGCTTTATGTAAGCAGCTTTGTATAGACACCGTATTCGCTTATTCTCAAACGCCTCTCTTTGTTCACAGACAGATCCCATGATTCTGGCTTTATCACTGTGCTTTATATTTACATCCACCAAATGCTCTTCATCTAGTGGTCTCTCAGTTCTTCAACCTGATCTGTGAAGTTTGGTATTAATTAAAGGAGGATAGCTAGTAGTATATCCGTGTTTCTTTTCAGAAACAAGATCCATAGTTGTCCAATCCGTAAAGCTAACAAGATTTCCAATCAATCGAATATATTCAAAGTCATGTGTAGCAGTTACTATAATTTCATAATTTCATATTGGATCTGAATAAATCTGGCTCCAGTAAATTTTGGTGGATACTCCGCAATATTGCAGTGGCTACTTACGTAGAACTGCTTTCAAACCGGACAGTAAAAATTATAATCAAAATAATTTAGCCGCAGTATTTAGGAGCTGTATGGGAGATAAGTGTAGTCAATTTATATCGATTTACATAGATATCTCCAGCCTAGATATGAACCTATTGACAAATTAACGTCATTTAATATAATAAGGAAGGGGGAGAGACATCAGTAATGGTAATTTTTACAGGGGACTTTCAAATTCCTAGAAACTGAGGATACTTATAGGAAAGATTTTCACTTATTTTCCAAATGAATCATTGAAGATATGACATTAATTATTTATGACCCCGTTATTTGGAGTAGCGAAAAATTTCATTAACCGAAAAATTTTGGCATAGTATTGCAACCATAAAGTGGCTAAATGAAATCAGCAAAAATCTAGATACATTCACTAGTAAGAACACAACTTTATTGAATGATATCAAAACAATTTCTCGAAAGTATGAAGACCAAAATAAGATTAAAATGTCATAAAGAGAAATTAACTGATTTTAAGGTTGAAATGGAAGTCCCAGAGAATAATAAAACAGCATTTAGAAAATCCATGTATTTATAGTTTATTTAAGTCACATTATAATCTGAACTTCAAATTATTTCGATTATAATAGCTTAAAATAAGTTTCAAAATGACCTTTTGCAAAAATGAGATTTAATACCTTTACTTTAAAATATACAGATATACCTAATCGTAATAATTTGATGGCATAACTACTTCAGACTTGACCTGATACATACCTTAATTTCACTTTCGGCTTTTTAGCACACATCTAAGTGCGGGAATGACTAGCAAAAATTGAAATAAAGACTCTTGCTTATCAGGAGCATCCACCACCGTTGAATAATTTCGGCAGTCTCAAAATATACAAGATGATTAAAGTGATATTCTGATCACAAAATTTTGTCGTAATAATATTGGAAAATAGGGCAAGATGACTGTAATTGGTGGCATAGAAAATAGCCACATATATCCGCATTTACAGTAAGAACCTGAAGGGAGAGAGGGGTTAGAATATCGCACAGTATTTGGCGAAAACTGTATCTAAGGTCAGAACGTTGGCACATTTTTAAGATTTCCTGAATGGATTATTCACAATTGCATAACAGAACTGCATATTTTTTAATGAGTCGACTGGAATGAGCACATTCATAAACACTATGACAATACAAAGGTTCACATATAGAGCTGGAATTGTCTCCTAGAGAAATTAAGGCTCACCCCACTCTAACTGAATGAAGTCGAAATAAAGTAATACATTTATTATGTAATTTTATTCGGGTAGGTAACTCAGTGTTGGAAAGTTGGATAAAATAATTATTTTCATTTGTCAAAATTTTTCAAATATCTATTCGGACCAGACGGTATTGCATCACAGTGGGTAGTTTAAGCAGCTTGATATCTCGCTTATTTAATCATTTAAAATATATTTCTCGAAAGCATTAACAAGATATCAGATTAATTAGTGTAAAGTTTTGAATATGAGTATCCCGAAAAGATGTGAGACAGTAGTAGTATTAAATGTAGCAATATCTGAATAGAAAGAATGTTCATAATAATGTAAAGTTTAGATATTTTACTCTATGTTATTTTAATGCTTCCTCTAAAACCATAAATTATTAAAAGAATGCCTTAAATCCAATTTTTAATTTAAAAATAAGTTTATAAAATATAAAATGAAATAAATAATGTTAAATTTAATATGAAACTATCTACCATTTACCTGTTATTCGACTATTCAATGATAATGATGATGTTGGATCTGTAAACCGAATAAATTTAAATGCTTATCCGCAAGCCTGTCGGCTCATTCTTGTAAGCTCCGGAGTATTTTTTAACAGTATGTGTTTCTGTCTTGATTTTTTAATTATTTTGCTGTGAAAATGTGGAAATTGAAATTCTTCAGGCAGTTCAGAATTGTGCTTTGTTTTTTATTGTCAACAGTGTTTCTACTAATATTTTAGCAGTAGTACTTAGCTCTTTAATCGTTACTTTTTTAATTGTTCTTTAGGGCCCGCGTATACCCTGCTTTATATCACTAAGATGCTCCCAAACATGGAAGATTGGGAAGATGAGCTTACTCCCAAAGACATTGTTCTCGCTACCACGGTATCGCGTAAATCGCTGCGACGTAGCATGATCCCGCTTAACCAAATTGGTTCCTCCATTCACTGTACTCCCTCCAAAGTTGCAATTCGACGAAAGAGTGTGGCAGTTTTTACAAGTTCCCCAACCGAATCTCCTATTGCCTCATCCTCAACACAAGTTCTTAGTCTCTCTTTCGACAGGAGTTCTCATAGAAAAGGTTGCGCAATGGCCCTATCTCCTAAGGAGTCTACTCCTCAACCAAAGGCTGTCATATCTCCAATTCGTGCTTCTTCGGAGAAAATGGATGCTGATCATAATCCTTGTCCCTCTACTGTTCCTCTCCCTAAATCACCGCATAAGGTTTCTACGCCTAAAACACCGCACAAATCAAATGGATCTCCTCCTTATTGTGAAAGTGTTGATGATGTAATAAGGAATTATGAACGGGAACTGGAGGAATGGCCCAAATTTCTTGCCGGTTTAGAGGAGAAAGCTAAAACTCCATTTCAGTCCACATTGACTTTAGATGAAATTATGAACGACTCAGTGTTGAAACACTTTATCGAACTGATCATCCCTGATCAGTCCACCTGGCCATCTTGCTTCGAAATCCAACTTCGAATTAAAAGAGCCTATGCAAGTATTATAGACGGATTGATGCGGACTAAAGTGGAACAGGAAAACATTTTACGATATTTGGCAGCCCTTCGGGAAATCAAGCTCAAGGAACTCCTTCCTAAATTGGCCGAAAATCCTAACCCAGTGTCAATTAAGGATTTTGCAGCGTATGTTCCCTTTCTTGACGAAACTGATGAGCTATCGTAGTGAATCTTCCTCCCCTCCTTTATTTCCCCTGTACATTATCTATATTTTTATACTTTAATTGTGTTTATATATAAATTTTCATTTATGGCGGGCTTTTATCTCTTTCAATTTCTTGACATCATACGGTTTACAAAGGTCTTGTAATCGATTTGACCGCTTCCCGTCGCTTTGGCTGTTCTAATTAGTGCGGATATTTCACCTTCCGATAGCTTGTCTCCGCGATTGCAAAGAAGTTGTTTTAGTTCGTCGGTGGTTACATAGCCTCTTCCTTCAGAATCTATTAAGGAGAAAGCGTTTAGGATATCTTGTTCATTATAGACGCCTTTCTCTTTCTTCGAGGCGATCTGGCAGAACTGTTCATAGCTTACTCCCTCGGATGAAATGTTATTGTTTGTGTCAACCGATCGGAGTAGCTCCTAAAAATGTGAGAGAAAATGAGTCAGGTATTGGCAGTTATTTGACCAGCAAATGCTATAGGAGCTTTTAGACCTCGAATTCGCAATTAGCGGGCATTAGGGCAAGTTTACGAAGGGCAGTAAGTAGGTTCTCGCATGGAATCTTGCCTTTTCTTTCAGGGTCGAAGGAGTCGAATACTTCCCTGTATTCTACAAGTCTTTCCGGAGTCACGTAGTTCTCTAGTTTCATAATTATCTTGATCTTTTAAATACATGGGCAATAATTTCAAAAAGTGTAGGCAGAAAAGGATATAAAATTAGTAATATCTAGTAATATGATGATTAGACTAAGAACTAATCGTAAATAAAAATAACTGAAATAAGGCAGTTTCGTACAATATTCCTTAAATCTTATCTCTCACTCAGTTGCTAACTTTTGAAGATTTGCGAGTTACTCCAAGGTCATGAGTAGAATTTGCATTTGATAATTATCAGAAATGTATATGTGAATAGGCAAAGTTAGTACTTAGATGTTAGAAATAAGCACGATAACATGCTTGTAATTAAAATAATAAAGCAATTTCTCCTAAGATTTCGAGTACTCTTTAAATATCCAAAATAAATTTTAAAGAAGAGAACTTTCAGTGAGAGGACTTTCATCGCAGGCTGTAGATATTGTAATTGCTATTATCTAAGAAACACATAGCTCCTAAAGCAAATTTTCTATAAATATATGAAAAGTAGAATAACTCTGAACTTACAAAGTAATTGTAAGATGGTACTCCAGACCGCATTGAAATTTAACCGTGTTGTTAATTCAACACTTCCCCTACAATGTTTGATATAGCACATAATTTTTCCTATTTTGCTTTATTTTGTAAAATTAACTTCTTTGTTTTGAATGCCTCTTTTGTCCCTTTGGCATTAATTAATTTTTCTATAGGATGAATAAATAATAATTGTATAAATGGTAAATGTAATTTATGCACAAAGATGTGATCACTGCCTTGTTTTTAACTTTTACTATTCATCCGATAATTGGATTGAGTAATTTTAAACACTGGAGTGAAAAAACAGGGGGAAAGGCGAGTAAAGTATTTACCCGAGCGCTTGGTAGTGCGGATGCTTAAAGAGAAAGGCTTCAGAGTTGGAGGCGTGAAGGATTGATCAGCCGAAATATATAATACTAATAGTGAAATGCAAATATGATGAAAATCCAGAATTAATGTAGGAAATAGTAGTTCTCTGCATACTAATAACCTTACTCAAGGATCAAACTTATTACCTTTTTGCATTTAATTCTTTTTGCATCAGTCATTGAATATTCTAAATATTATAAAATAACAAACTTCACCTCAACTAATACCGTCTTAAGATTTTTTGCAAAACCAAGTATATATCTTAACAGAAATCAAGGCAAACATGGCTGTCCACTACTTTGCTAGTGCCTAAATTGGCGGATGTATTCCATAAGTCTTTGTAAGTGGCCCATATGGAAGCCGCCATGATAAACCAAAATTGACTGTGTTACTTTTATAATATAACCAACTAGAAGTCCCGGTAGTAATCTCGCAGAGCCAACAATCTTGAAAATTCGGTAATACAGCAACTTAACACAGAAGCTAATAACCCACGTTGTGGTTAACAGGCGTGTATTAACGAAACTCACTCTCAATCGGTATCGGCTTAAACAAATAAGTATAATTATCAAGTGTCCTTTATCGGTGGAGAAAAAAGAAAGAAATTATATTTTTATTTAAGAAGGAATGTTGGGAGCTGGGGAAAATAATTATCATTTCTTCTAACAGTTACTATTTCACTGACTGATCAAAGCGGCTGTATTTGATCTTTTTATGGGATCCTGTTCTCAACACAAATGAAGAGCCACAAAAATACACGTGGACCCTTCTATCTACCTTTATTTACGTTCAGACACTTGTAATTTTACCGTTTTTTCATAATGAACTCATTTTCTACTCATCATCTTTCAAAGAACTTTCAGTAATCTCTAATATTTTCAATTCTTTCAAATTCCGAAACCTCAATGTATATTTTCTTAGTTATCTATTCGGTAAATTACATAACATTTAACTGACAGTCAAATCAGATTAACTGAAAAAAAATCCTCTTTGTTATACCGGTTAGATTTACTGTCAACATCAACAGTTGCCGGAAAAGTAAACCCGCCATGAAAACAAAGTAGAGAAAATCTAGATCAGATCATGATAGAAGATGCACAAGCTGAAGCCCTTGGTGTCTTCGAAGAATATATCATAAGTTATCGATAAAAAAACATTATTAATATAGATATATTTTTCCTGAACGAAAAAGTGAAATGAACTATGATGCACTGACCAGTGAAACCACTTCGCTAAGTTAATTATGAGTTCATTTCTTTATTTGTAATAAGAAACAGATCATACACAGAATACCAAGCATTATTAGGAATGCTTTATAATGATGAAAACTCTTATCTTTCTACTATCTATAAAGGACAAATCTTGCTATCTGTGTAAGCTACTACTCCAAAGATGGAAGTGATGTTTCTCCTATAAGCAGCAGATATCCATCATTACCCAGCGATCAGAAGTGATTGAATGGCGACAAGATCTCCACCGCAGTGTCCACGGGCGGTCCTACAGTGCGTTTGTGTGTTTGCTCATAGATACCCAAAAATCGGTGCCGATCATCAGACCGAGACACCGGCGACGAGACATGACCGGCGTCTAATAAAGAAATGTTTTGTGTATAAACCTAATCTACTTATTAATAAATTTGGGTGGCTTGCCTGCCACCTTCGAACCGATCTGACGACTTGAGTGGCTTGATTTATTCCATCTATTCGATCGATGTGGCCCCGGTAGACTTAACGTTATTACAGATCCCACTCGATATTTTTTTAACTTTATGTAAATGCTTCTTTTAAACTAAAATATGAAAATGCAAATAAATGGAGACCTTCACTCTTGAAAATCAGCAACGACTATATTTTTCTTCCACTTCCCTTAAAATTTAAGCTCCCACCAAGCGCACTTAAATTTACAAGGAGCTCTGCAGAAATCTTAGTTTCCTTTTTCCCTCTCCTTGGTAAGCATTATATATTCCAAATTGAATCTCGATGCGACATTTCGTAAATTGACTGGATCTTCTTTTAATCTAATCGACAATTTTTTATGATTGTTCTTTGGATTTGTCAGTTCACTGGGAAAGTATTTCATAAATGATATTTTTATGGATTTTGTACTATTTTTAACTCTTCCTCGTTTTATGTATCTCTGATAAGTGAATGGGAAAGTGCAAGTATCCAATAAATAACTAGGCCTAAAATCTGAGTCCCAAACGAAATTAATGACAAAGGGATTTTGTTTGGTGGGGCAATTCAGTAGACACAGATAATGCAGGAATTTGCTGCCGAGGCCATTTTTGACGAATAAGAAGAGCATGAAGTCCTGATTTTACTATCAAGATCAACTTTCAGCGTTACTAATGACACTACCAGCATATTTCTTCTCAATTAATGGTTTTCATTTAACTAAATAATAGAAATCTTATCGAAAATTGTGGGTTATCGTTCTAGAAATCAAGAAGAAAATTACCAATAGAGCATTAAAAATCTCGCAAATTTAACCTTTAATAACCTGGATAGCTGTTAAAGTACATTTCAACCATAGAAACAGAGGACAGAAGAGAAATTGTTGAGTAATAAGTAGAGTTAGAATGAAATTAATTGATTTAGTGCTATCTAATCAGGTTTAAGCGTAAGCAGTCAGAATTAACGCAGATTATGAGGATAAAATCAAATGATTATTATGTTGCTCACAGGAAACACTTTCAATGAGGTGTAAAACTGAGAAGGGGATGTGGTGACATTAAATAGATAATACATTCAGGGCATCACAAGTCTTGGTTCATGTGAATTCCGGAACATGGAGTTGTCCATATTCTCGAAGGAGAATTCGTACTGCGATTCCCTGATTTCAAATTTCATCTTTCGATTCCCAGGTTAATGAGTGAGATTATGTCAATTGTATTGTATTATACCATAATTTAGTTTCGTTGATGGTCATGTCAATTTGATGTATGTGTATCTTTCAACAACCAAGAGCAGATAGAGTAGGCTGGCGACGATGTATTTATTTTAGCACAACTAACTATAGTTCACTCCGGTAAACTTATTCCTAAATGTTAAATTAAAATTCAAATAAATGAAGAGTTAAAATAAAGCGTTATATTAAAAATGGACCATCAGTCTGAATTCCGAAGCACCGATCTTACAAACGCTGACTTGGTGAGTCAGACCTTGTAGCAATTAAAGTTAACTCTTATACTAAATGGAGAAATCAGAAGTAAGATTCTTTTGGTAATCAGTATTTCAAAATTCACTTTTACCAACATCCTTCTTCCCCAATTCAAACTAATTTTACCATTTTTGGTTAATAGTAAGTAATGCTTATCTCTTTGTTTGTGTAATTAGTTCAAATTCCTTTACTCGAAAGTTAAATAAATATTTAAGCATTTAGAAATAATATTAGTGATTAGGAAATAAAATGGAGCAATTTGGCCTACCACTTATTGTTTTGATCAGGAGGAGCAAATTTTTAAATGGGTTTCTAATTCTTATGGAATAAACATTTGAATCCATTAGAATAAGCATAAGTGGATGGCCAATAGGTAAAATGATAGGAAACTTTTATGTTTATCAGAAGTAAATCTACTTAAAAATCCATACTTAGAAAGAATTTTTGTGTAATTCCAGTTGTCATTCATTCTTCACGATTGAAAATGAGATTAAAAATTAATAGCAGAAGTATTAAAGAAGATTAGTGTAATAAGAACAATGTAAGAAACTTGTAGTTACAAGACACCGAGACGTTAGCTAAAAAAAATGAAGAGGAAAAAAGTAAAGAAGAATCTTCCGACTTTTACTTACTTTAATTTAGATTAAATAAAGAATACATGGAGGTTGATAAGTTATTAAAAATAAAATAATAATTGTCATTCAGTTTTTATAAAAAAGGACATACAAAAGAACACACCTTTAAAGTTCGATTTGAGCTTAAGCATTTGCCTTCTCTTTCTTAAGCCAATTGATTCTCCTTTATGCAGACTGTGGCCTTGAGCTTTTCGTGACAGGTCTTGACAGCCATTATGTTGGTTTGAACGTGTAATTCTGTAATGAATTGTCACTTTATTTGCGTTCTAGGAATTGTTTTCGGAACTTGATAGTTTCCCTATAACCTGGCGTATTCTTGAGCATTTAAATAATTCGATATCTTCATAGGGAATTCAATTTCAATCACTCTGTACATTGGGATTTTAATTGAGGACTATTTCAATAAGAAGATGTTCACTATTAAATCCTGAATAATTAAATATTTCAAATAAAGAATGTACCGAATTAGCATTCGATAGGTAAATGAAATTATTGGTGACAATAAAATATTATGAAATGAGTTTAACGATATGAATGCTCCATTTGACCGGGCTAACTGCAAAGATGCGGGGTTTTCAGTACACAAAATCTCACTTTTATGGAATTTTAAAGAGGCTAAATTAAAAACATTTTACCATCTTATGTAAGTAAATCTCTAGTTACTTCACATTTACCCCCTAAAAGCAAAAATGGATAAGAAAATCGATATTGTAAGGAAACTTACACGTGAGTGGCAATGAACTAGTGGATAAAACGTGCACCTGCTTCAATTAAATGTATTTGAAGTAGGTTAAACTTTGAACAAGTGAACTTGAATTTGAACAAATGGGTTCAAAATTTGAGTTCAGTTGCAGCCAGTATTTGACGGCAAAAGAAGAAACCGAGAAATATGAAACAAGAAAACTTATGCTGAATAAAAAAGTATTTTTTGATTGAACGCAACCAAATTCTTGCCTAGTCAAACTAACTTTCATACTACTTATTTGTGAATTAAGTAGCATACAGACTGAAAATAAAAGCAGAGATACCTAGCGGCAGTTAAAACATAATTGTATCTTTTAAAATTGCTAAAAATAATCATTTTGTCTCCGCAAAGACTCCGTAATGACGGATACCGCCTGATTCTAATTGGTCACATCTGGTCGACCAATCAAAATTAATGTGTGCACACGTATCGGGCTCATGTATTCTGCCCATCTGATATTTCACATATTTTAGCCGAAATCTCCGGTTTCGGGGTAATGTCATCCTTCACCGCCATCACAACCATCAATCATGTCATACCCTAGTGAGTACTCTCTCAAGTCAGCCCAGGGGGCGCCTTTGCACCACAGTAGGAGTTCCTCTGGAAACCGTTTTATGAACCTCCTTCGATCTCTCTTTCGTCCCACTCCTGAAGCATCATCGAGAAATTACGCGCCTATTCCTCCACGCCCGGCGTCAATCTCCTTGAAAAATCGAAAAACAGAGCCCCCTTTTCGGCCCTCATATCAATATGAAACTCTGTTGAATAATCGAGATCTAGCAACCTCAAATAATATGGCTCTTTCTGGAACACATCTTTCCAAACCTTCATCTCCGGTTATTCCTTATCGAATATGCAATCGAAATCAATATTATTCTCCTCAGATCAGACGTTCAAACAACTCGAACTTCTATGCACAATCCTCAGGCATCCAAGGTATCAGAATTGTGAATCTGGATTCCCAGCCAACTCAGTTGGTTCGCACGTTTTCTTATCATAGACCAGGAGAAAAATCTGTGATTAAATGCGATCGCCGACCTATTTATTCAAAAAGTGTGGAGATCAATATATCGGATCCTGTTCCTTATCGGGTGATCCAGCAGCCGTCTACAGTAATTAATCAGCAATCTTTACTCCCTTCGGCAGTTTCAGAACCTCGTAAAAAGAAAGTCATTTCCGTAGCGAATATTCCTATTGAGACTCAGTATATTCAACCCCAGTTGTGTATATCTAATGCAAGAGAAAAAGAAATAACTCTTAAACGGGAATATTCAGACACTTTTAGTCAGCAGACGGACTATTCATCACAAGAAGAATCTCGCAGGAAAATGGAAATTAAGGAAAGAATTTTATCCGATTGGGAACATAGCTGGAGACATGGAGATCACAAACTGGATGGAAGTTTTTCGTCGTTAGGAACGAACAGGGAGGAACCGTCTATGGTAGGTTCAAAAGCCTCCTTGTATTCCTTTGCATTAATATCCCGATCCGACTTTGCTTTTAGCGGCTAAACAAACGGTAAGGTAAACAAGTTTAGTTATATTTGATATATGATAGTAACATTATTGCATATTAACGAAAGTTATCGTGGCCATAGGATTAAAAACAATTTAATGTGTACCATGAATACCTAAACATAATATCTAGTGTAATTCCGCTAATCGAAAATGTCAGAGGAGAATGAAATCACAGCCCAAAAGGTACTTTTTGCCTAATATCCTTCTACTATAGTTATTTGTTAAATCCCTCCACTTTTTTCTAATGACATTTAGACTAATTTAATGCTGTTCATATTGTATTAGAAAACATTCACTTTTCAAACGGCGATTTAAATTCCTTTACTTTTAATTCCAAGTTAATCAAATTTAATTCGTATTTATGGATTGGTTGGTCATTATAAATCCCAACAAAATTCTGAAATTGTTGATAAATGTTGCTTTTTGAAGAAGGGACTCATTTTAAATTGAACAGTTTCTTAAATTAGATCGGTTGCGATGTAAATGTAAATGTGTAATGTTTATTGGTTTTAAAGTTAGCTATTTTTAGGGCGAGTTAATGGGGGCGAATTTTTTTCATCTTATAAATAGAACGAGCTTTCCTTAATCGAAAGAAACACGAAAACTTGATCCTACCTGTCGAGTTTGATTGATTGATTGATTGATTGATTGGACTGTTGCCATGGTAAACACCAAGATATAAATGCACACCGCAGTTCTGGTGCAGATAGAGAGAGGGCACGAGATATTTTGATAAGATGTCAGATTTATTTAATTGGTCTGAAAGAGCGGTCACTATCACCATATTATTAGGATCACATGACTTCGAGGCAACTTTGTGGCTTTGTTCGCCCTACTCCCTACCCTCCTCCCCCTTCGTCCCATTTCTTCATCTCTCTTCCACTCTTGTCCTGACAGTGACATTTGAATCCGTCCTTATAAGCGTTAAAAAATCATTTTTCCTAGTAACCCATTCCTGCACGTAGCGCAAAGAGGCCACTTGCTATACAAACATTGATTTCTTCTCTTGAAAGTTTATTTGCCAATGTTTTGATAATGGGCTAAAAATAAACAAACCTAGTACAAAAGAAAGCTCTGGGTTTCCTGTTAACAATGTCAAACTGTGCAAGGTTCTCTGTATTAGGGACTTCGCAACTTAAAGATAGAAAGGAGACAGAGACAATAGCAAGATATTAATTTTTAGGGAATGGAGAATTTAGCAGGTCGAAAATCTACGGCAGGCTAAATACATAGATGTTACAAAGTGCGGGAAAATCGATACAAAACCTACATTCAGAAAAACAAATTATGCGCAGGAAAAATAGAGAATCGCGGTAAATTGGTAAACGAATTAAGGTAATAGTTAAACATAGGTTGGAAATAAGGCCACTTGGAACCAATGAACACAAAGAATGCTTGTGAGAATTGGTCGGGATTGATTTTATTATTCCTCACGTCCACTGATTACAGTGAATATTGAATTTTTCCATCTGATCGCAAAATAATAACCGACTAACTTATTGGCTGAACGAAAACGGCGTTTCCCTTAATTTCGAGACAGTAAAAAGAGGATATTTGTTTTCAGATTAGTAGCTCGCCTGTCAATAGTGTTGTGTGAATTCTAAAAGATTTTACTTTAAAGAACCGCGGCAATATCTTGTGTGGTGTCCTTTTAATAAATCCTGGTAGTACTTTAAGGTCAAAGCTTGTAGATGAACTTGTACACTTAAACATGACGAATTTCTGCCACATTTTACTTTTCTCGCCTAATTCCGTGACAGAAGTGTCATCTAAAACAATTTTATACTTTTGCAAAATTACGATCACTAATTTTCTCAATTTATAATTTTATTTCTGAACAGATGGTTAAATTTCTTTTACTAAATATAAAAATTTTAGCAAAGTTATGGCAAATAAAGTCTCTTAAGAAAAATAAATATGGGTTTGTGTTTTCCCATTGACTTTTCCTAAAATACAATAAAAAATTTTAAGACAAGATTTAAAATGAATGGTTAAGATTGTTATGGATGAATTATTTCAAATATTACTTCAATGAAGTCGAAAGTTAAGTAAGTGAAGTAGTAGAGCCAATTTTCAATATGATGCATGAAATCAGTCGGTTTAAACTTCATGACAGAAAAGAATTTACCGTAGTAAATATAAACTTAATCTCCAAATTTCACAAATGTACGAAATTCGATATGTGGTTTATTGGTTGCACTACAGTTCATCCAATAAAAGTCCTTACTTAAAATATGAAGAAATTAAAGTTTGAAACTAAGATTTCTACATTCTTCCAGTCGCGATTGGGGATTTTGTTCTCAGAAATTACATTCTTTGATATTTTCGATAGCGTTTGATTGAAGCCTACTTTTAAAGACATATAAGTGGAATTTTCGCATATTTTTGTTTTCAAGAGCGGTGATTTGGAATCTTTTACATTTTTCATAATCTAATTTAGTCCAAGTTCGCCTGATAGTAGAAAAAAGCGAGCATACTAAATGACCAATTTTGAAATATTTTGTGGTAGTATCGCTTCCACCTTCAGAGTTACAGAGCAACTAGTTGGTTTAAGGTAGCCAAGATAGCAAGACAGCACTAGATAACTATCTAATAACACGTTTGTATCCTACGATCTTTTCAATTCATCTTATTTTCGATTGACTACTATTCCGAAAATAAATGGAGAAAATTGTGCTTTTAGAACATGCATTCAACGATTGCCATTTTTTTCCATCCAAAATTCTTAAATATTTGATAAATCTATATACCAGTATAAGAATTTCGTAGATTGCTAGAATCTGACATTTAATAACAGTTGCACGTCACTGGAATCATGATAATCCCCTTTGTAGTAATGAGCAAGTTAAAATTCTCATATGTGCTTGAAATTTACAGTAAAAAGGAGCTTTACTGAATAAGAATAAAAATATTATTATGTCATCACCTTTTTCATCACGTTATTTTGATATTATTTTGAAGGAAATATAGAGAAAAAGTGATAAAAACGATTGTAATTAAATCAACTCTTCAATATGGACGGAGTTTAAATTTTAAAGTTGCGTCAATATCCATTTTTGACCTGATCGGACCTAACAATATGTAACAAACATCTTTCTTGCCTTGGGTGAAGTCTTGTGAGTTCTTAATTAATCTTTTACCTGTTTTCGGCTCTCAGTAGGAAGAAACGCACAAAAATGGTATGAAAAGCCTTTCACTATCAGTCTGTTAGTCATCTCCGATTATTCTGAAATGAATCTGATGGTCGTGATTTAAATGCCTATCCTAAATAGGCAACAAGCAGACAACCTGAAAATTCTAATCATAGACCCTTTCAATTCACACGCTTTCGTTTCCACTTCTAACCATAATCTTTTATTTAGCTATTTTAACTGTCATTATCTTTCATCGTCGTCATTCGCCTCCTGGATTGGAGAAAATGTTTGTCACAATGTCCAGCCATGATGGCCGGCCTTACCATTTGCAACCATTTATCCTTCTGATTTTTCAGAAGGCAAAATGATCTTACCTGATATTCGGTAACTTACAGTCTTGACATAACAGAGAGGAAATAGGTAAAAATTCTTAAGTAACAGAGCTTCATAGGCTGTGTTCACTTGAAATATCAGTATAAAATGACCATTCTCCGGAGGGTATGAATAAGATAAATTTTTAGATTATATACAAGGGTGGCCTGCTGCTTCTGAGTTTTAGATGAAGTTCCCCAAGTCCGCAAGATTGTATTATTTCATAGACTCTAGAAATTCTTCGTAAATGTTAATTTTTCCATAAGGTGTAGAATAAAAACAGTAACTTTATGTTCTAAATAGATACTGTTATTCCAAATCTAGGCTAAAATTGAGATATTGTTACAGCTAAAGTCTTTTAGATCCAAAAAGAGATTAGAAGACTAATAATCAGGGAAGGATTTCTATTCTTTCCCTTATTAAGACATTACCTCAAATATAACCTGCATAATCAAGATTGATTAGCTATCTAGTTAACCGGTAATATAGCAGCGAGGATACTTCATTTCTGTAAATGAGCATGAAAACCTCATCCTCAAGAAAAGAATTTTGGAAACAATTTTTTAAAAATTCTAATCGGAGTTCAATATATAAGTGATACTTTCACGGAATTTTTTGAGGCACTCCAATTATACAGCATGTATTTCTGTAGCGACTTATACAATCAAGGAGCTAGTTTTCTTCTCTCTGTTACTTTTATGCAATTTTTAGCAGAAAATTGAAGTGCACGTGGATAATTTACGATGTAACTGACATAAAGAAAGAAGATGAAAAGTTAGACATCTGTAACTAATTTCATAGGTAATGTGATACTGAGAAGAAATCTTACCGATTATTTTAATCAAATCATATTACTAGTAACAACATTTAAAATAAAGAAATCCTTCTGATAATTTCTTGCCTCTCATAAATTAATGCGCACAATAATTTTATTGTTTAACTAACTAGAATTTCAAGTGGTTATATTTTTAGTTAATTTAGCAAGGTTATTGTAAAATTTGTGGAATTTATGTCTGCAGCCTGATACACTTAGAATCTTTAAAATTTAAAAGTTTTTTTAATTAGTTTAACAAGTACATAGAGGACAATAATTTCTAATTTTCTGCAGGACATGCTGATTCAGCTTCGTGTGTTCGAATGCCCATCGGTTTTATTTTTCCGAATTCATTAATAAATCTAGGAGGAAAAACATGCTAGTTATTAGTCATTTGCGATCTGAGATATAACTTAATCATGAAAACGCGCGCCTAGAGGCATTTCAATTAAATAAAAGTGCGTTCATGCCTTTATCTATTCACAATTGATAAAAAATGTGTCTTTATTTAGTGTTACCTCTTTCTGTCATGTGACAGACCCCGTGGCATTCGTGCTTTCTCCTTATTAATTCTAAATACAATGCACATTATCAAAATTCATATTATTTCTACGCTGGTATTTTAAGTGTATAATGGATCATTCAGGGAATAAGTCCATTTTTTCTTTTTTAAATCAGTCATAATTCCAAAATAAATAAATATTGTTACCTATGGCAAAATAACAGTTCCAGTAACAAGTAGAACGGAGGTAGGAATCAAGAAGAAGTAGATAATAAGTTTTGAAAGCCTTGAGACGTCCATTTCTTCATAAAAGCAAAACATAAAATAACAGGAATGACTGTTTTAACATAACGAAGCCCATTAGTGTTCTTTCGAAGTGAGTAAGCATACACTTTTTGCAGTTGGAATATTTATTTTTTGGGTAAGTTGCTTACTCTGAGTTCATTCAGGTGATCTCTACCACCCGTTGTTTGTGTTATTATTGGATGTGAAATCGTATGTAGTCAATGAACATCGTAGTTTCAACGTATTGCTAATTACATACAAAATCCGAAGAAATACAACTTCGCTATATCAAACCTTACCACAAAAAGGATGAAACAATATTTTACCAGCTACAATAATCTGAGACTCATTAAGCTGACAAAATACCAACCGCGAAATGTAATTCCCCAATGTCTCTAATTTATCATTTCAAAATAAAATGCAAAATCTACCCCTTTCTTCTATATTTTATTCTCTGCTAAAGGAAAATTAATATCTTACATGATTTTGCCAAGTTTCGACCTAAAGTAGCGAGACTTATTTAAGCAGATTTCAGCTTAGTAAAGCAATAATACACCCCAATCACATCCAATAGTTTATTTTGATCTTTCTATGCAATATACCTTATTTTCCTTCTATGATTCGCCTTTTTGAACGTGAGGAAAAAAGGGAATAAAAATAGAATATATTCCTACGGAGGGACAGTAGTGCAGTGCACCATATCCTCTTTTTAGGAAAATACTGATGACACAATTCTGTTATGATGTTAATAAAGGACAATGAGATTTTATTCCTTTTTCCTAGTCGTAAAAATGACGCTAAGCATATTGACTGTAGTAGCCGCTTTCTCTACCTTTATTGATTATGAAGGGAAAAGGATTTGAAATGTGAATATTTATTAAAATAAAGAGGACGCATTGCATGGCCAAAAGAAAGAAGATCTATAAAACTTAACGGTTAAGAATAAAGTCAAATGAACAACGAGTAAATCAGTATAGGCAATGACTCAAACTACGTTTAAAGATCAAATCAATTTCGATTGGGAAATCGATAATCACTTATGCGAAGAGGAGTAAACAATTCCTTGGATGCAGATACAAAAACTTCTGCTTAATCAGTTGAGAGGACAGAGAACATATCGTTTTTCTCATTGGAAGCACCTTTTGCGAGTTTTCACCATTTTCAGACTTAATTCAATTCGAAAAACTACTATCTCAATTCAATAGAGAAAATAAATTTACTTCCTTGAATTAATTTGCCATTAAAATTCATATTAAAAATATGAGTTAGGGAAAGGAATATTTCTTGGGTTCTAATAGCAATGTAATTCCCAAGTCCATTTAGGAAATCATTTTTCAGCGCTCATCTTGAGCATAGAGGGGCAGCCCCATGAATATCTCTAATGAGAAATTCGAAATCAACTATTCATTTTATTTAACCATACATAACCCGTGCGGTTCGCCACTCCGTCGATTGGGTGTCAGCAAATGAATGCCAGATCCGTACTCACAAATGGGCGCTTTAACAATAATGCCATAGGTGCACTAAATTTAAAAATTAGTGTTTTTAGGAGAGTGAATTTTTGTTTTTCGTTGTTTTAAAAACTAAACTTCCTTCTTATTCTGAACGTATTTTTAACATTTCTATTATTTGAGATTTTGAAATCAATGCGTTTTGCTGGAGCTCAGGTTTAACAACTATTTTGAGAAAATTCACACTGAATGACTGTTATTTAAAAAAATATATTCGAATTCATATACATTTGATAATAAGCCTTTTTTTCTTTGCAAATTCCATTCGTTTTAAAGGTTAAAAAAGCGTAGATCTTTACCTGCAATTTTATAAGATTGCACTAATTACAGAGTGGTCGGCTAGTGAAGATTCACTAAAACTGGTCTTATTATTACCCATGGCGGTGGGATAAACATGACAGGTTAAAATCATAGGATGGTCTACACGCACGCGATAAAGCACAACATTCCAGCAGGGAGTGAAACGAGGGTCGACAAGGCGAGGATGATAATGCTGGGTGTTTTACTTTATTTGAAATCTGGAAATATTAAATTGTCAAATTTCTCATAGATGGGTGTAATTTATGCTAGTGTGCCAAAATATCCACTTCAAAATTTGATCCCCGGTTTTCCAGGTGAGATCATATCCACAATATTCAGAACCTTTAGATCTAATCTAATAGCCGTTCATGTCCTGTCATGGGTGGGTAGCTGATATTGGTAAATATATTTTAAAGTACCAGAGCTCACGGGCGCTCACTCAAGATAAACTTATTGACTTTTAATGCTTCGATAATACCAAATAGTCATTCCTAAATGTAAAAAGCTTTAGTTAAAACTTTTTTGAAAGACTTGTTTGATTAGGTAATGTATCGTGATCCTGCTCAATATATATATCCAATATTCGCATTAAAATGAAGGGTTTAGTTTAAATTCTAGGGTTTAAAATTACAAACTTATGCCTCCTTTCCTAAGGAATGTCTGGACATCTTGGACATCTTTTGGTAAAGTTCATTAGCACTTTGGGTAGGCTTTTACTGTCATGAACTATTCTTGACCTAACTTAATAAAGGACAAGCAATTTGGCATAAATTCCCTATTTATCGGCTGTTAGCTAATTAGAGAGTGATTAAAAGGACACCAATTATTTCGTGAGAATATAGACAACCATTGGAATGCAAGTTCTTAATCATGTTCGAAATCATTTGGTGGAAAATAAAATCTTAAATCTTCGATAACGCAAGTTTAACCGTTTGGATAGTAATACATTTTTCATCCTCATGGTTTTGAAACTGTTAATTGGAATAGTGTAATTTGATATTGTAGAGGCTATTGCCGATCAGAAGGGTGAATGATCGCGGAGTCACCGATTTATTGTGGTAACAAGAACTGAGGTCACCCGGTTAGGAGATATGATTAATATTTAGTGGATAACGGTAGACAACCATAGTCCCAAGTGAAACAGAGCACTAGGAGTTAGTACCGACCAAAGTCTGTTGCATAACTGTGGTTAAGATACAATTGGGTAGGAAGGGAGAACTCGGAGAGATAGAAACAGAGAGAATAGTGCTAGTAGGTAAATGACAAGAGTATTTCTGTGTGTGTATCTACAAGAGCGGTTTCATATAGTCTAATAGGATCAACAGATGGAATTTTTTCGGACATCGTTGGCTGGAGAAACTGAACCCTAGCAACACTCACTCAAGGACCACTTAAGTGGCTTATCCCGCTAATTAAAATGAACGACTTGAGGACATGCGATGGTTCTCTAAGGGAAAATTGGGGTCACTGGAGGATTAAGCACTTCAGATACCACTGTGAGCTTCGTAACACTCTTGAGGTTACAGCAGGGTGAAACATCACAAGCGTCACTGTGAGGTCGAGATACTAGGTTCCAGGGCTTAGTAATGACCTAGATAAAAATTCTGGAAGGGCACAGGGATTCATCCCTCTAGTCAAAACAAATAAAATTATTTTAAATTCAATCGAATGTTATATTTCAACCGCTCTAAACCAAAGCTCTATCCAATTTTAGTGTTCTTAGAAAATTGATGATAACTATGATCTTAAAATAATCTTTTCTTTTCATTATCGATTTCGTAGAAATTCTTTCTACTCCTCCAACAACAAACGACACAATTAACTCTATATCATACTATTTTAAAAATCTTATTATTTTTACGCTGTCTAACTTCCGTTGAAGATAGCAGCTATATTTTTCTAAATGAACAGACTCTTAGGGCTCTGGATGGATAAATTTCGAACTGTTAAAACGACCTTCAGGTATTTAAGACCTCATCTTTCCTTTGGACGTCAAGCACAAAGTATGTCATCATAACTTTTTCATAAAAACGGGGTGATATTTGTGTCAGCTCGTGAGTGCATTCCTTTACTAATTTCCTCAACATCACTGAAATTAAAAAAATAATATCAGACTAGCGTTTTGAAATTTAATTGTTACGAGTAATTTAGTATAATTATAATTATTGCCTACATTTAAAATGAATTTTAAATTTTGGGAAGGAACAAAGAGCATCAAAAAGATGCTGAGAGCAATATCAAGGTCTTGAAGTGTCTTCATTCAATTTTGGGTTTCGTGTTGCACAGTATTAACTAAATGGGTAGCTCATGTTTTAAAATAAAACTTTCATGATTCATCTTCTGAATTGCAGCACTTACTTGTCTTCGTTGTTCAGTGCTTATTGGCATTTTTTTAATCAAGAAAGGTCTGTTTTACCTCCTCAAGTCATTTTTCAATGATCAAGAATGGTTTTCAGCAGCGTACAGTTTTAACTAATCAGAAATGAGATAACTTAGCCTTTTAAATTACGTCTATTTAAATATTCGGATATATTTATGGAATCCGTGAGGAGTTTAGCAAGATTTACTACAGAGTAGCGTAAGCAAAAGTCCTCCAACTGTACCAGCTGCGAGTCTTAGCTTTAATCGCTCTCTGTCTATGGTGAATGATTAGAAGTCACCAGTCAATCTTGTGAAGATTGCAATTCATGGCATGTTTTCTCCCACAATCAATAAAACTAAAACTGATTATTGAACTAGGAAATAAAACAAATAATACACATTTTCTGCCGTCAAACTTCAAAACTCCTATAAATGTCTCAAGTCAAGGTCTAAGCACAAATAGATTCCAATCAAAAGAGAAATCGTCGTTTTTCACGTGGAACTCTCCATATTTCGTTCTTAACACCTCAATAAATGCAATACTCCACGTTATATACCTTCTTCGTTGAATTGTTCATTTGACTAAATCTTAAACAGATCGCTTTAATCAAGCGGATATTTTATTGATTTAACTATTATCAACGAAAACACAAATTAGTTGCAAAATTTTTCTTAAAAAAAGCATTTTAATTCACGGAAGTATAAGGCAGTCCAACATGGGTTAAGAGATATAGGTCGAGCAGGAATAGATGATTTTAGTACATCAAAAGAGTCTTATAACAGTTGATTGTCGGATTTAGATTGCACAAATTTTATATCTTGGATGCAGTGCAGAGTTTCATCTTCTAATATCTAAACGTCCAAATCTTCCTTTACGGTCAGGCAATTAATATGGATGATTGGTCAACCAATTCAGCTTGACCACACAAACCCCGATTGCGGAGATATTATAGTTGTTCGAATTAAGAAATTAATTTTAATTATTAAAGAAATGTTTTACTCAAAATTCAAATTAGACAGTTTATTTACTGCACTATTTTGCAAACTGGTGTAAATTTATTCAATTCCAAATTTACATGTTAGCTACTAAATCGCCCCTAAATACTTAATTTTACCTTGTTCACTAACAAATTACATCCTATTTTACATAATCTGTTTTTTTAGAAGTTATCACTTCTTGTTTAATGTAATTCATATCAAATCTTTAAAAGACTAAACTGCCTGCGAAAGATTTGTATTTAAACATACTTATTGAAACGTGTCCAGAAATATATACAAATTTGTATTCAAATATTCTTTAATAAACACTATTTTTATATTCTTTTACGCTCGTCTTCCTTGGTATGTGCTGTTGAAGGTTATAAAGAAGCTAATCAAGAATGAATTTGATGTTTTGCTATCCAACACAAACATCATTTTATATCCAGATTTGTCTTTGCATATCATCTTTTCCTTTCTCTATAAAAAGTATTAATCACATATTCACTTCATATTTGTATCAGAATTTTCATATTGGTCAACTTAATTGATGAATAAAATATTATATACGAACTTTTTCCAAGTTCCGCGTTTCTCTACATCTACAGAAATGCCAAGTTTCAGGTAAATTTTTATCTATTTGGAAGCATTTAATCCAAGCATCCATGGCTAAATGCGGTAGGTAGAAGCTGCTTCGTTAAGTTCGTTTATCGATCTGCTTAAAGAATAAAAAAAATCGATAAAATTATACGTATTCTAACCTGAAACGTGCTTAATGGAGCAGATAAACTAGACTTTATTAAACCCGATAAGTAACTTATCAGTGACGCCTTTTACTTAGGCAAGGACACCACTGACAGTGAAAACAGACGCCCTATGGAACTAATCAACCGATGAAGATAGAATACGAGAAACTTTGGACATCTCCTCTTGAGAGTCAAAACTTATTTACTTATATACCTCATCTCCTTATCCGGTTCACTTCGAAACCAGCCAGCTACTTTTGTTGTTTTATCAAAGACCATATTTATTGGCATGTAAAATTATCTCGTTTCTTTCCCCCACCTTCTATGAATTCATAATTTTTGTTTGAGTTTCTCTCTCTCTTAATCAGAGGTGCTGTGCATTATATTATTTTGCAAGAGTGTTCGGAATAAAGCACGACTGTTTGTTTGTTCGTGGTGCATTTGTTTTCATTTTTCGTAAATTACGAGGGACAAGCTCTCACAATCTTAGGCCTTTTGCAAAGAAAATTAATTCAATTTAAATTAATCCTAAGGGTACTTTGAAACAACAAATTTGTATAAGTAAATTATGTTGGTTTTAAGATTCATGACTCCATTTAAATTAATTTAAATGACTTCGACATTTAAGTAATTTAAATGGCATTAACGAGATACTATGAGGCGAATTCTTGCGGTTTTTACTTTAAAAAGAATATTTAAATTGCTAGATCATATTACTAATGGGGGAACGTCATCCAGATTCCAACTAAATTGATTGATCAACGGATAACTGCCCAAGGCGGAAGATCAGACTAAGTGCAGGTTGAAACATATATTTAAAATGAATCTGTCATTTAATTTAATATAGATACTTCGAGTTAAAGTAGTTAATTCACTTTAAGTATTATAAATGCGCGTAAATAATAAAAATGTATCATTTTACTAGCGTTTACACAGTAACAGTAAATTCAATTCTACTTAAAAAAATCAGTAGCATATATTTGAATGTCTGAGCTTCATTAATATAAGAACAGATGTACCAAATTTTCTGTTGGGCAGTAGATTTAAATCATAAACATTATTGAAACATGCGGGTTAATTATTAGAAATCATTCGGCAATAATTTCATTAGCTTTATAATATGAAGGACCACACATTCCTGAGTTTAAATTAAGCAAATTTCTGTTCTCTTAGCAAATGCGGGCAAATTAACCGATTTAATAGTTATGATCATCAAGGCCTTCTTACAATTTAGAAATCTATAATGATAAATAATATTACATTTCATCTGTTATGAGGAATAATAACACGTCGATGTGGAAATGCTGTCGGAAAACTAGGACCAATACAGTCTTCAATAATTTATGATCAGCTTAACCTCAGTGTATTTTGAATCGGTGAAAGCAAAAATATTATTCATGAAGAAATTAAGAGAAAGCTTAGTTTTTCTCCACTTTCATTATCCTGAAAAAATAAAACATGGCCTGCGTTGTAGTGGTACCAATAAATTTCGCCAAGACCTGTTATAACCTGATCTGCACACCTTGGGAACACAAAAGATAAAACTCTTTTCTCAAACTGAATTTCATCCATGATTCGACTTTCGAATCTATAATAAAACGTAGTTGCTTTAAAATGAAAGCAGAATATTTATTCAAATCGTATTCGGTGACTGTTCTTCTTTTATATAATTTTGTTAATATTGCTTATGCTGCAGACAGTTTAACTTTTATCGAGTTTTCAGCATGCACAGTTGCGGTGTTTTAAATACTACTTCATATTGTTTGTTCACAGAACAATTAACATGCATTTTGCGCCATTCGTTAAAAGTGTTTGGAAATATATAGTTCTCAGGATTAAATAAGACAGTTTCCTATTTTTCTTCCAGGTTGACGATGAGTTGAAAGTAATACCCTCACCGACTCTTGGACCAAACTATTCACCGAATTATGGTAAATTTATAAGAAATATTTTTCTTTTATTTAGCTTACTTATTTATAAAAAAACAACGCATTAGAGTAAATCAAAACTCGCCAAACTTTTGCTTGCATATTGTAAATTAAAATGCCTCTTTAGTGACTAAATTTTAAGGTTATTCACCGGGAAAAACGATTTTACTTCAGATGACTTAAATTACATCTGGCAGCTTCAATGCATATATTTTGAAATTGTAATATACGCTAAAACATGAAAAATTTACTTTTTGAAATAAAGGATATATAGAGTTTGAAAACGGAGTCACACTTGAAGACTGTTAAAACAAAGTTAAGCAAAATTAAGCAAATAAAAACTTACGAAAGTATCCCACTTATTGGTACAACGAGAATTGTTCTAGGGATAATTCGCTCTATTTTAATTGAACGTTGAAATGGAACGAAATTGGTGAAGAGGGGAACGTTAATACTTACGCATATGGAACCAATATGTTTCGCATATATTTCCATGCCCATTATGGTGTAAACAGCATTTGAATTTGAGAGGGAATAAGTATCCATGGGCTGCTCTTATACAAAAGGCCCATTCTACAAACCTTATGTGGAATTTACCATTGCGGTTGACCATTCACATCATTGGATTGGCACTGATAAGCAATGATCTCGTGATCTCTGACCTGACAGTCGTTAACCACTTCTCCATCAGCACAATGAATAACAAATAGATTTTCATTCATTCATTCAAGGACATTTCATTTCATTTAAAACTGACAATTGGTCGATTGATCAAAATCAAGTTATCGCAATGGACAACAACACTTGTCAAGTCTGACTAATAAAGGGAAAAGGAAGAATTTGAGTTTTCACCAAAGACGCTCTGTGATAGTATTTTGTCTAAATTGGCTTTGCGAATCGCTATTATGGAACAGCGGCCAGATTTCAATTTAATTGCTCAACAGGAGGGAAATGAATAATCAATAAAATACAGTGCGTTAATGAGGTAGGCGAACTCTGTTTGGTGACCTGGAAAATATGGCATTCGGGTTTGCGAGAGGAATCAGTGTTTATCATTAGAGAAATAAAGTGATCCACTTGATAATAGGTCATTTCTGTAAAAAGACCATTTGTGAGTTATAATGTTCCCTAGAGAAAATTTAATAACCAAATTACTCAGCAAAAATTTATTATCTTATACAGGGAGCGGCCATGCCACATTATCTAAATCTTTAATTAATACATAGTTTCGAGTTCAAAATTTGCGCATAAGATTTGATTGAATACTGATTAAATCAAATTTTATTTGTTAAAGAGTTTGAAAATTTCAGAAATTGATAATTAAACATTTTTTATATTCCCATAGCTTGTTAAAATACAACGCTTTTAAAAAATAACGTTGGTTGGAGAAATAGCATCTTGGAGTCTCTTCGGTAGAGAGAACCGCATTCTATCACCATATATTTATGCTGTTGACCATATTGTTTACTGGATCTGCACAACTGAATATCAAGTCTGTCATCTAGGGCTTGACGGACGTATACGTTGACCACTATGTCATTGGTTTTCAATATAACATTTACCAAGGGTGGTGAAAAAAAGACAAGTTGGAGGGTATTAGTCTTGAAACCCATTGCTCTAAAATCCTGGTAAAATAGCTGTTGAGATTGGCATTCATATTTGTATTTGATCCCATCCAGTACTGTTTTGCATGACCGCAGAAGATAGCGCAAACCAGAATCGATTAAATTGAAAAGGTCGGAGTGGTAGCACAGGTCTCGTTTTTAGAGCTACAGAGCCATTAGTTGGCGTAAGGTGCCGAAATTTTATATCTAATGACCAAAATAGCATGTTGGTACTAGCTTACATTATTTTAGTATTGCAGAGCTCACTAGAGTTTAAATGAAGTAGAATATAAAAATACTCCAGGGAAGAGAACAGAGGAGTACCATATTTCCTCTGAATTCCAGAATTTTCAAGTTGCCAGTGCTTTTATTTGGAAAAACTCTCAGTACCGAAGGTTTATATAAGTAATTTCTCGTACATCTATCAATTGAAGTTGATCCTTAGTAATCATTAAATAATAATAAAACCCTTAATTTCGAAAAACTTTAAGAGAACTGCACTAAAATAATTATAGACAAATTGTTTTATCTAAAAGGGATTTTGAAGGGAGATTTTGGTCTGAGGCAGACAGTTTTGGTACCTATAATAATCTGTTCGGTAGAAACTGTGGTTGTTTAAATGATAACTATCCTTCATTGGACATTTCGTGGCCACTTAAAGTCAAAAACGGATAAAAATATACCTTTTTAGGGGCATCGAATTAAAAAGTAACATATTCAAGCTCAAAATCCTTTTCTGCTTTCAAGGAAGTGGAATCTCAAGAAAATCAGACTGGGAAATTAATAGGATTGGTGGAGTTCATATGAAGGAAGATGACACAGTCTATGAAGGTAATTTCAGAAATTTAACCAAGCCAAAAATCCTAAATTGGCATATTCATGACGACCGATGGCCGGAACAACGGATCGATCCAGATATTCGACGTGGAAATTCATTTTCGAATAGATATGATGCTATTATAACAGAGAGACTCGCAAAGCATCCTCAAAGGTGAGTTCTCATGAAATAACAATGCTTTTGAGGGGTTATTTTTACATTTTTAAACTATTTTCAGCAGATATAAAGGAGCTCACACAGTATCCTTAGCATCCTATTTAAATCACCATCACAACCAAGGAGTCAATAATTTCTCCCCACTTTACCAACGAGACGCATTAGAAGAAAGGTGGTTGCATAATGGCTCCGTAAGTCGTTTTCATTACAGTCCTCTAATCAGTTAAACATTCTGGAAGTATTTTTTTGAGAATATGCAAATCTGGTGTTAATAAAACCACAAAATAGTGTGGAATTTAACGCTTAGGTTAGTACGTTAATTATTGACGCTTGAATGAAAATCGAGAAACAGTGATTACTGAACAAGTGGATACTATAATGTGGATAATTTGCCGAGTTTAACTGGTTATTTTGGTAAGCGATGCGAATTTCGTTTGGATTAAATATGGATGTGCTATAGAAAAAGGAACAATTAAGTAATATTCACACACACACTCCACCTGACAACACCTATGGTCCATGTGGATGGAGCCTGCATCCACTTGCGTTAAACTGGCACACGCACATTACAAAATTGATGAAGCTGTTGGCTCATTTGTTTACAAGATCAGGCCTGTGCTATTACTACTGACGTCAGACCAATCAGAACGACCGTGCTGTCAACCAATCACATGGCCTCCTTATCAATTAGAGGTATATTCTGCACAAGCCTAGTTCTCACGTCTACGCCATCTCTCAAATGAAGCAAATTTCTCATCGTATACTAATCTCAATCGTCAACTTATTCTTATTTACTCTCTAGACACTCTCTGTACCTCATGATACTTCAGAAGCTGAATACGAATTCACCTTCCCAAAACAACTTCTGTTAATTTGCCCTCAGTCGGTTCCGCTTCAACGCAAATCAGTGGGACCTAGAGTTGGTAGTCATTCGAATTTACAGCCTAAGAACATATCAGATAATACCGAATCAAACTTTTCAATCGATAATTTGAGCCGATTATCAACTTCTGGACTTACAAGTCGGTGCGAATCGGAACCCCATGTTATTATTCCTACGCCAACTTACAGTATGGCGAAGCTACGACAACGGACTACAAATCAGGATGTTACAGATCAATCCTCAAATGCTCCCATTCTTGCCCCTTCGAATCTTCTTTTCCCATCTGGTCATAACAATCTCGGTGATACCATGAAAAACGATTCCATAGACCTGGGAGAAACAGGTCGAATCAATTATAGAACAGGTAGTTTTCTTGGAAGGTTCACGAATCATTCTGGGGAGAGTAAAGTGAATAAGAAAGGAGAGAATGCTACGAATTCTCAACAGACAAGAGGTGGACAAACCCTAAATGATTACATGGTATCAGGACAGTTGAATAAATCCGTTACTTCGGCGCCGGAAAATAGTTACAATCATACTTCTTTAAATCGGAGTACCCTTTTAAAACGTTTAGTTCCAAAAGTCCCAATTGAACTATCAAAAACGGCCGAATTGGATCCGGTATTAGCTCTTCTCCTCTCTGATGTATCCCAGTTAGACGAATTTCGGAACAACTTTCGTGATAAAAGTAAGTTATTTACTTTAAATTTTTAGCATTTTTTCCTAGTTAGTTATTTTATATGTATTGTGATTAATGAAACAGTGAATTCAATTGGCTGTGTGCATGCTCAGTATATAGCATTGTCTTTCAATTTTGATTGACACAAGTCAATTTATTGCCTAATATTCGTCATATCAAGTAAAAATGCAATAAGATTCTTCTTTATTTATTTAAATATTTGGTTTCGGACCGCTTTCTTTAGATCGAAGTCTCAAATTTATTACCAATACGGTACTAATATAGCTTGGAATTTAATTGGAATAGAGTGAAAGAGGGTATGAATTTCATTAAAAAGGAAAGAAGAATTAGTGCTCAATTATTAATCTAATTATAAAATCCCAATTTGAATTCGTTTTTGTTGTCATAACTAGTTTGAGATCTACAAAAGTAAATAATACTTTCTGCTAATTAAAACCATATGAGAACATTTTTAGCTAATTTCTTTGAATAATTTGACAAGCACTGTTAATTAAAAGCGTGACGCTTTCCTCTTATACTTCAACGACTGAAGATACAACTATTATCATAATAATTACAATTTTTCAAGTTTGCTTAAAAGATTTTAAATCTGAACTTCATGATGGCATAGCTTACGGTTTTTTAGCCGATCGGAAGCCTGCCTAAAGAAAATGGTTTAATACATACCGGTTGTATGCAGTAGTGACTAAAAATGAAATTAATTTATTGTGAATGAATTTTACCACTTCGTAATCGTATTTCCAGTTTTCTATGAACCAAAATGAACATTCTTTTTTGCTTTCCTAGCTACAGAATGAGCAGTTCATTAATTTAAAAAGTTAATATTCTCTATGGCTAATGGTTGTTAAAGACATACGTCTGAGTGCATTTACATCCTGTAAAACTGATTAATTAATTCATTCATTAACTGGGAGAAATAGTGGGAGACGGAAAAAATAAAGTAAAAATGGAAATATTATCAGCCCGTTTAAAATAGAATTGACAATTCTTAAAAGTTTGGCACCTGCTCAGTGATATAAGTAACAAAGTTCTTGTCTATCCGTTTTCCGTAGCTTTATTTGTCGATATGATTATGATTTAATATACCGACTGGTACGCGGTGGCGTAGTGGTCAATATGTATGTACGTCAGGTTAATCACGTGGTTCGTACATATCAATATACATCCAGTGATTTAAATTACTGAAGGTATTAGTCAGTACTGGTCAAGAGGATGACTTTGAGATGTGAGTTTCTCACCAGAGAGGGTGCAATCTGCTGCCCCTCTGCTTGAGGTGAGCATTAAAAATCCGTTTAGTTCGGCAGGTCTGGAAATTATCTCACATTTATCTAATAGACAGCTGATCCCTTATTATTCTCTTAAGGTGGATGAATTTGGGGCAACTCTGCTGTGATTTCATTTTCTGATAAGCTAAAATAAATATACTTAAAAATTCATCTATTAAAACACCTTTACTGAGCAATATTAACTCTCTAGAGGTCTGTAAATTTAGACTTTATTTGTCTATTCAATAATTTTCGCATCGATTCCTCTTAAAACACTCATATGAGTTATTAAAACTTTATTATTCTTACCAGATCCCTTAATTCCTGTTCAGTATTTATAATTTATTATTCACATACCACCTTACACTCTATTAGGGGACTATTAGTACGTGTACGCCCGCTCTTTAATAATTAAAAAAATTTGTTTCAATTAATAATGCTAATTTATTACAAATATTTAATCTTTCAATTCACTCCATACAAATCTCTGTGCACACACAATTTAAAGTTCAAATGTTATTTTTACAAAAGACATCCATTTAAACTAAATTGAAACCTCTTTATACTTCTAAAGTTACTAATTATCTCACTCCACGAAGCACCACTTTGGATAACGGTTTATACTTTCCGAGAATTCAAGTTATTTTGATCTTGTATATTGTGTGATTCTGAATGAACATTTATTAGATTTCAGAGGGCTAACTAGGCGTTGGAATTGAAAGTGATCGGTTGTTTATACTTGCGAAAACACTGAGAGAAAATCTGTCGCTGCATTCTCTGCGAGATTAATGCCTCTTAAAGTCATCCATGCATTAAATTGTAAATTAGATCAATAAACCATATAGATAAGTAATTAGGTTCTAGTATTATAACTACTTTCAGGTAGGACAAAACGTGGTCACAGCTGTGCTAAAATTAGACTAGGTTCCACAAATTACAGATGAGATCATTATGTATGTAAGGGAAGCTAATGAATTCACGAGCCAATTTTCTGAATTTTTAGAATCTCAAAAGAGATCAGGTTAGTAATGGCAGTTCCTATCAAATTTCCTCTCGTAATCAATACCATCTTGAGATTAAAAGTATTTACCTTCAATGACATCTTACATGGAAAGAAGGTTCATCACCATCTTGAAAGGGAAAAAGTTGCTAAAACTATGCATTGAAATGCGCGACCACCGTAATGCATTGTAATTTTATAAATAAACTGGCAATGAATATTAGCTGTTAATAGAAATTTTACCAACTAATATCAGTTTGACATTACTGTTATAAGCTACGAGCACTGTCATAGGAAATGCATACCTTACAAAATTTAAGGCCTGCAGAATCTGAAATACGCACTAAGACAAAATAGGAGACTTGAACGTTTGGAAGTCAGATCACTTATATGATTGAAACAAGTTCATTCTGCAACTGCGTCGCCATCAGTCAGAAGATTAATATATTAGCCTTCACATATCGAAGTAATAAAATAAGTCACCTGCTTAGTAAGAACAGTATTTGATATTTGAGAAGTAATTTTGATTAATTAACTTAAGTCTGTGGGGTATTTATGCGAGTTTATTTGTTAGGTGGTCTCACTTCTTAATCGATATCGAAATAATGCTATATGAAATACTGATTTTTTATGGTTTTACCTCCTTGAGAATCTTCCACTAGACGGTTGATTCCAGTAAAGCATAAATTAAAAGGAATTGAATCAGAGATCGTTAAGTTTACTTGACAGAGGAGTAACAACACAACTTGATTCATATTGATATACAGAAGTGATCCACCTTTATATTCCTGATAGCATCAGAAGCCATCCATTATTTCATTCTATATAGCCACTTAGGCATTTTAACCATAGAGATAAAGATTTAATTTAACTGGAAAAATGCATGGCCATCAAATCTGATATTTCGTAAAGATTGGTGATTGAAATGAATGAATCACTATTGAGAAGTTTGCCTTGCTTTTCAGGCCAAGGCAATTAGCGGACCATAGTTTTATGTAGATATGATGGAGGAGGTTGGAAATTATTTCATTGAATTCAGTTAAAATTGGGCAGAATTTGAAATAATTTTTTTAGGGATGAGAAACAAAGCACCTTGAACAGTTGAGATTGACAAGTTTGGTGTTACATTTCGGTGGATTTCTTTACATAGTACTGATTGTTCAATTTTTATTACTCTAAATTTCGTGTTGATATGACTTAGGGAGTAGTAAACTTACCTCCAATCTTCTTAAATACAATATTGCTCAAGATTTAAAGTCACATCAACATTATTTAATATGCCTTTATCATACATTTAGTATGTACTCCAAAATGCAGGCTAAAAGTGTTATGTATGTCGGTATGGTTAAATAAATAGGTTTATAACATTAAAATGAAGGCAAAGAACTCTAATCTAATAAAAATTTTATCCGTAAATTGGTCAAGAAGGAAAGCGAAAGCTGAGGAAATAAGTTACAATTTAATATAACCAATCACTTCCCATAACGGTATTAAATTTAAAATATCTTAAAAAGTTTGTGTGTATGTAAAAATCTGATTTTGTTTCCTAAATTTAAGGTGTGCTAAAGGTAAGTTTCTGATAGGATGCGTTGAGTACATCCACAAAGTACCAACTTGAACTCAATGGGATCACGACAACGCAAAAGCGCGTTTTATGTGAATTCGTCTCTTTTAAGAAGCCTCCAATAGAGTATTGAGAGTTAAAGTGCTTTTGAGAATAAAAAGGAGTCAACCCTAAAAGGTGCCGCTAAGTCATTTTTCGGCGCTTGCAAGTGATAGCATGTTTTTGGGGGGAAAATTTAGACGATCCTGGAAAAGTGAGTTTTAACCCTCTTATTAAATTATCATACTTATTTAATGTTTGAATGTTATGGCACACGTACTTTTTATGTGCACATTTTAAAATATAAAAACAGGAAAGTAGAACGAGGGCACTCTAAATTATCACAGAATTTGCAATTAATTAATAATTAAATAATCAAAATTAAAAGCTTATAATTTGGAGTAGTAAAATTCATTGATTACTACATTGCTAGTGCAGTGCCATCAATATTTAAATAGATTATGCACATGGTGATTTTTTCTATTTGCCTAGAATAAGTAAAAAAATTACATTTGGAACTAGTATAGGGACTTGGCCTGCGAAACAAACTAATAAACATGGTCATCATTCCAGGTAGTATCAGTCAGAGTGGGTTATTATAAAATTTTGCATTGGACGTCTTTTTATTAATGCCGCAAATCCCAGCCTGTATAATTAGCAAAAAAAGCGTTTTTTCAGAGCTAAGAATGCGATGAAGAAAATTACTGCTTGGCGCCTCTTTTGATTAAGAACAACTCTAATAAAGACAATTTCGGGTTAAATTAATCTCTAATCAGCAGCAGTTGTTAGTTCAAGCATAACTGAGAATTTTTAACTTCAAAACTTGCTGATTGTGCAGTGCTTGTTTAACACTAATTTATGGTAGGATGGTTCGGAAATGTTCTTATCTAAAAGGGCGATTTGTGTGGGCAGATGCACGAAGTTTGATTTAAAAGGCTAGATTAGGTTTCAGGCTAAAACAGCAACGTTTTATTTGAGGCTTAAATCATTATTGCTACCTTTTTGCATTTAGGACTCTAATTGTTTGAAAAAATGGTAAAAAGGAAAATTATTGTGTATGTTGAGGTTAGAGATGAGAATTTGCTTCCACTGGTATCTTTATGTTTACAAATATCAGAACAATTTCGCCCAATTTGATAATAAAAACATACATTGAGAAGTGAATATGTTTAAATAATTGGTTTTTTTCACGCTCATACACAAATTTTGACTTCTTGTGCTATTAAACTATTAGAACCGAACAACCACCCATTCTCTGAAGAGTAATTTCTAAATAATTTTGCCCTTTTGATTATTCTTCTTTAAAATGATTTTATTTCCGATTAGGCACAGTTGTGAGAAACAGAGAAAAGCTTTAGCTGAATTAAAATAAATAATTTTTGTCCAAGAAGAATTAAATTAACTATTTATTGTTAATGATTCATTAAGTTTGTATATTTGTAGGAATTTATTGAATACGTGGCCGTTGCTTTACATGATTTCGAGTAAATTATGGAGGTTACCTTAATCTCGTGCTATTCTTGAGTTTTGGCTTTTGTAGATTATTTTGGGAGGCTAAAAATGTCAAAAAAGCCTTTGGGAAATTAGTGTGGTCAATGGGACGAGAAATATTAAATCCATTTCCTTGCTTAAATTTGAAAAAAATACATGTTAATAATTTACCTAGAATTTTTGTCCTCCCTATCATATTTGCTCAACCTTCTTTTTACACAATTTTCATGAGTCTGCAAATATTTTTACGATTTTATTGCCTTGTAATGTTCGGTTAGTAAGTAAAATGATGGCTTTTTATTAAGAAATCAATAAGAATTACTTTCAAAATGGATTTATCTATTTTCTTATTCTTTATGCGCCCTTGGTGGATGTTTTATTAGTTTTTTTATGTCTTCTATACATATATATATATATATATATATATATATAAAAGTTTTATATAGAATTTTGAAGAAATAGTTTTGAATCCCCTTTTAAATGTGCATTTTCAATAAATCTATTCAACTCCTTTGTTCGTTTCTATTTCAGATGAATTAAGATGGTAAATTAACTTGAAATACGATTTAAACTTGTTAAATTTACATACTTTGACTATTAAACAGTCAGTGTCAATTCGATACCCACTTCAAGCTAAAAAAGCTGGAATCGGAATACGTGGATAACGTGATACATCATTGTAAATCCAGTGATAAAAACACGATATTTAATAAAGAATATAAAATATATTTGTTCAGTCCTTAGGTCTATAATAAATGAAGAGCATAATTTTATTAAATTGAATAATTTCTTTTAAAATGTGGATACTGACAAGCCTATTATGATTGAAACTTGATTAGGATTAAATGTCACACATCGTTTTTAGCAGTTTCTGTTGTCTATATTAAGTATCTTGGTGGCTATTTGGCATGATTATTCATTTAGGTGTCAGAATTAGCATCCCAGGTAGAATCAATTAATGTTAGATTTATTAGGGTAAGTCTATTGGTTCACTTACGGCATTGAATTTGGGGTAATTATGTGAAAGCACACATCCAGCAGCACAAAAGATAAGAATAGTCAAATAGTTCTTTACGCGCCTGTAATTAGAGTAGTAGTTAGCACTACTAATTCAACTCTTTTCTTATACTCTTTTTACTTCCCTTTCTTGTTCACAACCTTTTATGCTCGTCCAACGAAAGCTTAAAGAAATATTTTACCATTTTATAAATCCATCTCTGCCTTATGGATTCCTGAATTAGTCTTAGATTGCATTTCTTTTTAGCTAGGAAATAAGTTTATCGGAATGTCATATAAATCTACCGAAAATAAAGCAACTTGTCATTATGGGCATGGAATTTGAACTACCGAGCATCAAGTCTAAACCTAGTGAGCTAAATTTATTATTAACTGCATTCAAAATCCAAATAGAGCTGGACTTTTGATACCAACCCGTTTCTTCCCCTGATGAAAAATCATCATTTTCCCATGATTTCCCATGATTCTGCTTGCCCACAGATTCATATATTTCAGATTGCGTCACAATATTTCCTTTTACAGTAGGCTGAACTCGAAGTTTGGAAATAAACAAACATGTGGCAATTTTTCTCTTTCTATCTAGCTATTTTGTTTGTTTCATTTCCTTTACACCTTTACGTGTTATGTATACACTCCCTTTTTACTATTTCTGCTTGTCCGTTTAGTTATTTTTAAGTTAACACGTAACACCTGTCCACTTACTGTCCGTTCTCACTACTTCCCATAGCGGGTGAAGTGTATGTGGGCATGTTGTCTCAAATTTGATTGCGTGGCACGACTAGCTGCTCACTTACTCTGCGTAGTTATTAATTTTTCTTAGTATTGTACAGATAAAGATGTTTGCAGTTCAATTATTCTGGCGAGCAGTAGCCAAATATCTAATTAATAAAACGTTTGTCAGTTCACTTGTTGTTTTATTACTCCCTCTCATTTAGGAAAAAAACTCTTTGATGTTCTATTTTTTTTGCAAACAGCAAACAAATTTCTTTTTTCGTGTATTACCCGTGGCATGGTACAGAAACTGTTTTTTTATCATGGAAAAGATTTTGACACAAAAACAATATTGAATATCAAAGTAGATTGTGTAGAAGTAAAAAAGTAAAGTTAGATCCCTACATAATTTAACCTTGGGGTTCAGGTTTTACGCCTTTTATTTCTCGAATACTGTCCATTGTTTCTAGTGATCAAATTCAGGGATTTAGTCCCTGTTTCGTAAATAAGTTCACATTCGTGGTGTCGAGAGCTTATTACCCTATTGACAAATGTAGATAGTTGGCAAAACACTTCCGCATTTTTTCTTTTAATAGACAAGATACTTGCAGGAAGACAAAAGTCAGTAAGAACTGGGAGTAAGCAACTATCTTACCCTGGATTAATCCGTTGCTATAATCCTGACTGAGAGATTTGGAGAAAAAATGAGAGTTCCTTAGTATGCGGGTTCAAGGACTGCAGATAAAATTAACTCTGTTTGACCTTTTTTCTTATTTACGGTGGCATGAAGTTTCAAAATGAAATTATTTTACCATTTTCCAAGACACATATATATATATATATATATATATAAGGCGTAGGTTAGACAGTTCTTTACTATGTTTACTTCAAAGGGGAAAATTATTTGAGGTAGTGTAGATTTTATTAAATATTCTACTTTTTGTTGCATATTTTGCTATTTGTTTTTTTTAAACACAGATTATTTGTCAGCTTAGCTCATCTGGATTTATTTCAGTGGATTTTTTCATTTTGTATCATACCTCTATTTCATATAAAGTATCATGAAAATCCCGTTAAAGTATATTTCTGAGTAATATCATGGTTCATAATCGTAAAGGTTAGTTGAAACCTTTACAAAAATTAAGAACGAGTATTTAAAACTTCCTCACAGTCGTACTTTATCGTCTTTTATCATGAAAATTTCTAGTTAAAGTCCCTGCAAGAAATCGAAAAATATGCTTAATGTTCGAAATTACTTTAACAAATATTCTGTGAATTCGTTACTTAAATGTAATGAATCAATGAATCCGACATGAAACTTCATCGCTTGTGTTTGGTTGGCCATCCTAGAGATAATGACATTAAATAAATTTAAAGACGATGACGAAATGACCATTTCAGAAATACAAGTAAAATATAAAGATGCAGAAATCTCAAAGTCAGTGATTTCAGGAAAATATTCTACTGAAATTAAGTGATTTTCTTAAATATGACACCGAATACCGATGCATATGAGGTATTTAACTTTGAAATTCAGCCATCCTCAACATCCTCAGGTTACCTCATTCTTCGACATTTATTTTATGCACCAGTAGTACCAAACCCCTGATCTCCAATATTTTTTTTATATTTTAGACTTCTGCTAAATAAGCATATTCTGAAGGATTTTGATCGTTTAACTGAAATACATAAATCTAGACATGTCTCAGCACGTTTCTCGCAGCTAAATAGATTTGAAGTTAGTGTAATTTTCTACCATAAGTATGACTCTACTCGGCTTTTTATTTATTCAGCTTCATCCATTAGATATTATCTGAAATTTCTATTTATCCATTAAATAAAGAACTGCATTACTGGTAAAAAAACAGTAAGATGTAAAATACGTAAAGAAGAGTACTGCGAGGAAACATTCCTTTCTGTTATTTGCCTTTTTTGAGACTATGATATAGAATCCAGTATGTATATTTTCTTGATTTACCTTTTACATATGGAAACTTCCCTGAAGCTAACGACTATGCTATTATATTAGGGGCTATGAGATAAACTTTTGGAGTTCTCAGCTTTACCCTGCAATAGTCATGGCCTAGAAAACATATCAGAGCAAATGAAACTTGGTTTTTCTCCTTTGCAGCCCTCGCAAAACAAAAATTATGCATAAATATAAAGCACTCTTAAAAACGAATTTATCTGAGTAAGAATTAGTAGGTTCTACATCAGGTTTCGTAAACATTAATCGCTTGAATGACATTTTTTGCATCAATGTCCAAAATAAAACAGTGGAGGTTCGATTTCGATGAACGATACACTGTAAAAGTGTTTTTATTCCAGAATTTAAGAAAAAACAATCTATTAGAGTATATTGTATTGATATTGTAGCGTTCTAGAACTTTCTATCCTTTTTTAACTTCGACTTGTCACAGGAAAATGAAGGAATCAAACGCATTTTCATGCTTGCATCTTTAACCAATTTCAAATCTTATGCAGATTTAATTAAGAAATATGTAAGCGAACGTGCAGCATTCTCGAACCATTCATGTCAGAAAAGTTCACCGTATGGATCACACTGTAATACCCGTATTAAGCTAAGAAAAGTGAAAAATAAAATGAAGATTGGGAGATGAAAAAATGTGAACGCTACTTCATTCGCGCTCGGAAATCTTAGTGCTGTCTTATTCCTCTTGATTAAATAAAATCTTAGTATACCGTGTCACTTACATCTTCAGACAAACCAGATAAATTTGATGAGAGAGGAAGTCATTCATACGCAGGTCGCTATGTTTCGTGATCAGACACCGAGGGTCTAGGTACCTCAAGTCCGAGATGAATTTCTTCAAGTTCATCAATTTAATGAATTCGAATAGTTTAAGAATGATAAGCAATGATTTGAATGACGTCATTTCATAAGATTTCTTAGCTGCACTCTCTTTAAATAATGATTGCAGCAACTATGCTTTGGTAAAGTATTCTGTTAATTATGGTGTCGTCTATGAATTTACGATGATAAATCTATTGTACCTATCAGTAAACTTCATTTTCTAAGGGTTCTAGACACAGAGATTCCACAGATGATACAGTTCATTATATACGAACATCTTCCAATATCCGCTGACGTTCAATAATGTAGGGTACTGAATTTTCATTAGAGTTTAACATCCACTCCTTGCTGTTGTTACTGTCAGATACCCTCTTGAATCTATACTTATAGTTATCTCAACTATGAGTTAAACATCTACATCCTTATGCAGAATGTCTAGATAAGTAAATGAATTGGTAATACATGTGACTATAAATCTTTAATGCTGGGTCCGTTACCTTGAGCTCAACTTTAAAAGCTTACCTTTAAGTTCTTCGCAGGTCGTATGTACTTCCGTCCTGTTTCTCTCACATATAAGTAGGCGTAGAGGTAGAGTTCATCGAATTTATCCGGTTAACCTAAGCAAGCACAAGGAGCGCGTAAAGACCTAACGCGACGATTTACATTTATATTACCGATCGAAAGAGGCAGGTTATTTGCATACACAAATGGATCAGGAATGTCGTTACTACATACCTGCGTGTTCATTCGCGTCTTACGATAGCCCTGAGTAAGGTTTAAATGCACGAAATTTGACACCAAACTCTCCTTGCAGTGGGATCTTGATCTTATCAACTAAGTACTATGCACTTTGCTTGGCTTTTCTGCGGGTGTAAGTTCCCACATATCCTTTCTTGCTTTAACCTGTTTTATCAAATCAATAACAAATTTAAAAGTTTATTAACCCGTGACTCATAATATGCGAAAGTTTTTTCAAAATTTCGGAACTTTAGAATTTATGAGATAACTTTTAAAAGGACACACTTTTACCAGGGATTTTATTTTCAGGCGTGCGGAATCCGAAATCGGTGAAAACTTCTCCTTCATCAGGACCCCATAAAGATCAAAAGGAATCCGTAAATCGAAGCAGCGGACGAGAACTATCACCAAATAGGAGGCCAATCTCTCCGCCTCTGATAAAACAGGAAGATGTAATCTCATCGTCTTTCTTACTGCTACTTACTTTTGTTAATTTCATAAGCTTTTAATACATCTTATTAGGTTGACGATGCCCAAAGAGAACTCACCTCCCAAATTCATGATCTCGTTAATCTCGAATGCAGTTCAGTAGCTAAAAAAGCTGAACAAATGAAGAAATCGTCTTACAAAGACCGATCTCCAAGGGAACCTCCTAAAGATGAGTAAGCTTTGTGAAAATTTACGTATTTCTGAAAGTTTCTTTAATAGTACATTACATGCTTAAAACATGCATAGCCACTCAAGCGTTTAGGGTGTTGTTTAAGTTACTAGAATTCATTCTTATGGAATTTTCTTTACAGAAAAGCGTTCTCCTTTCTGCGCGTACGGCAACATCAATTTCGGTGGTCTGAAAGGCATCAAAGATCTAGTCCCTATTCAGCAATGCGGCCTCCGGCATTGAAAGGGCCGGAAGAAGTGAAGGAGAGTGAGATTACTCCGGGAATCGATGAATCTTCAAAGCCGGACGATTTTGAAGAAGGAAAGGTAGAGCCAGCTTCAAGGATTATTAGTATGCTAATTCCCCATATGCAAGATGGAATTCCAATTTGGGTGTTTTCAGCAGGGCAACTCAATGTCCTGAGGAGAATGGCACAGACACAGCTTACACTGACTCATGAACGAGTCTGTCCCTCAAATCGACTGATTAAGTGGTGAGTTTTAATTTCGATCCTATTGCCAATTTATATTCGTTTAAGTAAATTATACGATTATTGAAATAGCTTTTACATTTCTCTATGGATTCATTTTCTCAGGTCATCAGGACTGAACAATTTAGCAAAATGTCTAAGAACTTAAATATGACTAGCTATTTCTTGGCCATGTTATCAAAAAGAGATTTGTTTAAAATAATCTGTTTTTAGCCAAATATGGTAGGCGGAGACGCGAATAGAATTTTAAAATAGCGTTTGGGGAAGACAAAAAAGCGACGCCTTTATCTGTTCAAGATTATTTTGAGCTCTTCGGGAAAAGAGTTAAGGTTTATATTTTATAAACATTTCGAGGTAAATAAACCTATTATATCGAAATCGGTGCTGAATATTTTATCTAGTAAAAGACAATCAAACCAGCCTTTTACATGAAAGATTATACGATACTTTTATGAATCATAAGCCTTTCTTGAAATATATTCCTCCTAAGATTTTACACTTGTGTTACTTAATATGTATGGTTTATTTTGTCATGAACTAACGTTTCAAAGGTAAAATTTTAGAATTTGCCTCCTAAATTCCCGAGTAATAGTTCATTTCAGGGCCGATTAGTCAGTTGACTACATTTTAGGGGATTGGTTAAATTATCTTAAATTGACTTCCTCTTTGGATAATATCAGTATTAGTTGAATTTAAACAAATCGAAGCCAAATTAGATTTAATATATATATATATATATATATTTACATTTACATAAATAAATTAAATACATATAGGCATTAGATGCCATCCGCCACGTCAGGGGTTCTTTTAGTATTTCTAGCCGTTTAATTAGGGTTGACCTAACAAGATTTTTATACGCTATTTGCACTTTTGTTTATTTAAAAGCTTTAATGTATATTTTCACCTAAAAGCTAGATTGTGTTGAATTTTATATCAAAAATATAAAATCTCAGATATATGGAATGTACTTAAAAGCTGCTAACTATGCGCATATTTGTGGAGTGAAAGATCACAGGCAAATTTTCAGTTACCTGATCCCTTATTCTTTTGCTTCTACTTATGCACCACCGTCCTACACAACCATACATGTGTATGCATGAATACCTATACACATACGACCAGGCACATAAAGCAACTGAAAAGCTAGTGACATGGTGACTGACTGCTAGAGATGCATATATGATCGTAATTTGCATAGTAGAAACGGCTGTTGCTTTTACTACATGCTCTCAGTGACTAAATGGTAACTGACCCTTTCAAAAATGTGCGATACTAGTTTTAGGGATAAAATGGCAGGTATAAACTAAATTGCATTCATGTGAAACCACTGGCAAGAATTAGAAAATAGGTTTACCAATGGATCTACCTTTTATATCTGGAATTCCGATAGACATATCCAAGCAAAATAAGGTGCTCTCTTTGACGTGTTATTTGCTAAACATATACTAAATGAGCTCAAATGGCACACATGTTATTAACACGGCATTAGGCAGTCACTGATATATTTGAGACTGCCATTTCATTACCCATAGGTTGCCACTGAGGTAGTTGCGCAGGAAGAATAAGAATAACTCCAACAACGTATTCCCAATAATAAAAAACGGTGTTAACTACCTGATTAGGCAGTACTTAAAAGAAGTGTAAAGTCCATTATCATGCACAATCAGTGAGATCCAGAACTGTACTTAAATGCGTCGAAACATGTAAAAAAACAATTTTAATTATGTCGACAAAACAATGCGTCAAACAGAAAATCAGTTAAATATAAGGTGCATCAATGAAGTTTTTCTTCAATATGTGCATTACTATTTTTAAAATATTCTTCGAATTATGTATCTCAAGTAGGTTTTTTCTTAAGATCCACGTATTTGGCTACATTACATGAACGAATGAGTTTTATTTATTCATTTAATCACGCTAATCTAATACAAAACTTGAGTTATTATTATCCTACTCTGTTAAGTTTTTGTATAGTCCCGATGAAAATTACAAGAGTTTTACTTCACCTTAAGCGGAACGAATTACAACTTATTAGTGTCTAGACGTCTAAACGTTTTAAATTATGAACAATTTGAAATATGCTTTTCTCCGAATCTATGAAAGCAGCTCCTTTTCGGACTTATTTAAGAGTTGTAAACTTTTATTGCATATTCTTGTGAAATCAACAATTTTCGCTTAAGAAGTTGCCTTGAAAAGCCTTTCAGTTTGATACATTAAATGTAGTCATCTGAGCTTCGATGTTTAGCTAAATTTTCCGAAAATCATTCCTTTAAACTCTAATATAGCGTTCGGACTTTTAAATTTATTTTAAAATTAAGTAAATTTAGTGTTCAGCTCGTTGGTTTAACAAAATCACTTTAATTAAAATTAGATAAGATAAAACAATCATTACTGCTTATGCGCAGTTTCAATGATGAATCAAAAACTGAAATGTCACTTTTCAGAAAAAATGTCTAACAGTGTCATTTGGGACAATCACTTGGGTCTGAAAGTGATGGTAACAAATTTGCTTTTCATTCATAAAATGGATCTCATGAATCCTAATTAAATGTCAAAATCAGCCACAAGATGCTTCCTCAGCAAGTTATTGATTATCCAATCGTGATATTGACGTAATGGGGACCCTTCAATCACAAAGAAGGAGTTATCTATAAATATATCAGCTCCGTAGCTTTAGAGGTGAAATGGCACGATTTATTCTGCTATCACAAATTTTTTGCAACATGCGAGATTAAGGAAACTGAAGTGAATGATATTTTTGCTATCCACATCTAGTTTAATTTTCACTCCCTTACTTTCAAAGTTAAGCTCTAATAGAAAGACATGCTCTCATATATCCGAAGCTATGAAGGTCGGCATTTGTACAATTTTGAAATGAAATTCATGAAACTTTTCAAAACTTGTTCCACATAACTGCAGATTTTGATGGAAAAATATTGTAGCCTGTTAAAAACAGAAGGACTGTCCCGAAACTAGGTATATTTTGCGTTTCTCTAAAAATCCTAATTTTTTGACCGGCTGAATGTTTGTTTCCTAAATGGAATGAAATGCTCATATTTTGTGGCGTTAAACCAGTCTAAAAAATGAACCTTTGGCTTGTTTAGCACATACCAACTGAGACCTCGTCGCTCAGTATGTACAATGGTCTCTAGTGTGAATATGTCAATGACTCAATTCTAGACATCGTCTTATCTGCACACTTCTTAACTCAGCTGTCAAATGAACAACGAAAACAGCGTCATTTCGTATTCATTTCTTCTTAAAACACCCACTAAAACACGCTCTTGCAATTTACCTTGAGTGGTAATATGGAAGTCTGGTTTAGGTTATCCAACTGCAATTCGTCCGCAATATGAGCTAACTGGATTTAATTTCTGATAATTTATTAAATAGATCTTTGCAGGCTTCTACTATTATCTTCTTTCTCACATTTTTTAGGCGTATTGGACGTAAAACATCTCAGTCCAAAACCTCAACCTCCGCTACTCCACAGGCAACTCCCGAAAGTAGTCAACAGGAGTTATCTCAGCCCCCAGTCTCCATAGTTCTCAACCAGCAGACCGAATCATCTCCCTGTGATGATAAACCCTCTCCTCTCAGTTCTACTCTAACCAGCAGTGAGAGCGAAAACTCCCCAAATGCCGTCAAAACTCCTGATTCAACAAACGATGAATCGGCCTTTTGGCCAGAACTCAAGGAAGGAGTGGGTTCTAGCACGGATTTAGTTGCTGTAAACTCCTATGGTGCTAGCAGGAGCTTTACGGGACCTCTGTTTGGTCGAACACTGACCTTTTGGCAACATAGAGTAGGATATCCCTTCCCTCCGTGTATCTGTAACATGCTCTCCTATCTTCAGCAAGCTGAACATGCAGCGCATGGAATCTTCCGAAGAGCCGGAGGAAAACTGAGGGTTCAAGCACTGAGAGAAAAAATCGAGAAAGATATCTGTGAGTATGTCATTTTCTGCATTGATACAAACTTAATTTCATGTAAAACTTTACGGCAAAGGCTGTATAAAAATATCACAAAGTGACCTGTCAGTTAAAATAACCTACAATCATTTAACTGTTCTTTGAGAAAGCTTGTCTTTTATAAGAATCATTAACTACCATTTATGCAGTCTAATGCAATAATTTTCATATTATCTTGATGGGACAGTCTAATTGCTCTCTACATGTTTATTTACACTGCTGTCGGGTTATTTATCGTATCAAGCCCTTGATAAGTAAAAGATAAGAATAAGGATAATTGTGTCAAATTATTTACCGTAAGCAGCTAATTTTGATGTGTCTGTATGGTAATTGTTAACTTAGATCTTTCCGAATGCTTCAATTTTATAAAAATCTACATTATATTGCCTATTCCAGTGAGGTAATATCAAATGTGTTCTGTTTTATAAATTGTTAACCTACTTATGGTTGCTACATATATAGTAGTTACTTTTATGGGTTTCTTTTGTCTGCATCAAAATTTTGTCATAGCCAATAGCTTTTTCTAACAGGCAACTATTCATTCTCATAAAAGCACAAACTGGATCAATTTACAATTTAAAGACTAATGTGAAACAGTCGAAAAATATTCCATTCCGAGCAAATTTTTAAAGTAAGGGTTTAAGGCACAGGTTTTCCTTAGCCTATATTGTCAATGGTATTTATTTTAAGTGAGATGAATTAAGTAATTACAAACATTCTTTATATATTGTTATGATAGTATGATGAAAATGATATATATAATTAAAATGAACTAATTTCGTACGTAGAGTGATTTAGTTTATATTTCTGCTTATTGAAAGAAACCTGCTTTATATTAGGGTTTTCAGCAATCTCACACTGTTTACATGAAATAATATTAGCCACAGATGCTCTTGATTTAGCACAACCCACTAGACGGAGGTTTTCTGATTATATTTATCCTGAATATCAGAGAACTTATGGTACTAAAGTAGACATTAAACATTGCTTTTAATTGTAGTCATATATGTGCGGTTAGTCTCATTGATGCAATTCAATTTGATCATTTATTACAATAATGAATACAGATATATTCTGTTATGGTATTCTCATCGACTGGATATATTGTATCTATTACATTATATTTATCATTATTAGAAAACCTAACCTATCTCTATTTCCACGTGAGCCTACATAAAGTGATGGACTAAATTAGGCCTGACATCCCTCATATTTATCTAGTGATCTACCTGAGGTAACAGAAAACAACAGCTTTTAACGATTGAGAAGACCAAGAGTTAAGTAGGACGATGAGTTTATGTGACAATTGGAAATGAATGAGAGGGAAAAGGAGGAAGAGGTAAGAGGAGAAATTAGGAGAAAAGAGGCCAATGTCAGTACTTACCTAGACAATCCCGTTAGTGAAGAACCTGCTAAATGAGGCACGATCAGGGGGTTGACCGATTTCATCTTCTTTGTTCATTGACAGATAGGATAGAGGAGTGACTCAGTAGGCGCGCACTACATAGAGAGACCGAGCAGCCTATGAGTCATCAGGGGCTGGTACTACAAGTTAACGTACTATTCCCAAAAGCAGATTTATAGCTTCTTTCAACTGCCTATTTCTTATCTCAAAGTGAGTAATTATAAAGTCAATCCATCAACTTACTTCAGCATTGAATTTCTTTTCAAAATTTTTAAAATACAGACCGGTAAAGACGTTAATGGATTTGCATTAAGCATGACATTTTGAGAAGCCCTGTCCTTTGCAGAATTTAAAGCATCCGAAGTAGATATTTAAAGTAGTTAATCATTAATCAATTTTCTATTAATTATTTAAGGCATATATTAGGAAAATAAGCCAACACTTTTAATTTCTAAGTTCACTGAACGAATGTATATTCTAACAGTCTCTTCCGAAAAGTTAACAGATTGCCACAGCCTTATTCCAAATTAGAAGATCAGGGATTGAGTTTGGAAAATGTTTTATTAAACAAACGTAGCGGAATGAGAGAGGAGGGGAGAAAGAAGGGGGAGGTAATGAGAATTGGAAGAGAAGGGAAATCGGGAGTACTTAGTGAGTGGAACCCGAGTTGCAGTAAGAGAACCTATTGAGGCACGAGTTTTTCGCCAGTGAGCAACCGATTAAAAAAGGTCACCTCACAATTTAGGACACGCAGAAGTTGGTGCACGCTACATAAAGAGAGAAATGGCAGACGCACGAGTCATCGTGTGCGTATTACATATAATACTGTGGGGGAGCATCGTAAAGCCTCTTTGGTGAGAAAATCACTTTTTCTCATCCCTTTATTGACCAGTATTGACCGGCTGATGTGGTTAAAACATCTACCAGTTTGTGCATCGTTTTTTATATTTTCTCATTAGGGACAAGGTCACCTAAATTGCAGTGAAAAAATGGTTTAAGTTTTCTTTCCTTAAAAATGAGAGGGCATAAGATACTTTACAAATTTCACTTTTTATAATATTAAAAGCTGATTGAAATGCAGAAAGAACACATCTTACGCTTGTTAAACAAACTATATTTTTAGTCTGAATCATCGTTTTGGGAGAAGCGGAAGGAAAGAATAATTAAGCATAAGGGAACTCGAAATGCCATTATGGTAGAGGGAAGCAGAGGGAAGGGAGAGGGATACAACGTGAGTTGACACAAAATCAATAAAATATCCTTCTCCTCTTCCCATTATTTCTTCTATCAAAGATTGCGAATCTTCCTCATTTCGGTTCAGATTATATTCACCTATTCTGAGTTTCAGACTTTTTATTTGAGAATTAGCTAAAGCTAAAGCAATATCGGCTTATAGTAGTGAAAATAGTTAAACTATAACTCTACTAACTTTAATGATATTTATTTCGTCTTACATGGGCATGAATAAGACCTAAGATAAAAGGCTGGGAATATGTATGGCCACAACATAAATGAATAATATATATTTAAGTTCTTTAACTGAGAAATTGATAATGTGAACAAATGGATTCCCATTTTCTTCTCCAAATCATTCTGAAATCTTACCTCTTATTGTTTTATTTATTCAACTTAATGAACGTGACAAAAGGTAGTATTTGGGACGTTCCCTCGAGATTTGCAGATAGACATACGACTGATGAAACACAGGAATTCTAACCTTTTAGCGGAAGATTTTCTTGTTCAACTTCTTTGTTTGTCAAATTAACTGAATTTTACACTATGCCGACAGTTATTTAGTTTAATTCAGCATGCAATTTCAATGTAATGACTGTGTGAAATTATTATGAAGACAGCGCATTAATAAATAGCCAATTCGGCCTTCATTAATTTAGATTCGTGGCTTCATTATTTCGGTAACCTTAGTTGTAATATGTAATTTAATAAATTATATAGGCAAGATGAAACCTATCTCATTATTTGTTTAAATTTCAGTTATAAGTTTTAGCGCCGTAGCGCAACAAATTGCAGTCTACCATTTGAATAGACTTTTCTTGTAACATATCTATTGGACTGTAAGTTGTAAGGTTAGTTGACAAGCACGATTAAATAGTTTTAGCAGTATAATCCTGAGAATTTAGTCTTGCTGAATCGAGAATTGCTTTTTTATTTTCATTTCTGATTACACAACGCCGGTTGTGCCGGTTTAAGCTATACGGGGCACTGTTTCACTCCTCCATTCCATACTATTTATTATATGCCGTATGCGATATCGCCCACTTCAAGGAGACGATAAGGCCCAAACCCAAAAGTAAAAGACTCGATAGAGTGATACGACTAAATTTCATTTATCAGATCTAAAGAGGTCTAACTGGTCACATAAAGCAGAAATTTCATACAGGACCTTTTAAAAGCAATACAGTAGTAATCTATATCTCAGAATCAAGAAAAAATTTTAGAAGTTCATATTTACATAAGCAAGCAAAAGTTACATATTAACGAAAAAATTTAAATATCTACTTGGAATTTCGATGTCACTCGGTTCCAAATGTCTGCTTTTTTTTCATTTTTTAATTTAATGACTTCTTCAATAAAACTTTTTAATTCCACCTTCCAGAAATATACGTATTTGCATAATTGTATTTTAGTGGCACCCACGACAGTCAGTGAATCATGTAATGTAATAGAGAGCCAGGGATTTTATAAGTTGTTAATAAATCCTTCTATCCTCTAGGACACTCTAGATTGTCAGTTAACGAGCAATTGTATTAATTTTAATCGATATATAATATGTAAATAGTTGTGCTCCATTCATGAATATTTAACAGTAAAATATAAATCATAAAACTTGTTTAATTTGGGCGGAAGTTGTGTCAGTTTCCGACGAATCTTTTTGCAAATCCTCCTATGTTTAATTTTTGTTGTCAAAATTTCAAAGCATTGTTTCAGAGGTTATTTTAAACAAAAAATATAGTTAAACAAATTAGCTTTTGAATATTTCTCGCTTTTGCTTCTGAAGAGATCTGCACCTTAAAACACATTGTATTAATAAATGAAATATAATAATTATTTTCATAATCGATTGGCATGGCCCCAATATTAATCGTTATTTTATACAAAACTAAAAAAATATATGGAAAATATACATTGTTTTGTGATTAATCGTTGTTTATTTTTGAATATAAATAAAAAATTCACGGTTCATTACATACTAATCGATCAGATCAACTGTAAATCACTGGCATTAGATACAGCGTTGTCTCATATGCAACGAGCATGCTTGTGAATCATTCTGTGGGAGGCTCAGCTAACCGATAGAAAAAAGATAGTAACGAGCACCTGCAAGATTAACTCTTTAAGCTGATTTGGGAAGCCATACTTTGGCTAATTTTATGACTTTGGATTATATTTTGAGATCTGAAATCCAGGAGATGCAAGTTCATATCACTAAAATAAATTCTGTCCAATTTTTTCCCAGATGACGAATCATTTCGTCAGCCTGATTAAGTAAGTACATAAAGGTACACCGACATAATTGACGTTTTTCTTTAATCATGTAATTTCATCTTTACGAACTGGCTATTGCACACCTAAGCACTTTATATCACTGTTCTAAATTTCGCACTTTAGGATAGTATATTCTTTGGAGGGAATATTTATGTAATTTCGATCCCACTCAAAGCATACAAAATGGTAAAAGTATTGTATATTAGCCATTGAAATGTGATTTTCATTTGGTTTTTATGATGTAATATCTCAAGTTAACTATCTTTCAGAGGTTGGTCTTTGAGTCTAAACCAGTTCTTGATTCTAGAAATTTTAGGTGAATCGACAATCTTGCGGTCTGACTTTAACTCTAATATCAGATAAATTTAGGGAAAAATAAGACTTAGAAGTTGAAAAATGAACCCTCTTCAAAAGTTTCCTTGCTAGTATCTATCCAGAGTTGAAGCATACAATTGGAGCCACATCACCGAATCAGTTATATAACTGGTCCGCTCTCCTTAAGCTAATCAATTGCGATTCACACGAATAAGATAAGCAGCTTCCAATGTTGCATTTACTGCATGAAGAGATATTGAAATTTGCAGACGCGTAAAAGGAATACGATTTCCTTTATCCTGAAGTAGTGATCGGGAGTCCCAGATATCACGATTCAGGTCTAAAACTTTTGTTAAAGTTAATAAGGTTGGAAAGCTACACCTCATATTCATAGCTACATAGTTAATTTATGTAAACAAAAATGAGTGGCTAATAGAAACTTCATTCATTGATGTCTCTTAACTAACTAAACACAAACATAACGTATACAAATTTATTAGAGGTCTAGCATTTTCAAATACGTTGGTAGTCACTCAGAAACAGTTTAGAATTAGTAGGTTCCCTGTAAAATTTACACTTTAATGCAAAATCAACTCTTCAGATTCTTCTGCTAAAGTGCCACTAGTTTGCACAATTAGAACCTCCCTTAAATCAGTACCAGTGCTTCTGTTAATTAAATTTCTATTGTTTAGAATGATCGTTTCATAGTTAATTAATTCGTCCTATTATTTCGTTTCATTCATTAAATTTTAATGCATTTGAACTTACCGTTATTCCCTCCTTTAATTGAATTCTTTGTATTTCTCTAGAGACTCAAACCTGGTCAACAGAGAATTGAAAATTAAAAGCTGATTAAGTATTAAGATTGGTTTTTAAGAGTGAAGGACTTGCACTCGTTAGTAACCTTGAGGACACTATTTTACCGGTCTTGACGTACAATTACACAAAAGAATATTGGAAAAAATTCAGATGCTAGTATTATACGATGAAGCGTGAATAGATGTATAGGCTATAATTTAAGATCTGATGAGTTTGCCTTCTCTCTTTTCCCCATGCATGGCTTGAACTGATACCTAGAATTTTCATGTTGCTACTGGCTATGATGGCTTTTGCCGATAACCCTCTTGTTCTGTGACCAACTTAATTTTTCATGTAACGGAGTCCTAATAAGATTCAATACTCTGCTTCGATAGCTTCACTCTCACTTCACTGCCTATGCGTTTTGAATGATACTACCAGACAGATTCATAGAAAATTTTCACGAAGAGAATATGTTTATAAATATCATTCTGCATTTCACCTAGTTTTTAGATGTATAACCTTTTTAATACGCATTAGTATAAGTAAGAAGGAGAGGGCGAAACCAGGCATGTTGTCATGCTTCAGTGATCATCCTCGAAGATCTCTCTATCGCTCTAAATAATAAAGATTTATAAAAAAAGTAAATTGTGCTATAATCACTCTAATGTGGAACAAATAGACCGAAGACACCAAACTTGTTTCATGAACAATTTTTCCTAAATCCATGTTATAACAGTGATAGTTTTAAAGAGGAATAAATCAGATCAGTAAACTTTGAATTAGAGGTCTTCATTTTAGTCACATGAATATTCTTTAGCGAATATTTTTTTATGAATGGAATTGATAACAATAACCATAATGAGTTATGAACTTTTGTCCTATCAAAATCATTTCCAAAATCATTTGAGAAGCAGAACACACCACCCACACCTTTTTATTAAATGACGAATGCCTATGACGGGAAAAGGCAGCTAACATCCAAATTTGAGCTCTTATAATCTCTGGTGAGTAATGACATGCTGAATAATATTTTTGGCAAATCTACAATTTGGTGCAGAATTTTAAATGTATTGAGTAGGAGTCATGTCTATAACTAGAAAAAAGTAGAGAGAATCCATTTAGGTACTATTTCAGATGGCATTTTACCTGTGAAATAACGCCACTCAAATCTAATTGCTTTCATTTCCAATGTATATTATGTTTCTATTAGCTATTAATTGTAAATCATTGTAAAAAGATTAATCTTAGGACTACTAGAGTAATAGTCATACAAACCCATAAAGTCTCTGGTACTATCAACTTACATAGGAAAAAGTTGCTCTAGATATAAGGTTGATTCAAACAATCAGATTGGAGTAAGCTACGAGTCCATCACAACGTTTCTTCCAATATGATGTCCATTTGATTACAACCTCTAAGCTAAATTAGTCTTCCAGATGGTGATTCACTATTTTAAGAGCATTGCACCTCGATCGTCAGTTGATATAATATAGCCCGGATCCATGTCTACGAATGTTTAAGTCTGTAAATTAAGGTTTTCAGCATCCTAGTTGACTGTTGTTCTCGTTTTTTTAACTGTATGGTTTATATGCTCTTCAGTAATTATATATTGGAATTGATAAAAATTTCGCATTACCTCTATTGATCTATTTATTTTATTTTTTATATTTTCAGATTGGAATTCCTTCGAGGAATGGCAGCCCTATGATGTGGCGGATCTCTTGAAACAATTCTTTCGAGAACTTCCAGAATGTCTTCTCACCAACAAACTCTCCTCTACCCTTATCAATATTTTCCATCGTGAGTTCTCTTTTATTTTCTATTTTTTAAAACGTTAATTTATGCGGTAGTATTTGATTCATAACTGCTCTTTAATGATTATATTCAATCAATGGAAAATACAAAATTTTAAGTCGGAAAATTAGTGAAATTTGATTTCCTTTCCTGACAGAATTTGGTGCATCTTTAGCTCAAGTTTAGGGGAGTATTCATTCTCAGTTGCCTTCATTTTTGCAACTGGCTATACTCAAACCTCCGATATATCGGTTTGATATATCCAAATATTTTTAACCTCTTTTATTTAAATCGTAGAATTTTCTCAACTTTTTCAATGTTTGCAGGGCTACTGCTATTCATTTGTAAAGTTTAATCAGTTGGAAAATTCTTCATCAACTGTGGTTGATCAGTTCTTCCATCTTCGTGTTCAGCCTGATCATTAGAAGCTTGAATTTTGTTCGAAAGTATTCCGCTTGAATTTTGAACAGATTAATAATTAATTTTGTTATCGAATACCTCCCTTCAGGAAAATTTTTGCAACTGCTTTAGCAGTAAGTGATTTTTTCAAGTGCTAATAATCAGAAATATAGTCAGCGGGGTATTTCCATGCTTGCTTAGTTACTGTCTTATTTTTCAGACTAATAGTTATGATTTTAATTTATACAATTTTATTGATTAATTTCATCTATCTGTGGTTTTAATTAATTAATTAATCTTAAATTGCTGTTTATTACTCAGAGATTTCCCATCTAGTCTTCAACAGGTAAACCAATGGGACTAATGGGATAAAATCATGTCATTTCAATCTGCAACATTTTTAACAAAACCCGAAAACATTCCAATCATGCTGATCTTACAAACGAGAGGGATATAAGATCAAGAGTTAAGCGATTAGGCTTTTTAAATTGCGGTTGATTTGGAAAGAAATTATTTGTTTTATGAAATTAAAACTGAGGATGCAGGAGATTAAGTTGTTTGAGAAAGTAAGTGGTTTTAGGTTGTGCCAATTTGCCACAAATTCACCATGGATCCGACATGTCCGCTATTTCAAAAATTTGGAAAGCTAGTTTATTTTCTATAACACTCATTATTATCCAGAAAGATCAAAATTTCCAGTGAAGAAAGGATTCTGGCAGCAATTAAAACTTCTGTTCAGTGTTATGAATACCATGAAATAAAATCACTGTCCAAATGATAGAAAAATGCCGATGCGTCTTGCTTTAACAGTATTTCAAAATGTAGCCAAAGACGGAAACTTCAAATTTTTATGTAATATATATTCAAAAATCCTGAATTTTAAGCTTATTCACATGCAAGCAGAATAAATTCAAGATCTAATGGACAAGTTAGGGAGAAATTTTATATAGGTGCATTAAAATTGCAATTTCCACCATGGTCAAACTCATTTTAGCAAATCAGAAATAATGAGAAGAACACATATATAGTTTTCAAGATTATTTTTTGAAGTATTCGAAAGCAGAAATGATAACTTTCATTTTCAGAAAATTCGAGAATTTTCAGGTATAATTAGCTCTAAGAGTCATTTAATAAAGGACTGACCTAATCTGTATTCATTCTGTAAAGACAAATAAGTTTATATATATATATATGTACCTTTCTAACTTAAGAAGTTTATTTCATCTCCAAGAAATTTTAACATCTAGAATTGTGATGGTTTACGGGATTGTGCGGTCATGACCTCCATTATTAATATGACGGTTAGATCCTAAATTTTTTCCCGTCACTTTATTACATTGAACAAATGTTTGATTCAAAACAGAGAAAAATCGTTTGCATTGAAGTTTAAATGATAGCTTGAATGTTGTGTTTCAAATGATTTATTATTTCCAGTAAGTTGACCCTGGTAGAAAAGCATTTATGTGTATAAAACAATAATAAACAATTAAACGATAACATATTTGCTGTTTTGGAAATTCAAAAATAATGGGGAGAGAATATCAAAAATATATTTGAGCATAATGTTCCTAAAGTCTGACATCACGTTTCCATAGTATTTGCTTAAACTGGTAATAACACACTTGCACTTATTAGTTCAGTCCTAAAAGGTCAAAACTCTGAACCTTGTGGTCATGATTTCGAATCCAATTTCGATCAGTTGAGACCTAAACGTATTAGAATTTTATTTTCTACGCATCGGTGATGCAGCGATTAATGGTCACGTCTGCTAGCTCACACATCACAGATTAAGGGAGGATTTTTCGCGGTACAAGATTAGCGCTTTTTGATGCCAACTAGATGTCCACATTTTTAATCTGCTAATCGTAAAAACTGTGATGGCGGACTTTATTAAATAGGTCTTATTGGGTTAGTACATTAGGAGGCTGGGTCCGGGGAGTGTCTCACATAGTTTCAGCAAACAGGTTACAATGGGATTTTATAGAACATACACTGCCTTAAATTTCGGACTGGAAATCAAAAACCCTATTGAAGCAAAGTGCGAAATTTTTACCAGAGGGATCCCTTAAAATTATTGCCTTGTTCATTATGAGTGTCACTAAAATCTTCCTTCGATAGGCCTATGATTCGATCTCAGTTGTAAAGTCTTAAAACCATCAAAGAACAAATATTCAGAGCCAAAACTGCATTTATCGGAATATTCTATAAGCGAGTTAGTTGCTTTCACATATAAATTTAAATAATTAAAACTTTCAGTAACCCTCAACTAAAAATAAAAGATCCCGTTCAACCTGTTGATAGACACTACATGGTCAAATTTTATATGTTTTAATGTGGTCATAAATCACAGGTTAACAAAATTAATACCGCAACTCGATGTAATTTATATAGAAAATGACAATTGCGTCGAATATCCAATTACTTTCTCTGAAGCTGTTATTTTGTAATACCTTGGTACATATGCAGTAATTAAGATCATGAAAAAAGTTATTATTTCCTGGCCCCTTTAGGGGAACATTTTCCAACGTTTATTGTGGGTGGAGAGTGGGGTCATGTAGCTGTCCTATTAGGACACTCGAATTCTTCCACTCTCTATGTTAGCCAAACTTAACTATGGGAATCGAATTCGTAACCACTGACATGGCGTGTATTTAACAGTATAGGGTTAATATAATGGGAAGACGTTATGTGGGCAGTCTTCAATTGAACCAATCGCAGTACGTTAAGAGAGTACAGGGGTGGCCGAAAGGCCATTCCAATGTATTGACCAATATTTTGAAGGATATAAATTTGTGCATGGGGATTGCTCGTTAGAGAGTAGTTCCATTAATAGCAGAATTGTTAAATAAGAAAGATTCTAAGGAGCAAATAAATTACAACAATTATTTACAAATTAAAAAAAGTTTTCTTTATACGGAAGGGGAATTTTGGAACGGCTAAAATCAAAGAAAATTATTTGAGAAACTTTATGGGTGAAGGTAACTCTGATTCCCAAATTATGCTACAATGTTACGAAATGAAATTCATTTCAAAAAAGCTGAAGCTGCTGAAAAGGAATAAATTGAAATAACTAATAAGTTTTTCCTTTTTATGTTGCTTCTCACAGAAGAACATGACAGAAGTTATGTGCGGTAGATTGGAAATAAAATTTTTTCCCTTATAGTTCCCCACCCGTTTAGTCAAATCAAATCCTACTACATTTGCAAGGACTTTTTGAATCAAAAACATTTTATCATGAATTTTTGGAGAGGTAACTGACTGGAGGGTCAGCTTGAACAAATAAATCATTATATGCTCGGAATCACAGATTTGATATGGACAAAGTGAAATCTAGTACACGAAGCTATTCTATACTCGTGTAATACTAATCTTACCTAGATGCCTAGATATCGCCAGACCAAGCCTAATTCAGTGCCAGAGAGAGGTAGGGCAGAAGTGCCGTTACTCTAAGACGCTCCATTAACTCAACAAAGATTTTACATATCAGTATAAGTATTCTTCATATTATTGACGTTTGGAGGGCAAAACATGGTTCTTACAGGCTTTATTGCCGTGTACTATATGCATTCCTATATTAATTAAGATGATGTGTGGCTTAGAGTTAATTTGTAGGATTGCTCACCTTGAGAATAAACAGCAACTCTGCGGCTTTGAGTTTTGTTTGTCAAATTTCTATCGTATTGGCTTTCTATTATGTTTCTTTGATGGAAGGAAGAGTGAAGCTTTGAAGGATTTATTCCTGAAAGCTGCAAACTCCCCGTGTACAGAAGTAGTGATCAGTATCTATGGGCTCCTGAAGTCCTCGTAGTTGAGTTTGTTCGGACATTAATTTTGAGGGAGATACTGGTTTCATGACCAAATGTTTGAATTTATAAAACTGATTAAAATTATTTTGATTGAAGAAGAAAAATTCAACGATGACTGCACCACAGGATAGAATAGATTTACAATTGGATTTGCAAAACAGAAGTATTTTATAATTTTTCAGTTTGAAAAGGATCTACAAATACATTGAATCAGTGAAATCGATGGGTATTTAGCCTTAAATTTGGTTCGTTTTTCTTGTTTTCCTCAATAAATTGAATCTTTGTGTATATCTCTCTTGTTAAATATGTAGTGTTGGTTTAATATGATAGTGGAATCTACTCCACAATTGTCACTTTTATTCACACACCGCTAAAAACACAAATGCCTGTTTATTAATAAGTATGACATACATTATGCTATCCGGACAAGTGGATGCACAGCTACAGCAAGGAGGAAATAGTTTGGAGAGAAGATCCATGAAATTCAAAAAACTATGTCTTCTCTCCTCAGTTCGAAAAATACATGCCACCACTTTTCGAAAGATACCCACATAGAACTAAGTATCAACGTCATAAATGACACCTTCATAATATGCCATTTCAGCTATTCATGTCTTTTATAAAAGTCAAAACAAACTGTCTTCCATCTGAGCCGTCAGACTTTCATATAACCGTTCATATTTATTCTTATTTAATTAATAATTTATGAACTATTTTAGATGCCCCTGAGGCTTGTTCAATTGATTTGCTTCGGCTAGCGATGGTCAGTCTACCAGATGAAAATCGAATTGCCCTTCAGAGTCTCCTACACTTTCTGTACGCCCTTTCTCTACGATGCTCCCTTACTCAGGTAAGACCCGCTATTTAATGACTGGTTGTCTCACCTTGTTGCCTATGCTCATGGCAAAAGAAGCATGGGTAAAATCTTAATGATAAGGGGAATTTAGGGAAATTAGGACAGAAGCAGTTAGGAAATTTGGAGGACTCCATTTTCTCTAGTTCGTAGAATCTGCTTGTCCGGCTTATTGTTTTTGTCTTTATCAGATTCATTTCCTTTGGTAATATCAATTTCGTTTTATGGAATGTCTAGATGGGGTGATTTAAAGTGATACTGATTTCATCTTCTCTTTACATGATTCTTGAAGTAACTGCGCGCCAGATAAGAAAATCTATAATTTCGTGAGCTGTCCACGATACTGTCGTGATCAAGTTACTAGTAAGTTTTCAACTCACTTCTACTTGCAAATAGTCGATGATGCGTAGTGTCCCCATTGTACATCTCTTTAAAGGAGGTTGGTATGGATCTCCATGCAGTATTTTACATTCAAATTCATCACATTCCCCGTGGAATGTCCATGTTGCGTCTGTATATAACCATGCAGGAGCATGAGCCACGATCATCAGTTTTGTAAAGGCCACCACTATGGCAAACAAAGAACAAAGGGTTTTCTTAAATCAGATTACCAGGGATTGCGATTAGACCACATTGTATTGTACAGTAACAATCGAACTTCGCGAGTGAAAGAAAAATGGAGAACGAAGCACAGATGGACAGAGTGTGGGAACCGGGCGTTTTGCGCTAAGTGTCTTTAAGCCGGCGTGTGTAAATGGCACAGTCGAATTAACTCAATCACTGCGAGGCAGAGTCGAATGAAAATCGGTAGTGAATAACCTACAGTTGCGTTTTGCGCAAATAATGGTGAAATTCAATGATTTCACTAAAGCTACATATGCACCTGACCACAAAAATAATTTTGCGTAAACGTAGTTCGAAAATAATTTAAGAAATAATTCCTTTTAGTCCTTTCAGTCTCTTCTTTATGTATGTTAGGTTAGCACAATTTCAACTGTTGGGATTTTAATATCATTTAGTTTAGCACACCGTCGGTGATTCAGTCTTTGATTTTGTAATCATGCCTCTTAAAACATTAAATTCACTTTCGCCACAAACACTATGGAATGAATCAAATACACGTATCCTGCATATCCTGAGCTAATTAACGGGATTACTGAGTCCCCGTGTGTGAAGTCACTGAGAAGTACGGAGTGAATTAGCTAAACCTTTAGTTTTTCGAGCTTATTTTAGCATAATGTTAAATCAAAAAATTTGTGATTTGAGAATTATTATGAGTCAAATTTCTGTAATCTTTAATTGCATACATTTATAAATCTATTCATATATTTCAAATTATATTAACGTGAATTGTTATCTATTTGTCGTCATAGATACATGTTTACTTTAGATATTTTAATCAGAAAACGAAACAAAGTTAAGGTAAATAATAATCTTTACGTTTCTTGATAAAGCTATTTATCTAGCACCGCCTTTTAGAGTGTTTAGTGCGATTCATTTTACAGATAGCTGAATTTAATTGGTAATTTATATAGATTCTGGATTAACAAGGCGTTACGATATTTCTAAGGACAGTTTTGCGTTGTGTTTTACTCTTATCCGCTTATTCACTTAACTAGTGTTTAGTGACCAAAAGATCGTAAGAAGAAATTGACAGTGCAACCTGTCTTCCAACTTTACTGGTGTTCCTTCTGGTGTCAGCACTGCCCTCTGAAATAATAGATGAAGAATTAAAACAGCTTTTCTAAAACTTTCATGAATATGATCTAGAGAATAATATGAAAAGAGATCCAAACTAAGGACAAGAATATCGAATTATACTAAAGGTAATCGGTTGATGTTCAAGAATATGGAAGCTATACATATGCTCGTTCTATTCATATCTGTAAATAAAATTCCATCTATTAATGGATGGACTCATTATATTAAGTGTTTAGGGTGATTTAAATAACTTTAGGAGAATGTTCTAAGTTGTGGAAAGAACAGCTCTGCAAGAATAAAGCTATTTGGGGAGTTAGCAATCACATTTCCTTATCTTTTCCTCTGATTCTCCCCATAAATATTAAGTAAAGTTTGTGTTATGGTTTTAAAATTGTCATAAACTTAAAGAATATAAAGTGATTAATGTATTTACGAATATATTAATTTTTGACTTGATTTTAGCAATAATAAAGTTATTGATTTTAAGTTCTATTGCAGTTTGAAAGGAAGGTACTTGCTGTTAATCATTTAAAACTGTGATTAAAATAAAAAGGTCAACCTTCCTTCCTTTTTAAATCCGTAATTGATGGCATATCTTTATAACTCAAGAACTTAAACTCCCTAGATACAGTGATAACTCACCTATGAATACATTTCAACAGACAACATTTTAAACATTTTCCTGTTTAAAGAAATTGGTGCCCGTCTTCTTTCTTAGCACCAAATTATTATAGACCAACTGAGTCTAGATCAGCATAATGTTGCTCAATTTTGACTGTCTGGTAAAAGCTTATTAATTAGCTGCTAATTTGAGTAGTTAACTTGGTTCTTTTGTCTTTTCAGTCTCATAATACTGCCCTTGGAATGACATAGTAATCTGTTAACTGTCTTAGCATTTTACTATTACTATCTGAGCGTGCATTAGCATGAAAAAGAGATCATATGGCATAAAATTTCATCAAATATGTCAAAATTTTAAAGGCTACAGGTCATGTTTAAGGGTACCTGCCTTGTTATTTAAAAATTAGGGTAAATATTAGTTCTAATAAGCCTTTTATTGCTATTTTCGTAATAAAATTAAATTTTTTTCGTACAGGCGCACCTACTCAATAGAAAAGGTATACAAGTCCAGTACGCGCTGCGGACAAGGGTAAAGTAGTCGTATTGAAAAATTAAAGGGGCAATGAGTCTTTACTTACTTGAATTTAGAGTATATCAAGTTGCCCACTTTCACTATTCCCTTCGAAATATGCCTTTTTGGCAAAAAGGACACTTAAATTATATTTATGATTTATCGAATAGATCAGTTGAAAAAGAAAGAATTAATCATGTGTTAAGATGGTCCCCATTATAGTAATTAATTACAAACTAGATAACTCGTGATTTGTACCTTTCCGGTTGATTAAATAAACGAAGGATAATAAAGAAATTATAAAATAGATTCAATATTTCTTTAAATGAGCAACAGGTAGTTACCGTATTATGGTATTAACAAATTTCCTTAAAGTATTTATGATCGTTTTGCTAATCACTGGTATATGACGATGACACTAATTGATAACCTTGTAACTCAGATGAAGTAAGATTCTCTAAATTCCACGGCATTCACTCTTATTGTCCATTCTCACTTAAAATTAAACTACCTATCTTTTCAACTCTTCGTGCTCAAAATTTTTTCCCACTATTAAAGTAGCTTTGCTTTGCAATGGGAAACAAATAATCAAGAAAGTTTAAGAACAACATGAACTCTTATTGAGTCGCAAGGTATGTATTAACGATATAACTACTAGGAGAAATTTGAGATTTTGAAGCTCTTAATCAGATGTTTGTATTCAGACGACTGAGCGTTAGTATGGATGATATCTCTTGACCTTTGAGCTTGTTTTTTAATCATGTGAAATTGTTTTATCCATTTTATCAAAAAAACGCTCATAAATGTCTTGTGCTCTACCCTTAGTCACCTACATAGGCCAAAGTAGATTAAAAATAATTAAAATTAAAATTTAAAGTTAAAACTAATACAAATATGACAGAAAGTATTCAATCACAGTACTTACATTTCAGTTATTTTGTCCCCAAGTTTCCCTTTCTCCAAATTTGGTCTGATTTTTCTTCTTTCCTTTATGAATAGATACATTTTCAGTTTCCAATAGTGTTTGCTCTTATTTCTATCATAAAATTAGCATATAATAATATTGGCTACTGTCAGACTCTGTAAAATTATGTCCTCCTTAATAACAAGAAATAAACATTTTGCATATAAATAAATATAACGACTATCTTTTTTTTCAAATCAAAACTTTATTTAACTGTTATATATAAAAATAATAGTTTATCCTCATTGTAAGTGGAAAAAAACATACAACCAATAAGGAGAAGTTAACAGTTAAAGGCAGATGTAACGCTAATTCTAAACTTCATTTGAATCTGAAGTTTTGTAAAGTGTTTGTCAAGCTCACTGTTATGAGGCACCAAAAGGAGATTTAATCAGACAAGGACAATCTGATAGGCAGACGAAACCAGATATTTATTGGCTGAATTTACATTGTTTATACATAGGAAACTGGGTTTATCCAATATTGATTGACCGGAGAAGATTTAACAAATCATTGGACTTAGCAGAATTTGATTAGTCAAACAATGGACAAATGGATGGGTGGCAGTTGGCGTGTTCTGTAACTCTACCTGTAACGCCACTATTCAATCTTTATTACTTCATCAATTCAGATGAACGATTTCTTCAGCTATTAAATGAATTTGGACTAGAGGAGAAATGTGGGAGTTTGAAAATTCCAATGAAGCAAATCTTCGCCTTTGAGTACCAATATCTGGTACTAATAATAATAATTCATTGGTCTTTTTCGGAAAGCATTTTTCAGCACTCATCTTTGGTTAGTGGCATCATTGGGCCTTCATAGTGACAAATTCGAATGCTACCACCTCCTTTATTAGCTAAACTAAACTGGTATGGTCGACTATTACGATCACTGGATGTGCTCCGATTGGCATTGAACCCGTGACCTTCGGTTTCGCAGATGAAGATGTTCATCAATACGCCACCAGCGCGCACATCAACGTCTGCAACAATTTCCACTCACATTTCGTGAAAGCATATCTCCAACTGAACGTTCCATTGGCCTCTAAAAACGAAGATTTTAAGGGGGAGGATCTATGCAGAAATTTTGGTTATCAGACAAAAATCCCCGTATTTCTCTTTCATGTTCCGTCATTAATATTATACTCAAAATTACGTCTCTTAACAAATCTTTCTTCCAATTCGAACTTGAACAAAGAATAGATACGTGTGTATCTTAAGTCCTTTTGGCGAGATCTCCGATTTAACATTAAGTATTTGAAATTAGTGCTTTTCGGGTGAATGTTAGGTTCTCAGGGAAGTTTCATATCAGTAAGTGGTAATCAAATAAGGGGATTCGTTTTTAGCTATAAATTTAAACGATTGGTTTTAAATGAAACTTTTGTTATGACTTAAAGGAACACAGTTCTACGCTTAATTTGACTTTAAAAAACTTACAGATGAGCGCCCTGAATCTGGCAATTTGCTTGGCTCCCTCCCTCTTCCATTTCTCAAATCTGATGGGCTCATCAACGTCAGCATCTCCGCTCCTTGTGAACTTCAGTTCGAGACGGCGGAAGAAGTTTGATCCACTCGGTGGAATAGACTCAAAGGACCTAGCTGAACAAGCAGCGGCTCAGAAATGCTTGTGTGCTCTCATCACCTATGCTCCGAATATTTTTGTGGTAATTTGTCACTAAACAATAGTAATAATAACAGTAATGATAACAGGAATTAATAATATTCCGAGAATGAACATGACATACTTAAAAATTTACAAATGCATTAATATATGATGGTTCACCGAAGCTGATACACGGACAAGCTCTTCCAATTAAAATAATGCAGGTTACTTGTTATTAGATCTTTTATTAGGTACTAAATAATACCAATAATGCAGAGATTGCTGGGGAACAGTACAAACTACGTCTGACCTCACTATTCATTGTCTTTCAGTAGACTGGTATTAATAACTGATGGATAATGATAGGAAAAAGCCCGAACATTTTCTGCCTAAACAAAAATTGTAAAATTTTTGGATGAAAATCGTTAATCGAATACTAGGTTTTGTCTATCACTATTCATTTGCGTTCGTGCCTGGGAATTGAGTCTCCTCGTAGTTATACTACTGCCTGACCAATTAGCTGATCAATTCCCCTTATCTATGGTTTTGATTAAACGTGGTACTTTCTTAGTAAAGTAACGAATTGAAACCTTCCTAATTCCTTTTGCATTCGAAATACCTTTTCAGTCTATCAGAATCAGCATGTCTTTATATTAAAAATTATGTTCTCATATAAACTAAATCATTAACATCTATTGGGAAAAGTCCATATCTCAGCAGCCATCAACTTAGGTCTGTGAAAACTCGCTGATTTATTTCTTTTGTAGGTTGTAATGAACTTCTTAAACAGGATAGCAAAATTACTTGATGAAGAAGAATAAGTGAGGCACCTATCTCAAAAGTATTGAATCGAAATATGATTAGAACAGACAACAACTTAACATGCTGGAATTAGGATGTGGAACGAATTGATACACAACTTAAGGCCAGCTAGTTTACTACACATCTTTTAACGAAACAAACTCCCTCTGCTTTGCCTTTAAATACAATATTTATGTTTCATTACCTTCCCAAATGACTGTTAATCTGCAAAATATCCCAGTTATCACTTTCTTTTCTCTTCACTCGTTATTTCAGTGGTTGTCTATATATATACACACATATATATATATATATAATGTGTGTTAGTAATTCCTTTGTGTGCTTAAAGTACATATCACCAATATAATCCTAGGGTTCTTAGGTCCTTCCCACGCAACAATGACTCTAACTGTTCTGTTTGCCCATGCGTATCCTTAACACAATCTTTACCTGGTAGTAGTACCATTAGTACAAAATGACCTTTAAAATAACTCTTATATGAGAATGCTTTGAGGTACCTTTCACTTTTGTAATGAGATGATAGGAAGTTAATTTAATTGATAAAACAGGAAATTTCCTGAGACATCTTCCATTGTGAACAAACTAGTTTTAATGTCAAACACAAAAAATTACAATCTTTAATATCAGAATTAGTTGTCAATTTCCTTTCAATTAGAAAGTGTTCTGCATGTTGACTTTCAAAGATCTTGCTTTTTGGGGTTTCTCAATTGTTAAATAGACTGACGTTCAAATATTAAAAATTATTAGAAATTATAATAACAAAGCGTACAAATAGAATATTCAGACTGCCACACCGAGCTGACAATACTGCTTTGTCATAGCGGTCACGTGGTAACAAGTTTCCGATCATAGCATTATATGGGGGAAGGGAAATATAGGAGACGAAGTCCAAATAAGGATTTACTATAGAACATCGTATAGGGAGGCAAAATAGAATGAAAGAGTCTAAATTTCTACAAGAATAGGAAAGACAGAAAGGTAAACCAAGGAAATGTATGAGAGAAAGCAATCATCTTGTCTCAAGCAGTATGGGAATCTAAGTATATTTGAACTTTTAAATTTTCATCGATCCTCCCTGTGTCCACGTTGATCTACGTGCTGACAAAAACTAGCTCAGCCTGCTTACAATGCCTTAGGATTAACATGCTCGCTCAATTCAAAACTTTATTTCATGTTACGAATTTGTCCTTACTATGAACAATCTCTTACTTGCGTTGACTTTCACTCCTAATAGAGCTCCTTCTTCTCACCATTCCTTTCTGGAGTTCCTTAAGCCCATAGTCTCCTAATCTATCTTTAATCTTTTAGAATATAGATGACCATTGGACTTTTACGAAGTTTCACAAGACACGGAGTCCATCCACTTATATGAGAACTGTTCAAATTCTGCAGATTAATTGACCATTTTTTTATTTTTAGGTCAGATAGTTTGAGAACTATTTCTGTTTTTATCCCACATAAATTATCACTAAATTTATTGGCTTATTACTCATTATTTTAGTCGATTTTATCAATTTAAAGAAATTCTTGTACTAACCCTAATTTATAAAGATTTATTTTGGATTCAAATTGCAGAATTCTCCAGCAAAAAGAGTTTTGTCCCTTCGCTTTTAAATATTTATTTCGTTCTGAATTTTTTCAATATCCCGATTTATTTACGTGTGCATTGAAATAGTCTTTTTGCGGTTGTTTAGAAGAAGAAAGATGGGAATTAATGTTGAACGATGCTATCAGCTAATCTGGTCCGAACTGAAGCATTAAAAGCTGGTAGGAAGTTGACGCAAGTCTGGATGGAGGCTGACACCATTTGTATATGTGTTGGTTGGTTTTGCCATTTTCCTAAATGTGTTACTAGTTTCAGCTTATAGTCTTATTTCATATCCGCGAAGCCCCCAAAAATAGCCGCTTTGGTTTGATTTCTTGCACAACTTGTGAACAAACTGGATTTTGTTTATATCTTATGCGGTAAAATGTATATATATTCATGAAAGAATAGATGACGACTGTACGTTTTCGAAGGAAAAAGTTTCAGTTATATTTATTCGAACTTCCAGATTTAAATAAAAGTACACGCAAATAAATTACAAAGAAGACGATCCTGTTTACAAATTTGGGGGAAGAAAATGAACGGATGCATTGTCCAACATATCATGCTCTGTCTCATCCAAAATAAAGTGGGTAATTACATTAGATATTACCTCAAAATCCCAGGTCCTTTTTCTATCTCCCATTCGCAATTAGAGTAAATAACCTCCATGTTTGACTTAATTAATACCGAAATCCATTTGGCTTAGACTCAACTAAAGATATGGTCACCCTTAGCAGAATAGGAATTTCCCATCAGAGTCTCCATGTTCTCATTTCTCTGCTCAAAATTATCTTTTTAATTTTAACATGATGTTCATGCGGGCAGCTGCTGTTTATATTCGCATCTCATTTCAAGATAATGGCAATTTCAAAACGCCCAGTTCCACTCACTCTTATCTACATGAGAATCTATGTTGTCCTTCACGCTAACTTTTCTGCTCCCTACGGCTTGATATTTAAAATTCAGATTTTATTATATTTACCGACTTTAATGCAATAATAATGAACATAAGGCCATTAACTATTATTAATAAATCAAACATTATATGTCAAAGATCTTAAATGTCGCATTAAAATTTTGCATATTCTATTAAAGTAAATGAAGATATAGGTGAATAAATGAAAAGTATTATTATAATGGAAACCGGTATAATAAATTAATATACCGATTTTAAAATCAAGTGTGTTCGTAGCAGAAATTAAATTTTAAATTTCCTTTCGTTTAATATTTTCAATATAAATGGAATATTTTGATATTCAAAAGTAAAAAATGGTAGATAAAAATTATTTCCATCTGCTGTCAAAATATTTCGTCCTTCTGTTATTTTTTTGAGAAAAAATACTGAAAGATGAACAATAAGAGATTTTTCCGCGATTCAGCTGTCCTCCAAAAATAAACTTACATTATTTTTCTTTAACAGGTGACCGAAAGCATCGTCTTGAAGACTCGTCTCGACAGCGAACGGATCGATATTCCTCGACTATCAACTCTGCTCAGTTCGGCTGACGGTGATGCAAATGTTTGGCTTAAACAACAAGTGGAAATCCTCCTTCGAGAATGTGGAAGCCCTTTGGCAGGCGCCGTTTCGACGAATAATGTTTCTGGTGTCGGAACTACCTCTGGAGGAAATTCGATGGTCTGTGCTGGAACGGGCTCTTTGGGTCCACCTTCAAAAGGTTCTGCTGGAAAGAGTTATTGGAGTTCGCTGCCTAAAGAAGCGCTGAAGACGTATAGCACGGAGTAAGTTAATGCACCTTTTTGACTGAAGTTATAGAACTAGTTTGATAGTCTTTAATGAGTTACGATTGGACAGATTCTGAATATCGTCGATATAAAATAGATTGACGGACCTTTTAAGTCTTCATAATGAATTCATCCTTTATTTTACTCTATTTCACTAAAATACTCATTCAAATTGCTCCATTAATCAGGCATATGAGTGTATACGATTGAATGAACACCACTTCATAAAATGTTGAAGCATTAAGTTCAATGGACCGATCTCCAGTTGGTATTGATTATCCTAAAATATTCTATGAATCATGTTAAGAGCCAAATCAGCAGCCTGTGATTTTCATATACTCCAAATCTTGTTTTATAACGCTTGTCACTCTTTAAAGCTACAACTACTCAGACCCCAGTAAAAATAAGTGAGAGGGTTCGTGGCTTAACCGGCAGTTTTCTTTTTTGAGAAAATCAATTTGCTTATATGGACTTGGATTTGCGGTAAAGGATTGACCGTCTAAACAGCCAATAATTACAGCGATTTTTGTCCTAGTGCGGGCCATGCACATCCAGTTGCAAGCATAGAAGTCTAATAATTGAAAATCCAATACAAGAGGGATGAATTTTATGAGTTTCGCTTGAGTGCATCGAAAATGTTCCATTCAGATTCCTAATATTAATCATGTGGAGGATCCGTATTGAGAAGCTCTCATTTTACTCAGTCATATTTTTCAATCTATGCAATTTAGACATAGACATATAATCGACTTTTAACGTACGCTTATACCAGCCTTGATTCATTAACAATCAACTTAGATATGTAAATCTCATTATTTTATTCAAACTTCGCAATTCTTTTTCAAATTACGATTAAATTCTCCCTAGAAATTAATGAAAAGGAAATTTAACTTAACATTTGGATTATTTAAACAGCCGATGCGATTAATTATTGATATACATAATTTTAAATAACTAAAGTATCTTCTCTTTCTATCCTTTACTTTCAAAGAATTACAATAATTAATAAGTTTTGCAGTTCTAAATCGGGTTGTTTAAAGATTAAAATCCTTTTTACAAAGAATATGATATAAATATTTACAGTAAACGCTAGCACACCTCCCTGGCAAAATATACTGTTAGATTTTTCTATGAAAATCATGAAAATGGATTTGGCGGCACTGTGTAATTTCGTACAGTTTGCTTACTTATCAGACGACTTGATTTAAAGCTGGCCATTCGTCGTGCACTTTGTGAAAGATTAAAGTGAAGGTCCTTGAAAGATGGGCTAGCTTTTACCTAGTATTTGTCAATGTTGAAAATTTTACTCTGCTTGTAACTTCGATGTCTGGAAGCACCTCGGTATGCCGTTTAACTATTTAAATTTAAATTTCTGATTATATTTGAGAGTACTTAGCTTTTGTACATGCTTTGGGCGTTTATTTGTAAGACTAGGGACATCGGTGGAATGGAATGGAATGTAAATGGAATGGTCAACCACGCTGGTTATACTTAGCCAATGCTGGGACGGGCAAAATTTGAGCTTCTCATCAAAGAGACTAGATGATCTCACCAAGATGATCCAAGATGAGCGTTGAAAAACGCTTTCCCAATAAAATTTGGAAATTATCAATTACTATTAATACAGAGCTTATTTTATCCACCAATGAGATGTTCTCATTCAAATATTTCTCTACTGAATAGGTCGAAATAGTTTATTTCCTCAGAAAACTTTATTCGTAGGCTTTTTTGAAAATAATTATATCAGTTTATTTTTAAAAATGATAAATGTTATACTATTTTGACAAGCGGATGCCGCGGGGGGATATGACTAGGAGTAAGGATAGGGAAATTTGGTCATGGGATTTTTTATTTTTGAATGACTTCTCGATATCGAACAACCATTTTATCAGTTTTAAATCTTAGTGTTTTCAAATTCAGTCTTTATTGGTGATCTGTTTTTCTGGTTTTTCCCTTTTCAGTTCCAATGAGTTTGAAAGCACAAATCGTCGTATAAAACGTTTTTTTCTAATTCTTTAAAATTTTACTTTCTGATAGTTTCCCTGATAAATTTCTCCCTTTGCTTGGTTTCTTCGTCTGATTATATACTTCAGTTCAAATCAGGTTTTCCGGTTAAGTTAAATATAGCATTTTCCCAGCCAGAGCAATTTTAGTATGCAAACAACCGACCACCTTCCTTCGTGTAAGGCAAATCAGTACTTTTAGATTTACTTTAAAAGTAGCAGGATTACTTATTCTTCTAATTTGCGCTTATACTATTTCATTTACATTGAAGGAAAATACTTTTCTTAATAATCACATTGAAAAAGTCACTCGGATGGAGAGATTAGTATTACTAATTGATTGATCAATAGTAATCTTATGATAAACGCACTCTTAACAATTCATTTTTGTTATTTTTTGAATTTTTCAGTTTTCGACTTATCACGTATTGATCTTCACCCTGTCCTACTTATTGCTCACCCTTCTCCCCTAAATTACTCTTCAATTCATCCCAGTTATCTAACGCACGCATACTTTGCTTCCCTGCTCCTTTCATACACTTTTTGCAAGTACTTTCCTTACGTTCACGCATTAATCTCTGTCACCTACCTATTTTGTTTGTGATAGGGCTTTCTTGAGTCGTATGGCCTTAGATTAACCAGTTATAATCATCTTACTTTGATGACTTTTTCGATAAACGAGAAGGATTTAATCAATCTGAACTTGTAAACTTTTGTCATTCTAAAAATTTGCAAAATCTTTAGTGTACATTAATTGATTTTATAGTAAATTCTTCACTTAGAGTCTAGATTTTAACTTTGCCTATCATTGGTTGGAATCCTACGGACACATATCTTAACTAAAATCTGGTCTGGCCATCAAATTAGAGATTTATTGCATAAATTGCATTTCCAGGCACGTTTGTTTTTGTTAATTGATTAATTATAGTGATAATAAGAAAATATTAGACTTAAATTAATAGTAAGACCTTTTCTATGAAATGGAAAATGATTCTTGTCACATAGATATAGCAACAAAAAAAACTATTCCTTAGATATAGAGAAGAGACAGACAGGCAGTTAGAGAGACCTAAAAGCAGTTTTATTTGCTTTTCTTTTCTGAACTCAAACAACTTTGAGAAGGTATCTGAAATTAAAGTAATGCTAATTAGAAGCAAGACTAAATTAGGCCAGATGTTCCCACATAGTCTTAATTACCTTTCTAACACTAACGGGATACAATAGCATTGCCCTAGTGAGAAGACCGGAAATCATGTAGGATAAAGTAAAATGAATCTAAGCAGAAGGGGGGAAGGAGTGGGGGATGGAATTAGGAGGAAAGAGGAAGCCGTTATTACCGAAAGAGGACAACCCGGGTTGTAATAGACCGGCAAAATAAGATGTTTTGAGGAGCTAGCTAGTTCTAATCTGTGTGTCATTGTGTAACTGCAAAGTGAGCAATCAACCAAAAATCACCTAACGAAAAATATGTATGAATCACTATGTATACTATACATAGAGAGGCTGAGCAGACCTTGTAGGCAGGGCGTTCAGGTTCTACAAAATACTTGATTCTGAAAATATAATTTTGTTCTTGTAAATGTATTCATTGCAAATGTTCCCTATAGTCAGCTTTCAAAGCTAAGCTTTAACCATATGAAAAGTATTCAAATACATTGAGAAATAGGGAGAGTGCTCATGAAGAGTCTTTACTTTTCAGAACTCAATTACTTAAATTTCCATCTCTATTTCCCCTTTAAATGTAATATTGACAACTATGCGTTCTCTTCTCCAACTTCTCTCCGTACTGTGAGCTGGATTAAATAATAATTATGCTTACCGCATTTTATCATCAAAGTGGAAAAGAAATGAATTATCAAGTTCTTTTGTATTATTATCCTCAGCTTCTACAAAGATAAGTCCCTTCTGCTTGTTCTAATTAATAAAAGCCTGGATATCTGCAAATGTATATGCTAATGCAAGCAATACACGCAATAAATTTAATGTCTGGCCATGCATTTTAATTATTGATGTGTTATCTATGTGCACTTATACGAATATGCTGATTCGGACTTTATTAAGTGGTCTGCGAATATGCAGAAATAATTTGTGTCGACATTAGGAGCGTTCGTTCCTGAGATGCATGCACGAACTATACCGATTATTTAAGTTGAAATATGAGTGTTATAAAGGTTGTTAGCGCTCATTTTTTAAGGGCCGATCAAACTCGGACCTACAGCAGAAGTGTTCATTTTTAATTCAGATTAAATACATCTATCTGTGTAAAAAAACAAAGCTTATCCCTTTCGATTACAATGACATATGACAGGCAGACAAACTAAATTTTTAGTGGCGCCTTCAAGTATTAAAATTTCAACTTGGTGAATTTTTATCAAAATAGATTTGAACAATTATTTGAAAGTTATCAAATCGCATTACCATGAAGAGGTCGTTATCGTATGTCTTATTAATGATAGGGGCGATTAAGCTGTCGTATATCGAAATAGCATCCTCAGTCTTACCATTTTCCCTACCTTCTGCAACAGTGGAAGGGATGCATACTCAATTTTGAAGGTTTTTAAACAAATGCCTATTTTAAAAAGGAACATTCAAAAATCCCGCATGAAGAAAAATCTCCAAATCCCGATAATTTAGATTTTTAAAGATTTGTTCATTCGTTTGTCCGATTATTATCTTTTCTATTTTCAGAATGAATTTATTCTTATCCGTTGGAAAAATTAGAAATTTTAAATTAATTTCTCTCAACAAAAATAGCTTTTAGTATTCTACCTTATTGAAGACAAGTGTTAAAATGTCATGCTGTCTATTTTGAATAATTATGATTAAAATTAATCGTAAAAAATTAATTTATCGTTAAAATTAATTTTTTTATATTTTGCTGTTGCTTTTAATCCAATTTTAAATTTAAATCACATGTCTTAAACCTTTCATGCTTGAGTTGTTTCCCATCGTATTAAATTTTTTTCTAATTTTTCCATTTGTCTTCTTTACTTTAGTTCCGGAGAAGGCGAAAAGTTGTCGGGTTTCGAAATTGCCGTTAACAAGCTACCAAAGTCGAATAATCAACAATATTCTCCCGGCTCAATTTCGCCTTTCATCCGAACGTGGCGATGCTCTCTCCTATTTCCAGTGAAAGATCCTCAGTTAATTGCAGACAAATACTGGAATGATAGGTTAGTAATATTTTAAGGTCTCCATAGTTGATATCAGAATAAATATATAACTCTATCTATTTATTTAAATTGGAATATCATCATGAGCGTATTATCGATTTCGGTTTACTCGAACAAACCAGCAATGGGAATTTAGTGACATGTGGTACCACTTAATATGTTTTTTCATTTAAAGAACTGATCTCTATGAGTATATGAGAATACTATTAGAGCTTAGACTAATATCTCACAGCAGACAATAGCAGTTTTCATAGATCCAGGAAACAGAGTCATGGTAAAGCAGTATTTATTGAATAGTAGCAGTTAAGGATCAAGTTTTTTAAAGAAAATGATAGAGTGGGAGAACGCCAATGAAAGACGAGACAAAATGTAAAGGAATATAGCGAGAGAGAAAGAGTTGAGAGTCTACACCACCAGTCTTGCAATCGACGCGTCGCTGCATTTTACAGGCAAAAACTGAGTTATCGTTAAAGAAGTAAGCACAAATAGCTATTTAATATTCTCCAACTGAAATAATCGAAAATAGTTCAAGCAAATGCAAAAACGTAGGCATGATTTTCATTACAATGAATAAAATTAAAACAGCCAAAAAAATTTAAGATATTTTGAGGAATCTTCCAATACTAAGTACGTTCATCGGGCGATATATTTTCGAATCTTGCTAACGCTTAATAAATGGTACCTAAAAGAGTATAGCTAATGCGTATTTCTCAACATAACCACTCTGTCTTGGGTTGAGTCGTAACGAATGCTTAAGATTATATCTTAAAACTACTGTAAGTATGCTGCTTTTTTCCCAGTAGTCGGATTTATGTATTTCTGGTCATAATTTAATTCCATATATTTGAAGTGATTCGCAAACATTAGCATGCAATTTATCATGTTACTTTTTAAATCTTCTTTTGTATGATATTTTATTGAAGTGGTGTTTTCAAACGTCATTTCCTCCAAACACATTAAAGAAATCAAAATTGCCCAGCTCAAGTAGGTTTTCACTGTTGTCACTAAAGGTCAATTTAGGATGTAACTGTTTACAGTTGAAGTCATTCTGCGTTACTGAAGGGTCTGGTGATTATAATTCATCAAATTTTAAGTTAACCTGCACTATGGTCAATGATAATACAGGAGCTTGTATATATGAAATAAGATTAAATAAAAGCCATTGAAGTGACGAATGTGAACGAGAGTATAATGAATACACGCTTTTTCTTATTAAACCGTACATAGGTAATATAAATACCGAAGGTGAAGTGATCATCACTATCAAGTGTTTATCAAGTCGGAGGTCAAGATATATATGCCCATTAATACAATCCGACTGCATCGGTTAATTCCCGTCATCAAACGAGTGGTAGAATGCAATCATGATACCATCTCTCGGCCCAGGTCATATGTCACTAACACTACAATTAACAGGTTTGGGTAAAACAAGTAATGCAAATACCATGAGATAATAAATGAATACTGAGTGGATAGCTAAAAGTGCGACATTGGTAATCAGTAATAGATTGAAGGGAACTCGTATCAAGCACTCTTAAATCCGAGATAAAAGATCTGGATTATCCACTCCGTTGCTTGGTACAAATGAAAGCAAAGGATAAAAGCTATCTAATTATGACAGTTATTCTTAAATGAACTCTAGTTAGCTGTTGTGTTCAAACCACGTTGGTAAGCTTCAATATTCTGGCTAATAGAAGAAAAATACTTTTAAATGGTATGATAAGTCATTTAAATTATTAGCTGGTCAGCGGGTTAGATGCTCAAATGTGTAGAATCGTAATTATTGGTAAGCCAATATAAGTAGCTTTTTTGTTGAATAAAATACCGTCGTTCGAGTGATATGTCTTCATTTTTCCTCTTCCTTGAGTCTGAGTAGAAGTAGCTTTAATAAGGGGCAATTGAGAAGATATAAAACGAACCAGATTGTTTTTCAATTTGAAAGACTTGAGATCGCTATTTGATTACTGATAATAAAATTTTCGAAATTTATAGTTTTCATCTTCCTTATATAAACGAACAAATGATAAAGTACCTTTGTTATTAACCATTTTTTAATTTGTAATACTATTAAATAAATAATTACGGAAAAGCGAAAGGTAATTAATATATAAATGGTTGTCTTCCTTTAAGAATATCATGCTGGAGGTCTAACTTATATCGATCAATGGGACAGTATGCCAAGATAAGATTGTCTACATGCATCCCTGAGGTAGTGACGAGTTGAAATCTAATCCAGAACAGGATGTAATTAATTTGTTTTCCTTTCAATCCAGAGTTTCATGGGATGAGAATTTACTACGAGCAGAAGTGATGGAAGAGCTAGTCCCAGAAAAGGTTCAGATCCACCGAATTCTCTTCAACGCTCTGCCACCACAACCAGCAAGAGAATGTAGATTGTTGAGAGGACGTCAGGTACTATTGAAATCACGGCACGCTTCTTTCTCAGCTCCTTACACTATGGACTCATCAGTCAATCCTGAAGATGCCACAGTTATGGGAGTAGCAATTGTTAGCACCTCTGTAAATCATGGAATTGTGGTACCCGAGGTGCCTCAGGAACTTATGCCATCTGCCCACTTTTCGAAAGAACACCTCATAGTAGAGAGGACAATTGTTGATTCGCGAGCTGCTTGCCGAGTTACGATTATCTCAGAAGCTGATATCAAGTAAGCTGAAACATTTTTTCACTAACATTTATAACTTCTTTTCCTATCCTTAATCATTTCTGGTAATTAGATCACTTGAATAAAAAGAATTAACCGGATACATAAGGCGTAGCAAAATACAGCTTCGTCTTTCTTCCCATAACTCGAATCTGGATTAAAGTGCTTACTAGGACTAGCAGTCACCAGAAACTAATAATTTTTTATAGTTTTTTTTTACGTTTCAGCACTTTATATTTCACAGCTGTTGACGAAAATTAGAGTAAGGAATATTCCTAAGAGCCTAATTAGAGACTAATATCGCTTCAAAGGAACAAAGGCACCAAAGGGCTACTGTAGTTAAAATTTAGCTCGAAAATTCCTTTCAGTTTTCCGTTCTGATATATTTATTTCTGAATACTAAATGCATGAAGTATCCTAAGTGTTATCTAAGTAATCCTTATCTTGTCCACTCTCTCATGAGAAACTCGGGTTTTCCCACGTCTTTATTAATCAAATTTCGTCATTGCTGTCATTCGCTAGGTAAACAGTTATAGTGAATTCATAATCTTCGACTTTTGACGGCTACGCCAACGGGGCACACTGAGCTTAGGCGTTATTTCGGTTCTGAAAGTTCATTCTTCGGTTTTCCAATGCAAATTCTTGTTTTCTGCAATTACGTGTGCATAAATGTACACTCTGCTTTCACACAGAGATGTTCATCAATGAAATTGAGATATCCGATAAATTAAACTCCATCTTCTAAGTTTCACCAACAGTCATACATCTTCTAATTGTACCTATTTCATTTCACTAGGGTCTATTATAATGTCTTTTATATCCTTAACTGAGTAGTCAAACTGAAAGCTCCTTAAACCATATGTTTTTAAAGTTAGAACAATTTTATTAAAACAATTAGTCGAGGAATGAGATAAGAGTAATAAAGAGCATATTGCTCGAAATATAAATAGTAATAGGAAACGTCTGTTAAAAACTGCCTTCAATATAACTTTAACTTAGGGACAAAAAAATGAAAATTAACGGTTAAATTGTTATCGATGTTCCCTTTTCTTAAATATCCTTATGTTTTGGCACATTAAAAGCATTATGCTCGGTTGAAAAATAGCTTAAGAGGAAAATGAGTGATAATTGTCCTAAGTGTCGGTTTTCAAATAGTAAAAATTTGACCTTTCTATATTTTTCTGATCTCTAAACTTGAATGTCACTTTGATTGAATCCTGTATTTTAAATATAACCAAAGTAAATAAATATGATTACAATTTTTTTCCTTGGTAAATTTCCTTATCTAAAGCTTAAATACTAATTTCATTGGAAATTATTCATTAACTACTTAATTGGCGTCATAGTGGCCACTTTTCAAAATTTGAAAAAAGAGTGTGTTCTAAAATCAATCAAAGAAGTTAGCTACATTTTGTTGCACTTAAGACATTCATTTTCAATATGATCGCTATCAGATGTTGACATTCGTGATGAAATATCACTGATTTGAAATTAATATCTGCACAAATCAAAATCATATAAAAGTTGTATCCTTAAATAAAATAATCTTTACAAACAAGTAAACTGCATTTTCTGTTTAAAGTATCAAAAGAGTAAATATGCATATGTAAATAGGGAAAGGATAGGGTCTAGGATTCTCTAATTCGGGACCCATTTCCATAGGATAGGAGAGAGACAGAGACGGAGATCTAATAATTACGTTAGAAAAGAACGGAGAAATAATGTAAGTGTCCTAGGGAGATTATTGAAAAATATGTCTAAATAGTTAAGTAAATTAATAATTGATAGTAAGAAAAAATTGATAATCGGTGAGTTATACATGAGTCTTAGTGAATGAGATAGAAAGGCGTATTAAAATGAAAGAAAACTGTGGTATATCTCAAGGTTGCTAAAAAAAGATTCTATGCTACCCTGATATCTTTTCAATAATGTAACTATTTCGATTTTGTTTTGCAGGGGTTTCTCTCAGGAATGGTATTCAAGCCAGTGGGGTCACTATTTACTGCGAAGGTTATTAGCTCTGCGTCATTGTTTTGCTCAATCCCCCGATTCCCTTCAAGCTTCCGATTCCACACCACCCTCCCCTCCCTCAAATTCCATCCCAGTTTCTTCCGCATCTCCTCCTCGGATACTTGTTCCCATCCCTTCTTCAACTACAAAATCAGAATCAGAAGATCAAAGTGACCAATCCATTGATGAAGATTCATCTCAAGAAGAAGCAACTCAGATTCTGTCAGAAGCGTTTTAAGATTATTGATTTATGCTCAAGATTCTTTTGTGTTCCCCATCCCCACTCCTCTAGACCCCCATCTTTCGTCTGTACACATTCTTTTCTTAGCGCCAATTGGATTGTACGATCAGATTGGGATCTATTAAATCTTTTTCACTAATTAACTGAACAGATTATATATTTGGTCCTGCTATTTCCCGTCCCCATTTGAAAGTTATTACAGACTCTATATATCTTGATCTTGCCCACAGATATACATATTTACATTCATATGCGTATATTTCCAGAATATATATTGGTTATCATACGAATTGTGAAATCTTGTTGTAAAGGGGCTAGAATGCTATAGAGATGTAATCGAGTTTGTTCGGATTGTGTATTAATAAAGCAGCACCTACAGCTTATGTAGTGTTATTAAAATTTTCCCTCTCTCTTCTCATATTACTCATATTACGTTGCGGCTCGCCCTATATATTGAAGCAAGTTGACTGTCTGAAAATATTTTTCTTGTATTATGGCATCTGGACTCTGGGTTTCTGCACTTTCTTCTTTAGTTTTGTAAAAACTTATAAGATATTTGTCTACCCAAGACTGTTCAGAATTATATCATATAGAACTGGCTTGAGCTATAACTCCCTAACGTATCTAACTGTGTGTAATACAAAAATACGGAAAGAAGCTGTCTGATGTTGCTTTCTTTGTGAGTCACTCGGTGACTATTCGGGATGAGTAGACCTATATTTTATCTTGGAATGGAAACTTATGGAAGCGAACTTTTATTATTTTGCATTAGATTAGTTAGAGTAATTAATTTTATCCAAATAAGTATGAATTATCATCTATTTTACGCTTTTGAAATGGTGTTTGAAACTCCACCATTTGTAATCCGGTATAAATTCAGGTGCCTGTAACTTACCAAATTCAGGTATGATTCATCCGTGGAAGGTATTCACAGAAACTCCAGAAATATCTCTTAAGTAAAATTTCGCTTAATTCAAATGTAAGCCCGTTTATTTCTAAAATTTTATTGTTTGGAGTTCACCTGAATAATAGCTAATTTTTACTTTTTAAGCTGACAGTATTTTATTTGGAACTCAAAATTAAAAAGAGAGCAATTATTGTAGCACTTATTTGACATCAATTATTCTAAAAATGGAAAAAGTTGAGAAAATATATATACACCCACAAAACTTTGGTAGGTTTAATTATGAAAAGGCAAACTTATAAATTAAATTGCGCTGAATTTAATAAGAGTTGTCCTCCGTAGAAAAGATTTCTAAAAGTGTACAAGAATGTTTAATTTTCAGTCCATTTCAAAAGCGCACAAAATGATTTAAACAAACTCACCTTTATATCGTTTGGTTTTCATCCGACGGTTTTGGAACCATACCTTAACCTAAGAAATTTAAAACTTTTTATTAAAATGATACGCACTCAATAATGGCAAAATTGAGATTTTAATACTCCAGTTAGCTTATATTTTATTGATTTTTTCTTAAACGCGAGTTTTTAATTTGAAAATGCACAGCAATCGATTAATTAGAAAGCTTCATACTGACAGTGAACTTTGGTCAAATAAGCTTCTGATCCTTTCATATTTATTAACAAAGAACATTTTTAAGTTGATATGCTTATTTCCATTTTTAAATATATTTTGACAGTCATGTATTCAAACGATACCAAATAGGCTAGGGCCTGGATTCTCTGTCAAGTTTGAAGAAATGTTTTTGAACCACCATCTATGACATTTTAAAACGCCACGTTTCTTAAAATTTTGGATGAGGCGACGAAGTTTTTAAAAGACGGACTTTTATAATGACATGCGTCTCGTCATTTCAAATGGTTTTGGAAGCTAAATTACTTCGCTAACCAATTTATTCGAGTAAATTTAAATTAAGCGCAAGAACATAAAATGATCATTGAATGATATATTTAAATTTATCTGAAATTCAGACCTATTCCGAATATCATTTTGTTTTGAATAGCTTATTTCTATAATTTGGAATGAAACATTTTCACGGATAATATTTTATGCTTATTTGCGGTAGAACCTCTAGAATATAATCGATGCAGTTAAAAGAAGAGTTCAAGAGCCGTTCAAAATGAAATCAATTCAGAGGATTTACTTAAATTTGAACTTCCCCCTATTTTATCAGGAAATACTTTAAATCCTTTAAGCTATCTTAAATTTAACTTTCCTAAACGTGGGAGGAGTTTATTAATTAAATGAGCCTTTAATTAGCTAAAGGGAGAAATACGGATGCTAGAACCTATTTGAAACCCATTCATTATCATAGTTCTATGAAGTATTTTATGTTATTACTTGTTGAGCCATATAAAATTATCTGATAGAATATAAAGAATTCCTACGCATTACGATCTAAGTCCTATTATTATTACTAAAATATACCAAAATCAATGGCAATTTATTTATCATTCGCGTAAACTCTTAATATTTGAGATTTTTGTGAATTGTCTCCTAAAGAACTGGAAATTATTAATACTATTGTGAGGTTTCTGAAGGTTTCCGATGTTTATTAAACAGGTTCGATTTTGAAGGACAAGCATTATAGGCTCAAATCACCACAATGGCTCCAAATCCACGAGACATCAAAGTTAATTCAGACCCCAAACTATCAACATTCCCCGTGGCTCACCCTCCCCTTCCCCTACCCGTCTCCCCGACAAAATAACAACTTAATTACCTGTCTCTCGGACAGTCCCAAAGCAACAGCTACCTCGTAACGACGCAGACGAGTGAGGTAGGTGTTTTTCCGGAATTCCCCCTCCAAAGCTTCCAGCTGTTGTCTAGTGAATGCCGTCCTTTGCTTCTTCGTCGGCTGGCCGGGCTGTTGCGTCCGCTGTTGTATCTGATTCTGATGCGACTTGCCAGTCCCCCTGAGGTCCTCTAGGTCCCCTGTCTGGCGTCTTTGATGTATCGCCGCCTGACCACTTGAGATAAAAGGGGTCTGAGTCTCAGGCCCCTCGTTGAGAATGCCACTAGACGACGCTGGGCTCCCATAGTCTAATGGACTGGTGATTTTGGTGGAGCTTGTGCTTGGGACGCTGAGGTAGGGTCTGGTTCCGGTCGGCCAGGAAACTGTGGAACCAGATGAAGTCGGACTATCATAATCTACTGGACTAGAGATCTTTGTGGTGGTGGCTGCAGTGTTAGTAAAATTTAGATAGGATCTTGTTCCATTTGGCCATGAGACACATGAACCTTAAATGAAGTATGCAACGTTAGTCCAGGTTGCAGAGGATATAAAGTATCATTTATCCCAATAATAATACTACTTTGAAAGTTTGACGAAGCTAGGCTTAGCACCATTCTCTGACGATTCATTTTAAGGATATAATAACCTTTTCCCGAAATCAGAAAACCAAGATTTGAAGAGATAATGTGGTAGGAAGAGAAAGTAGGAAACGAAAAGTTGGTTATGAATTTCTAATCAGCGTTTGTGGACGCTACGTGCTGCCTAAAAATGCTAAAATAAGGTACGCAGAGAGAGGTTGTGCTGTTTTGTATCCTTTGAGAGGGACCCCGTAGCAATTAGGATGAGCAGACCTATGAGTCATCCCAGACGGATACCTTAGGTGCCTCAATATAGTCTGAATTACTCAATATCCCTTTCACATTTTCATTATTTGTGGATAACCTCTTATTTCGATAGGACAAAAAATGTGTTTTTGGTGAGATGCTTAAAAAATGGTTCTAACTCATTGAAGGGAACACACTTCCTTGTCATGAGAGGAAAATACGTTCAGAAATTCGAATTTTGCTTCGTTTGTATTGATTAATTTTAAAATATACTGTTGGTCATGCACAACCTAAGCTAAATTTTCAGCTATAGATTTCAGTAATTGCTTAAAGGATACCCTCGATTTCTCATAACAATTTACGTAAAAGAATCAGAACGAATTTAATAATAATAGTAACTGAATTAAATAACGAATACAAGGAGGAGTGAATAAAAACTTTTATCTCTACGGGCTTAAACGAGCCGATTTTATCTGTTTTAAGTTTCACTCTATTTTTTTATATTTCGAGAATATGATATTTTTCATTTAAAGGGTATTCTGGTATTACTGATATTATGCCATATAAACCCTATTTCCTTTTTATTTACTGAGGCAAATAAAACTCAAAACATTTGACCAAGGAATTAATTCACATTAATTTAATTATTAAAATTTAAAAATGTTATTGCATCAATCTATATATGGAGCGCACAATTTCATCTGGATATCAGGTTCTCACTTATATCAAATTTAACTTTGATATCACTGTATTTTCCATTACATTTTATTTCATTCAAAGACATCGGGCTGAAAGTGAACAAATATCGGTCAGTAATTTTCCTAAAATAAAACTACTCTTAAAATCTTTACAGGTTTTACAGCACTTTTCTTTCTATACTAAGGAAATAGAATATAAAATTGATTTGAATTTCTGCTTAAGAAGAAAGAAAATCAATAATTTCTTTCCCTTTATTTTTTCTTTATTTAGTTTGATCAGTTCCTTAAATTCTTATGGTCAACGTAAACGTGCATGTTCGGTAATTCAGAGTTACCGGAATGATTAGTCTTATTGGTTCAGTGTGGCATGAAATGGGGAGGCAGAATTCGTGTTTCTCCGCGGAGGGCTTCATGAAGCCATACCTCAACCCAAGATTTGTGGTTCAAAAAAACTTCCTTTGATGCTAAGCGATATTATACAATGAATTTTATTTTCAGGGATTTTAAATTAACAGGAATAGTAATAGTTAGATCTAACTCAATGATTAAAAGGATACAGAAATCAATCCTTCTCGGAAGAATAGCTTTCTGGTGTTATTCAAATGTATGCAATTTTGAAGTGTATGTACCAAGTAAAGGATCATATATCCTAATGATAACATCAAAACATTGTGCATGATAATATGGATATTTTCAAAAGCACTGTCGCGTCCATTTGGAAAAAAAAATTTTCAAATCATAGCAATAACACAGATTTTGATTAGCTGATAATTTGATAATTCTGAGGTCTAGAAAAAGAATTATTTATTTCAATGCCTATTGTTTGTTCAGTTAATTTACCTAGTTAATTTAGGCATTAAATGGGTATCCAAAATCGACTGATTAAGGTCAAATCTGGACAGTTTAATTTAAAATCCAGGTACGCTAATCAAGTCGGTTCTATATGCAATCTTGATCTTTGATGACGTTCTAATAATGAAGAGGATACCTCGGGACTAAGGAAGATAAGGGGACAGAAATAAATTAATCAAAATTTACACGTATGTACCGAGGCAATTGAAAAGACAATGCCTACCGACTATTTTAAATTAGCTAGAAAGTATGAAACGAATAGATATGTTAAGCTCTTATTGGAGATTAACGTTGAAAAGAATATCGTTATAAACTTTGATATTAGAAGTAAGTTTCACATAATCCTACGTACCATAAATGACTTTATTCGCCTCTACTTTAATCAATATTCAATAGTAATATAACACTCACCAAGCTGTCCGTAAGAATATGGGTACGTTAACTGATAATTGTTGGATAGATATTCACAACTCGATGTGTTAGCCGGATCTGGTGAGAAAGGATTCGTCACGTAATTTGGAACGGGAGATACAGGATGGGCACTTTGTGAGTAGTAATTGAAAAATCGATACGAAGTTGAGATCTGGGGATTTGATAGGTTTTGAGGAATTGCAGCACAAGGCAGTAGAGATCGGTTAGAAGGGCTTGGAACTGCTTGCGACCAACCGGCGGCAAACTCGCAGTGGGACATTTTGTGATTTGTTGGCAAGTGTGATGAGATTTTGGGAACGTGATGGACCGTGGTGCTGGGATGTAAATGGTTGGCTCTATGCGGTGTGCGACGCGGTCGGTAATGTGATTGGCTGGGTGTACAGATATGGCTTATGATGTGTGAAAATCAGATATAAAGAACAATTTTTGGAAAATCCATAAAATCATCAAACCGAATATATATCTCCACATTCATTATCAAGATAATGCTTTAAGACCAGATGTTTAAAGTTTAGCACGTTAATTAGGAAATTAGGTCTTAGGGAACTAATAAGAGTTAAATTTAAAATAAAATTTGAAGCAAGTTTGTAAATTCATGACACTCATTAGTAGTATAAAGCAATTTTCCTGAAAAGTATCCCAAAATGGGACTGTTCCTGATATTTCATCTTTCTACTAATAGAGTATGATATAGATGGAAACATAATAGAGTAAATTATGTTATTTATAAGGGAAATCCTACATTATCTGAATTCCGGCAATTTCAATTTTTTTGTTTTCTTGATTTCAATTTTATCAGGCTCACTTCATCTAACAATGGCATTGACACCATATTAAATATCTGTGGTAATTATGTGATTTTAGAACAATTCTGTCTTTAGACTTCCACAATATATCTGAGTCAGTCAGCTGCAATCTAACTATGGATTTGCGGCAACCAGTCTATGAATGCCTTCCCGTCTCACACGGTTTGCGAAGGATCTTTAACACCGATGATTTACATGGATAAAACCCAGTTTACACAGCTGCTAACAAGCGACTTAGATCAGAACGTCAAGAATTGCGAAGAAACTAAAAATTATACTGTACAACGGTAACTGAAACTTGAGGGAGTGAAAGGGAGAAACGCTGATCAGCGGAGAGAGCAGCGAAAACAAAGAATGGGAAGAGAGAGTCTGGCAAACAAGTGTCTACACCACATGTCTTATAACTAGCGTGTGACAGATAATACACATGCAAATCAGCTTAGTCATCACGAGGCAGAGGCGAGTAAAACCGATAATCGATAGCCAACGACTGCGCTTTGCGGTGAGATGTAGCAATTGTGCTCATTTAACACAGCCATTTGAACGTAAAAAATAATTTCGTACAAAAACGATTTAAATTGACATGTGGCTCAGAAAGTAATTGTGAGAAACACTTCAAACTAATAATTTTTGTGATTAATTTTCAGAAATTTCCTAGAGGGCTTCAACGCCCCAATTTCCTCTTCTCTCTCGTTAAACGAATATTTTGCTTATTTTCTTTATAGATGTCTTATCCACTTCCTTTGACGCACAGCTTTAGAATTTCGCATTTTCAAAAGTTGTAATTTTACGTCCAATGATAGCATTTTAATCTTCATCGCCTAATAATGTAGTCGTTCATAATATAACTGAAATATCGTTTTATGGTAAGAAATTTTAAGGATTTTAAAATCATTTGGCTCTATTTATACCACATTACGGGATATTTCGTTTTGATCCTAATTTAAAAACGTAGGTATAAAAATTCGTGGACGTAGCAACCAATTCTTGTCAAAAAAGCTATTTAAATTAGATTTGCACTCAGCCGGAAGTGTCTATATTGACAGAGATTCATAATTTTCCTCTCAAAGTAAAAAAACCGCTCAGGAAATGGAGCCCAATTTGGAAATTATTTGTTATTTAAGCCTTAATTTTGATAATGAATGGAGGAAAAAGGTGAATAGTTAATCTTCCTTTCTTTTAACAATTTGTAATCTACCAGCATTCAAAATTATTTGGTGAATATTATTATTACTATTGACAAGGCAAAACATTTTATTTTAATCGTTAGAATAATGATGTCCTACAAAGAGCGGAAGAGGGTGGAGGAGCGTGGAGAAGAGGCAATAGATGAAAATAACTATAGAATGAAGTGCGGACATCGAAAGAGTCTTTCTTAATTTGAATACTGGATTCTCCAGTTTGTCCTCTTCATTACCTGATGCTCAAGAAATAGTTGCTCATGATCTAATGTTCCCGATTTCAGATTTAAAGATTTGACTCCGGAATTTATTTACTTATTATCCATTGCAGGGCTGAAAGTTTTACAACCCATCATCATGGAGAGATATTCAAACATGCAGGAAGTGAACATTCATGAGGGAGTGTATGCCCAGTTTGAAAGGGAATCGTGGATTAGGTGATAGAATTGTAGGTTAGGGAATTAGGAGAATCCTCTTCATCTGATCCTTGGAATTATAAGGTTAACTGCCATTGTGAGTTTAGCTCCTTATTTACTTTTCATCACCTTACTCTGCATAAGAGATATGTGGATGACACCATCTTTTCACATGCACCCATCGACTGGACAAAGAAGTCTACCACACAGGTAGTCTACCAGTTGGTGAACCGTCTTTGAGTTAGCGGCGATCAAAGATGAATGAATCGTAGGCAGAACGGAGTAGAACTCAACATGCAAATTAAAATGAATGTTAATCGAAGGCAGAACTAAGGTCACTAGAAGTTCATATTCAAGACGTCTAGAGCTTTCTGACCAGATAATTGAATGGAGTGGTTGAGCATGTCATCTTTATACATATTTTTTTCTATTTGTCAAAAGCAGCTAATTAACAATAGCTAAAGTACGTTAACATGGTAGAATTAACTCAAGGATGGTTCTAATAATAATTAGACCATCTATTTTGTCGGATCGAAAGATTCTATTATGACGTCTTTGGAAATATAGGTGAAATAACTTAGTACAGGTGAAATTCAGTGCACAATTTAGTCAATAATTTCTTACCGTCGGATTAAGGTTTCTCCAGTGAAAATACGACTTTTCTTGTCATTTTGAAACTGACTTAATGAATTTCAAGTCTGAATTTCTGTATACAGATATCCTTACTTTGAACCACATTAATTCAAATCAAATTAAGCGCATTTTCACTAGGCTCACTTTGTCATATTACATTACCTTAAGTTAATTTTCACATCACTGAAGCGTTGTTCATGATGAACTTCAAACCGTCTTCTAATTATGCCAACTGATTCTAGTGCGCTCTCATCCAGGCGCTTGACTCCAGCCTCGTCATAGAAACCATATTAATGATACATTCAACTTTAAACGTGCTCTCAGAAGTGGCTCCATAGTGAGATTACTTCTTACCCGGATAGTAACAAATGCCATCTTTTTGTGTCAAGTAATAGTCAGTATCTAGTTCAGCATTATGTACCAGTCGTAAGACTCGTTTTATTTTGTGTTGAGTGCGCTGGTCACATTCTAGATTAAGATCCACCCTCAACTCTCCTTTTTATACAAATAAAAAATTAATCATATACTTCAGCATTTAATATATGTAGTTCAAAAATGTAGAGGATAGAGTCAACTAATGCATTAATTTTGATTTGTAAGGAATTTATTAAAACAGGAGCTTGATAATATTGAGATGTATTTCGGCTTAATTTTTGCCGGTAACTGGTGATGAAAATTTGAACTACATTATTTTTTTCAAAAGGGTTATTCATTCTGTAATTATTTAACGGATTTGTAGTTGTTTCTGTAAAGATAGTATCATTTAAAAGCACATACGTTATGTACTGTCTTTGTCGGGCTTCGTTTATACTTAAAGATAGAATGCTATTCAGATAAGCGGGTACGTGGCTGTAGCATAGAAAAAATTAGGAGATTCAATCCATAAAATTAGGAATAATTACTTCTTATCTTCCGAATTTGAAGTATATATGTTGATTCTTTTCGAAAAGATTTTCTGAGGAGGTTCGTTCTTTGAATCCGATATCAATATTGAGGATAACATTCTGGTACACAGCCTTTCAACCAGCCTTGTTTTTTTATGAACTAAAAACAACCAAAAATTGAGCACTGAAAGGCCTTGCTGATAGACTCGCCTAAGGAACAGTGATCTTACCGAGAGTGAGAGAGCATTGCTGTTCTGCTGGCGGTTCCAATTTGTATTTGATGCTTTATAAAAGCTTTAGGGCAAGGGAACTACGAAGACTTTCATAGTAGCTCAGAAACTATGATCCATAATCCATTTTTACCATTACTTTCGTCAGACAGTCAAAATCGCAAAGCATTTTTTCTATCTTTCACATCTTGTTGAAATGATCAGGTTGAAGATATACCAGGCTCAGAACACTGCATGCATATTGCACCATAAAAGAGTGAAATAGAGATTGATGTCAGAGCATCAAAAGAGTCTTTGTCTGCATTCTGGAACCACTTATTTGCTGTACGGGTAGTTTACTGCGTCATGTCCAAAAGTTCTAATTCCTGGATTTTGTTCTTATGCTTCCTTGTGAGATCATGTCCGCAAGCTTATTGACCAATTGACTAAACATAGTTGGTCATGTCATTTTAATTTATTTGTCTCTTACACTTTCCGGGAGCAACTAGTTAGCGCTAGCTAAGATGTTTTTACCGCTGCAAGTTCATAATTTAATGACTGTGTCTTGGTCTTCCTTGACCTTAATTCATTCGTATAGTTGGTCAAACCATTTTTCAGGCTATTTCACGTGACCGATGGTCTTATCGACGTGAATAAACATCCGATACACCTGATTAATCGTAAACAGTGCAAAAATTTCTGTTGTTGACATATGGCTGGTATATTAAATTGTGACAGAAAGAAAGAGATAATTTTATTAAGCGTATCCGAAAACGGCGAAACAAACAGAAAATATAGAAAATAATGTGAGGATAAGTCCTACAAAAGCCTTTGCAAGTTTTTGGTAGGTAAATTGTCTGCATGAATATGTAAGAGAAAGAAATTGACACTGCTGTTCTAAGATAAATACCCTTACAGTTTTAAGGATCAGTCTATGGTGACTAGTTTCTAATCGTTTAATTGAGACCATGGTTATTCTGAACAACCGCAAGAAATGAAAAAGGAGAGAGGGGTAAGAAAGGCAATAAAACTTGGTGTACTTGTGAAAGATGGGTTAAGAAAACTTTTAGTTATCTCATCTCTGATATCTTAAGATTATAAGCTGCTGAAAATCATGCCTTAGCATCCAAATGTTATATGATCTCACGAACTATAAATTAATTTATAATAGTTCGTATAAACAGCTTAAGAGATAAACGTAATAGTAGTAAAAGTTATAAGAAGAAAACATAAAAAAGCATTAATTTTGTCGAGGAAAAATATTTAAATAATTATCCATAATCATATTTTCAATTTGATACCTCCTCTTTATAATAACCTCTTCATCGCATTCCTTTAAGGTCCTTCTGGTGCTTCTGTATTTCTTCTTGGAAAGGTTACATTTTCAAGAGCGTATTGGGATAAGTGATGCGGCTTCGGTCTGCCTCTTCTTCCTTTGGTAATCCCAGCGAGATTTTCTGTCAAATTTTGGATGGACAATAGAGAAGAGATTCCAGCGTTTCTGTATGACATGTCTTTTTCCCCTGTCTTAATTCAAGGTTTTTGCCTCGTCTGCCTGAAAAGAAACAATGCATTCACTATTGATTTCACAGGAAGATCTTCATCCCCTGTCTTCTTAGCAATATTCACTTTCTATTCAGGTTTCAATTCATTGAATATTGCATTAACTAGTTCAGGATGCTGCTTCCCTTTCTTTCTTTCTCTCCGCTCGTTTTAGAAACATGTTCGCGGAGATTTCCCGGGGAATCTTCATCCTGCTTCATATCCTTCTTCGAGCTAGCTATTGGTTCTGGGAATGGAAACGTTCTGGGACACAGTTGCTCTTGATACTCGGTTGACATAATTGTGCTCACCAGAATTCTGCCAATACATATGACTATCACAATTGATGTCCAGTTTTTTGCGTTTATTAGCAAGATCTTCTAATGTGATGTTACCACTTTCCTTGATCTTTCTGAGCATTTGACAACAGATATCAGACTGGCAAATTTCTAGAAGACCTCTCAAAAATAGCAGACATTTGAAATGATTCTTCGTAATGGCAGCAAAATAACAGAATCCAGAAATGATAATAAGATGGCATGCATCGGTCATCCAGCATTTATTAATCTCTTTAATGAGACAAAATAGTTGAAATATTTTCGTAATTCAGAAGACTTTCCACCAAACAAATCGAAGAAATGAGACTAGTTCATTAGATTTCAGATCCGAAACTGCTTGTGGATGAATGATGCATTTGAGCCTTCCATTTTCAATAAGTCCTATCCTCCGTAACAACGGCACAACTTTTTCATCATTCGAGATATCAGTAAGATCATTTCGGAAAATATCCTCACAGTTGAAAAATCAACTCGCAAAAGTTTGACCTGCCTCTGAATTATTGTAAAATTTATTAACTTGGTGTATCACAGAATTCGTGGATGGTTTAAATAAGGTAATATGCAATGTTTTCATGTTTATAAATTTAAAAAGCCGTTCTTGTAGCATCATAAGACTTGCCTGCTATTTCTGCAGGAAAAATTCATTTTCCTTTTGAATGAATTCAAATTCATCAATATTCATCGGCGTTTCTATAAATATACAAATTTTGAGCTCTTCAAGTCTCGAGAGTCATGTCTTAGCAATCACTGAAAAACTAAATGGTTCACAATCGAACAGGCTTTTATTCTAGCTAAGAAGAAGGAAAACGAAAATTCTCCTTGTTGTAGCGAAAATTTATTATTAGTTAATATAAGCAATTTAAGGGATAAGCGCCATTTTCAATGATAATGTGAAGTAAACAGAAAATAAGATATTAATTTCGCCAAGGGAAATAAGTAATAATCATAATTACATTTTCGCCCTGATAAAATGAATTAAAGTGACAAGGCCTACCTCTTTTTGGTTGAAAAACTAGTCAATAGGCACTGAATATCATGGTCGAGCATTTGCTCCAGGGGTGACTCATAAGATCTGAATTTTTGAATACACAACCCGGGTCCAAAAATCAGATAAGGTGAGACTCTTTGCTATCTTAACGTTGCTCTCGGCATCTTTATTGGGTTTTATATTAGTCGATTTCAGCTGCTTCCTGCAATTAAGAATTATTAAATTTTTTGTAATCCTGTAAGTCATAATATAAATAATGATACGCGAGTCGAATCACGGTCTACCAATTGAGTTGGCTCCTTTGCATCCTTTGTTAGTCTGATGAGCTCCCAATAAAATAATTCCTAATCAAATTGTTAGAGCAGAGACAATCAACCGCACAATGTAATTCTGATCAGCAAGGGGAATTGTGGAAAGTAAATTTTTTTAAGATATCTTCTCTCTGTCCAAGCCAGGTGTCAAGAACATTTTCCTAAATGGGATAGAGAAATCAAGGTTGTGAAATGAAAATAGTTCTGAAAATTTTTCCCTATTTAAATGGTAAGAAATGAAATTTCTTAGCTGTTTTGCGAATTCCTTCGCGAATGTATAGAGTCCATAGCTCATAATACAACCATTTTTACTTCACTCAATTTCTTTTTCCAGATCCCCGGAATTGGAGTAAAATCGAATCTCTTCCTTTTTAATATATCATCGGTCATTTTTTTTATTCGAAACAAAGCTAAAACGTCCTGATCTTACTAACCGAACTTAAGATTATCAAGTGAATTCTGACTTAAAATGAGGTATACTAAGTCAGTCAGATCAAATTAATAAAAAAATCTTATCTAATTATAAGTCCATTTAAAGGTAGACTCCGTATGCGTTGTCATTATTACTTGTTGTCAAATCCGATAACTTCTCCCAAACAAAGTGGGAAGCTTAACTTTGCAGAACTTAAATCAGACTTCCTTAAAGGTTTGAGATATTTAACAAGTTTAAATTAATAAGACACTATACATATATATTTTAAAAATGCTGCTTAAAGAAAAGCTTTAAACACAAATCGGCTAGACTTTCGAATGGTGCTGATGATTTGAATAAGTAATTCAAGCAATATTTTACCATTTTTGATGAAGATAAAGTGGTATAGTTTTTTATTTATTTTTGATAATAGTACAGCAGAACATTGTTTATACCAACTAACTGCTCGACAGCTATGAGGATGGGAGTGAACCGCCGCCGATATTTTTAAACTTGGGCCATTAAGGGTGTGTCACTTTCTTCTGCCTTCGAACAAATTAAAACCGGATTTTGAAATGCACAAATAAGAGATACAAACAAATGTGAAAATTTGTTCATGAAGGAAGATAACCAGTATAATTGTCGCCTTCACCTTTAATACTAAAACCTACCGGTACATAAACGAGAAAATGGTCTTTCACCTTTTTTCAAAAAAATTATAAAGCTGCTAAAAATTTATAATCCGTACATACGGATCTACCTTCCCTTTGGTATAAGCAAGTTCTTGAGCTTCATATTAAAGGTTTTATTCTACTTAGGAATTTGTAAAGTGAAGTACTTAGGATACAAATCCTCATCATACAAAGGCACAACAGAAGGTTATTATCTGGTATCAAGGTGGAGATTTTAGACCATATGATTGGATATATAATTAGATTAGACCACGTCTTGTCATTTCGCAAGGTTGTACTCCGATCTACCTCTGGTCTCGGACAAAATCAATCATCTTTCCGACTATGATCATTAGAAAGGGAACAGTGGAATAGCAGGAGTAACTTATAATGTCGGCATACATCAAAGTCAGGGAGGGAGGAATTTTTCTACACTCGGAGTACCCAACAAAAGCTTATGCCGCCTAAAAGGGGTGCTGTATTAACTACCCCTACCGGGCCCCCAGTTCTACTTTAACCTATTTCGAGACACACGGACTCTGCTGAGCTGCACCACAACTTTTCACACGTGTACGTCTGATTTCACTTCACTTAGTTAGTAATAGCAACGGCAACAACGGTGATGTTAAGTGATATTCCTGGAAGTCTCTTCTGTTCTCTTCTTGCTTCTAAGTATTCTACCTGACAGTGTGGGTTGGAATTTTCAACCCTCTCCCCTGTGGGGTAATGAAAATGCGGCATACCATTTAATAAATGGGTAGGTTACACTTTAAATGGGTCTGGCTAGGGCTTTTTGAGTGATGTTTTATGCATTGTGAAGTTGTGTGGAAATTTCAAGAATGCCAGAAATTTTAAAAATGGTACTTCAGAGGTATGACAATTTAAAAGCGAGAAATCTTCCCAGCGTCAGAAATTGCAAACGGTTCATTAACTGAGGAAAGGGCAGTCTGAACTGATATAACCAATATTTACTGGGAATTTTAATATTAGTTCTTCAGTTAAGTGATCTGCGGATCTAAAATCAGTAATTGATTGGAACAGACAGGTCTTTGTCCATGGAATATTTGGACCATTTGTTTGGTCATTTTGAACAAAAGTTCACAGTTAGGAAATGATTTGGACAGAAATATATCTTTTAATACAATATCTGCAGAAATTTCTATAAAGCTTCAGTAGCCATCAAGGACTGTTAGTCTTTAAAAGCCGAATGTTTTGAAAACATAGCCTTCAAATGAAGCTGATGAAAATTGTAGTAGATAATGAGTTTCAAAGTGCAGAAATTTGCATTCATTTGGATTTTCATAATCTTATTCAGAGCAAATTCGTCTATTTGCCGAAGGGAGCATGTACTCTAATAAACTACTTTCAAGGTAGTGTCACTTTTATATTTAGGGCTATAGAGTTGTTAGCTATTATAAGAATGAAGTTTTCTCTTCTAACGTCCAAGATAGCAGGATAATACTAGCTTACGTTATTTAGGCTCCTTGTATGGTTTTAAAGTTTAGCGAGAGTGGAAAAATGGTGATACAAAACACTAATAGATTTTAAGTATCAAATAACCGATTTGAATTTTTAAAATTCACAACAAAATTTGTATTGTAAGAGGTATTATCAAATCACCTTCTAATCAGCATTTTCTTCAAATTTCGAATTGAATCATTGGGGTGAAAATAATATTTAGTCTCTTAATATAGAACACCTTTTAGTGTCAAAATTTGAAGATTAATCCAAAAGGATCGCTGAAATGTTAGCTTTAAGGATTTCAGTTAGAAAAAGAAGGATATCTTTGCAATAGTCGAAATATCAGATTTTCAAAATAGGCTGAAAAAGGAACGCTCAAGAGACTTTAGGTCAATATGGATCGTTAATTCCATGTGAAAATGTCATGGCCAGCAGTCGTCAGTGTATGGACATTAAGGATTTTTGAATCATGATAAGTTATCTTAAGTGGTTGAATTTCAAGTGAATATGACACCAGTTAGGTATAAGAGACAGAACTCCATGAATGAATACAACATAAATTTTGAGTCTTTTAGTCACTGAATAGGAGAATGAATTCCCAGCCATTTTAGTATTATTCCACCAATTTGATGAATTTTGATCTCAATACAAAAGGGATTACAGAGTTCAGAAGCTGAAGGTCTTTGTGAAGAGGTTTGACCTAAATCTTCCCAAGGTCATTGAGAAAAGTGTCGATGATACTTAGGTAGAGGTAAGCCGCTCTCATGAAAAACTCGCATCCTACCATCTCTCTTTTTGAATAGAATTGATCGTCCTCGTTGTTCACTCTCATCACCTTTGTATCTTTAAATGTATACATCGATTACTAACTTGACTATTTTTCGAACCCTCAACTTATGCATCACTTGTTTCGTCATTAATCGCTTTTAATAATCAAAGACGGTTTCAATACGAAATAAACAAAAATAAATATCAAGCAGAATATAATATTGAATTCTGGACACATCGAGGTATTCAAGGATTTGTATTTTCATTCGGTTTTATTGTTCATTTTGGGAGGAAAATCAGTTTCCTAGCTGATGGATATACACTAAAGGTTGTACCAATTTAGCATTAATGTCTTTGTGTCGTTTATTTATTTTAATCAAGCCTCAGCTGTACTACTAAAATCTCAAAATCGTCACAATCACCCCAATGAATCTCCGTTGTCTAGACCAAAAATTCAAAGACAAAACATACGAAATCATTATCTCCTATTACCATCTCCCCTTTATTTTTCGGCATATTCCTTTGTGATTTCGTCGATAAAAAGTAAAAACCAATTGAGATACACCTAACGCTACACCCACACTATAGCGTGGGTATATACACTGCCCACGGATTTTTGACGGTATTGATGAACTTCTTGGCAGTTAACATGTGTTAGGGGTATTAAAATTTTATGGGTCAGGATTTGAGGTTAGAGTCAGATTGATACAAGCACACCGGTTTGTAGCAGACCAAGGTGTGGCCAAAGATCATGATCACGATCGAATGTCAGTTGGCCATGGCGTGCGTGGAACGTTTCTTAATGACCGTGTTGTATTTAAGATTGTAAGGGGGGGAAATAGACAGCCTACATGGAAGGGAGTGGTGGGAGGGGGAATTCTGATAATGACTTGCAAGATTCTCGCTTCCCCTTGTACACCAAGATGAGAGAGTGTGCCGGCAACGATCTTGTTTGAGAAAAGTAAATGGGATGATTTACGGGGATTAATGGAGGGGAGGGAGATAAGCACGTGTTCAGATTTGGTTAATGACCAAAATGAACTCGTGGGGTGGAGGGGAACCGTTACTAAGAGTTTGTGAGATTTCATTAGTCTTAAACCCGATCAGCTTATCAAATTTTACACTTTTAAAAATTAAATTCGACAAAATATCGATTTATCAGAAAACTTTATAGTGGCATTATTGCCTACAGATTAAATACCTTCTTGAATCGATTATCATTTTATTCCAGTTTTCTTTTACCACGTTTTTATACTGTAGCTGTTTGTCGAGTTCCACTTGTTATCTAATATATTCATTTCCTGGGTTAGTTTTCTTTATGCTACTTTGTTGTTTGCAATAGCATCGAATCCTTCCCATTAAGACAAAAATTATTTGTCTAAATGAAAGATTAGGTAATTAGCAAAGCGATTTCTAAATTATTTTCCCTTATAACCCGCAGGAAAGGAACTAGTTTTACAACTTTTAATTTGAAAGCAACTCGAATTAGTTAACAGTAAAATTCGACAAATGATGTAGTGGGGGAATTCGAAAAGGCGTCGAGAGTAAATTCAACGTATTAAGAAGACCTAGTTTATTTGGTTTTTGGAATTGAGTTGCACGGTAGGTGCTTGGTGATGGATCAGGTTCCATAGTTCAAATTTATAGATTAGTGAACAAAGTCTTGTCTCCAATCCCCTGTGTTTATTTACCGGTTGCTTAATTATGATGATCGGTCTTGCCACTCCAATTTAATGATCCTATATGATATTAAGGAGTTTGCATGATCTTGATATAGTAGTTGCATGTTCTCAAAAATCCTTTAAAAAAAGCGGATATAAGCTATCTGCCGGAATGAAATTTTGGCTTATTGGCTATTTCGTCTCAGCTTTGGAGACAAAATAGGCGCTACAACTCAATATTTGAGACCTATGCAGTTCCAAATATGTGATTCATCTACTATCAGACGAAAGAGAAACTTTCTTTTAAGAGACTGCGTATTTAACTTAATAGTCTAATGAAATAAGTTTGAGTTGAAGTTTTCACGTATCAAAGAAGTTTTACGAGCAAAAATTGAATCAAATCACCATTGAAGATCAAAAGGAATCTTTCCTTTTCATAACCAAAGTTTTGAAATTTTACTCTCTTTCTTTACTTCCTAAATCTTAACAAAACGATTTATTTATCATTTAATTTGTGTGGTCCATGCATATGAATTATCTAATGAAGCGTTAAAATTGTTTTACATAACAATCAGCAAAATTGAATTTTTATGGTGTCTTATTTTTCTGTAATTAGAGAGTATTTGTTAAATTTGAACATTTTTTAAAAACTTTTTTTTGTTTTAAATTGCGAGGAAAAAGAACAAAATATTTAAGAGGAACAAAAATTAAAGATATAAGAAAATGTTTATTGAATTGAAGAATAAAATCTAAAATTGGGAATATAAACTCTACATTTCCTAGAAGGTAACCGAGGAGTAATTTCGACTTTTCATTTGTTATCATTTGCACTTAAGTGCGAACTTGTTTTGGCTATTATCTAATCTTTACATCATCCTATTGTGCTTTAAAACATTTATAGATTTTCCAGCATTATGAAGTCAGTGTAGGACTAATAATTGTAAGCAAGTTTTGGGCAGGCAAAGTTAAGGCTTTCGTCGTATCCCTGCTCTATAAAATAATTTTTCCTATCAATGTCAGCAACCACATGTTTAAGTGTAAAATTGTCAATAAATCCTTTCAGGAGTATATAATCGGATAGAAATATAAACAGTTATGTAAAACCCACGGCCACATATGTAGTAATAAAACCCCGAATATTTTAAGAGATTACAATACATTAATCGCAATTTGAGTGGAATCAGCGAAGATAAAAATACCCAAGCCCAAATTTTAACACCATTTTCATAGGATTTTAGTTATACTCGCAAAAGCATATTTAAATTTTCTAACAGTACACATAGCTAATAGAAAACGCTCAGGAAGAGAACCCCGACCCACCTCGCCTCACCCCACCCCGACCCACATGTAATAATGCAAAGGATTAAGGTCTGGTGAGTTATGAGTCGGATATAAGAGGTTTGGTGTAACATTATAATGCAAATTCTCGGCCATCCATCAAATCCTGGGTTTTGAGAGCTGCATGGAATGGAGCCAAATCTTGTTGGACGACATGGGGGGTCTTCCTCCATTGGCTACGCTGTCCATCCAAGGCGGCTTAACCACAATGGTTTGAAGAGTCTCCATATAGCATCTACACCTGGATTGATCCTAGGACCCTGTTGAAAATGGAGGGATCGTGGTGTGCCCCTCCCCACTGCTAACAACAGCAACACCGAAAACCCATCACTATTGTTCGAAACTTCGTGCGCCTGCACAACTGTTGGAACCTCAGTGGGATCCGCCCGCACATACCCACCTCCCACTTCCTCCATTGACTTTTTGGTGCTGATGGAACTTGTTTTCCTCGGAGAAAACCAAAGATACTCCTCCTCCTCTCGGTGCTCCAATTTGTTCAAGAGTCGTTGTGCACACATTAAACGATTCACTCAAAAGTTTTCAAAAGTTTTTGACGACATAAACTGATGGCCTCGCCTAAGAACGCATGATTTGTGTCCAAAGTCGTAATGAACAACATTCCTTATTGTTCCTTCACACACTTTAATCTCTTGGGCAAGATGTCCCACCGACTTCTCACAATTTCATCCACCGTGCCATGCACTCTTCTCACAAGCTCACGTATTCTGAGAGTGAGTGAGTGGGTGAGTGAGTGAGTGAGTGGGTGAATCAGAGCGTTGATAATGCTCTTTTCTCTTGCTCGTGGTGGTCAATTCATCCGCGTTGTTTCCATTCAGAAGCTCCTTCCTAACTTTGCAAGGGAAAGATGCGTCGACTTCGAGAAATCTTGCAACTTCTGAATTACTGTGTTTCGCTCTTATAGACACTACTGCACAGCGTGTCTTTCCATTTCGTCAGTTATAGTAGTATCTGCCATGGGATCTGACAAAAAATTCATTGATATTGGGTTAGTTTAAGTTACAAAGATATAGGTGCCCACAGATGCGTTACGCACCCTGTAATACAAGAAACACGAATTAATTTGCCATTAAAGACCTAAGTGCTACAAGACTCAAAAGGGCAAAGAGAATTCAATTTAAAATATACGCCATCTCCAAAGTAACAGAATATCCAAACGGAATTACACGCACTAGAAGTACCAACGAAGTGTGATTTATTAAAATGGAATCGCTAACGTTTAAATACATACTTGACGTGATTTTAAGATGATCGCACCGAGCCGGGAACATACAGAGGAGAGAAGACGAAAAAACACAAGCATAACGGCACCATGAATCAAAAAGAAAAAATGGAAAATTAGTGCCTCTCCCACCTCTTCCAAATTATAGAGACTCAGCAATGGATTCCATTTTTTCAATCAAAGCAGACTTCTTCACTGAGAGGCTGTCATCTTCTGTCTGATACTGTGGTTTTGAAATCTTTCCAGAAATAACATTCTCGGCGAGTGAAACACCCCTGGTCAGTAAGCCGTGATACTCTTGATCAAACTTCTGAAGCTCGCCAACCTACGAAACGATTCCAGACATTTACATATACTTATAAATACATAAGTAGTAATATATTATTCGATTGTATACCTTGTCGGCTCCCTCAATATAAAATTCACGCAGCTTCGATTGCATTGAGGAAATTCTTTGTGTAATGGACCTGTAATCGGCCTCAACCTTCTTGTAGTCGGTTTTGAAGCGGTCAGCATCCTTTGAAGACTTGTAACTGCTCACAACATCTTCGTAGGTCTGGTAGATTGCAGATCGTTTGTTCTGAAGGTTCAAGATTTCATTTACTGAGGCTTGAACTCTTTGCTGAAGTTCGCCCATCTTATCCTGAAGGAAGGAAAAATTCATCAGATGGATCGTGGTTGTGTTATTACGAAAAATTACCTGATATTTCAACTTACTTCTGAGATTGAGAAATCAAGACGAACATAGATAATAATAGCGGCGAAAAACACCATAAACGCGGTAATGAGCATAGCCGGTTCTCGAAGCATGTTTATCGTGTTAAAATCATAGTAGACGGTGAAATCTTTAATGTGGCCCTCAATAAGATTCTTCTTGCGAAGTACAAGAACTTTTCGACCGGATGTGTCAAGATAGGTCTTCAGGACTTCGTCAGGTAGTCTTTCAACGTCAAAAGGCACTTCCAGTTTGACATTTGAGGCCGTTTCTGGGAGAACGATCCGGAGTGACATTTCATCAACCAAAATATCGTCATAGAGGAAGTCGAGGAAGTTTATTTTCAGAGCAAATTTACTTCCTAACGAAGTGCGTCAAACAGTCAGAATTGAAATTACCTTTCCTGTAAAGATTCTCATAAGCAGGGAGATTGTAACCCAAAATGAAGAATGTTTTCCATCCACCGAAAAGTGGAAAACGTGGTGCAATGTCAACTTCAACTGAACTGTACAAATTTCTCACATTGCTAGTACTAATATTTCCGATTTCATCCCGGTAGTAAATACCTTTTGCGGACGCTGGAAGGACGGTTTTAATCCCCGCAACAGATATTTTATGGCCAATACCCCGTTGGTAGTCAAGCCGAGAGAAAGATCCAGTTAATTTAGCTCCATAGTTTCTTATTGACACCTGATTTTCAATTGCAATATTTCCCCAATGGGAGATTTCAATTGATCGTTTGAGACTAGTAATGGCCAAGAAAGGAGAATTGTTTTCGTAATAGAATTTTGCAACTCGCTAATAGAGGAAATCAAACTAAAAAATGGAATTCCTACCTTTTCGAACGGCGCAACATTCTCAAATGGACCATAAATGACGTTATTGCTCGACTTTTTCACTGGTACAATATCTTCTGAATAGAAAAGAATTTCTCCACCACTCAGAGTAACGGTAGTTGAAACCTTCTGGCTTGGATAAAACGAGAAATGAGCAACATTAACCAGGAGTTCAACGAATTGGCTGTCGGCTTGGGCGACTTCAGCAGGTTTCGGTCGAAGCAAACCAGTGAAGTAGGAATAAACTGTAAATTTGAATCGCTTTCCAGTGTTGGCTTTGGGAATTTCAATGTCGTAAGTAGGTTTACTAAGAAAATAAGGTCAAGAAAAGGGTTCATACTTTGAAACTTTGCCAATTGACTTAACAGTCAGTGGAGTTTTCGCATCAATCTATAGATAATAATTACAAGACATAAAAATTAAACTTGCCTTTGCTTCAATAAAAGCTAGATGCTGGTAAACCTCAGTGTCAATTGAATATTTGTAAGCACTTGGCGCATCACTTGGTAAATCAATGGTAATTACCGCCTCAACTCGAACAATGTGAGAATCTGCATAAATAGTTTGAGATACTTCAATATTCGTGAAATCTCCTCGAGCAAAAGAAATTGCTAACAATAAAACAATGCTTGACAGAAAACGCATGATGGCGTACGACCGATAAACAATGCGATCCGAGGAAACAATTGAACCAACGTGCCACCAAAATTCACGGAGCGGGCTACGAATAGTAGACTATCAATAACGAAGGGCACCTAAAGAACCTTGAAATATGCTTATGATGTGTATTAGTTAAAACGTAATTGCAATATTATTTATTATAGTATCCCCAACAGTATATATGTCAGTTTATTTCTAAAATATATTAAAACTTCGATAAATACCAGATTTGATGTTTAAAGGTTGCATTTTAATGATGTTAAAACTACTCAATAGAATTTAAATCCTTCATTCTAAAACGCAATATCTATTTCGATTTAATGCCGTCATTCTTCCTAAAGCAACAACTAAACGAAATGAAACATGAGGTGATTCAATGAGGGAGTCTGTATTTTTCGACCAATATCATTTATTGAAAAGCTTTAGAGATTCTTAGCAAATGCGCAATTTAAGAAATCTTTGAATATTCAAAATATTCAATTGTAAAAGTCTCCATTTAAAACGTTATCAAATTCAAATGTTCCGAAAATGTCTAATAAAAATGAAACTGAAGTCCATAAATCATCTGAATTATGTTGATGAAGCGAATCTGACAAAATATTTCTAAATATGTTTAAGCCACATTCTATAAGTAAAATTTTTATGACCTGAAGATATATTAATGTCGTATTTTATATATCAATTTATGTATATGTTTTAATTTAGACAACTTAAAAAATTGAATAGATTGGCTGACAGAGAACAGTTTTTCAGGATTTTGAAAATACTCGTTATTAATTTTCTACGAAGCTACGCTGGTATAATCTTACTTACTGCAAGATTTTAACAATGGCATATAAAAATATATTCAGAATGCATTAGACATTAGTCAAAGCAATGAATCTCTTAAAAACCATTGCATTTGTTCGCATTAGCAGCTTCAATATTTTCTTTATGTCTTTACATGGGACCATTATTTGGTAGCATACTATTTACAGGTTAAATGCATTAGATAATTATAATTTCTCGTTATGATCTGCTCCTCTCCCTCGGATACCGTAACCGAATTTTAGTCATAAATATTTCCCGACAACCCACGGTACGGACGACCCAAACGACCATATCAAAATAAGACGCACGTTTCCGTATCGATAGGTCGACTTGTGTTATGCTCCATATACAACCATAATGTAAAAATATTCGTTCTAATAAAAGCCAATTAAATGAAGCAGGATTTAAAAGACGGAAAATAAAGAACTTTAATTTTTGAGTAAAATAATATTTTCTTATATTTAGTATTTACTAACTTTGCTTACTTCTTGTTTAAAACAAAAGTCTTAAATGCATAGTCTGCTTTCTGTCTGGTGTAAATCGATTTATTGTCTCTAAGTCACCCATCATCCTTATCGTCTCTGATAGCTCGACGGTTATTTGGGACTGAAATTGTTGTCAGTCGAGCTGTTTTGATCCCCCAACGTCAGCTACATGAAAATAACTTGTATTCCTATAAAAGCCTTTGTTTGATTAATAATGCTTTGGTTTAACTGTATTCTGTCTTAACCTTCTCTTTCTAATCGGAGTCAACTGTTGTCCAGTAATATCCAGTGGGCAGGTATGTTATAGCAGCAAAAAATAGATCTCAACATTACTGCAGCACAGAAGAATCACACTTTGAGTTACATCTGAGGAGTTTCAAAAAATGCGATATCTAGAATTCTTTTGGCATTATAATTTGAAATCATTTGAAAATTTCTCAATAAGTCATATAGTTGATCATGCAAGAAACTTATGAACAAACTAATTAAATTAAAGTCTAATTAATCTAATATAATTTTACCTGTATTATATTTTGTAAGTGTCTCTAGTGAAGGCTTCATTGTAATTGATTAATTAATTAAGCGAATTACCAGGTGGAATGTCTATGGAACTTGATCAAAATATGCTAAAAGGGAAATGTTACAGAAATCCAGTCCCAATTATTGAAAATATGCTTCGAAAAATGCAGGCATTTATGTATATTCTATCATGTCATTATTTAATATTTATGAATAACTTATCAGCGTTTCTTTTGTATATCACATAATTTGCAGTTTTCTTAAACTCTTTTGGTCTATTTGAGCCTAATTAAATTGTTTTCGGACAATTACTACATAGCAAGCGAACCTAAATTTGTTGATTTGCTTTCATAGCCAAATGTATTTTAAGTTCTTGTTTGAATTAATAATCAGTTAAAATTATAAAAACTATTACTTATTTTATCACACCAGTTAAGAAATAAGATTGTTGGCTTCTACCTCTACTTTAGGGAAATTTTTTAGGCTCTTATTTGCATCAAAGCCAACCAGTTTGTGGTACTGCCGCGTATCTTTAATTTCCTTCATGCCTGCTAGATATAGTCGAACGCTTATCGAGAACCATTAACATGTTGATATATATATGTCTTCCAAAATTTTCGAAAAGCGATATACACCAGTCAAACATAGATCTTTGAAAATTTCTATCAATTTACGCCTTCAAAGACAATTTGATTCCTTTTCTGATCCTACTTGTCCTACTTGCATAAACAACAATTGTGCATTATTAAAGTTAGTCATCTTTCATGCGTAATCTATTTGACCCATTTTATCGGTATGATTAATAATTAATGGATGTTGTTTATTGTTAGGAAAATAGCTGAAAAAAATGCGCCGATAGCACAGTATTTACTATACTTCTTTATGAAGAAAGGCTCGTGTGCTCGATGCCCACCCAGTGAGTGTGATGATCAACCGCGATGGCTGTGTCAGGCAAATAAAGGAATGACTAATAGTTGACACCTGATTGTTAAGAGTCACCCAAAATTGGAGCTGCGGTGTTTCAACCGGGAGGATACACATTTCCGCAAATTGTGCAGGCTACTGAAGACACAGATGCAAATGTGTTGGAAACAATAACAGTCATGATAAAAGATTTCTGTTTGCTGGGAAATTGAGAGATTGAATGAACATCTTTTCATCTAAGTTCCTGTCCTGTCCTTACAACAATTTTACCAATACATTGTTAGATTACATTGCTTCAAAACGCTCATTTATTGCAAATCTGGTCATTCTTTAAAAAATCGCAGCCTTAATAAAGTGGAAAAAGGAAGGCAAACAAGTAAAAGGAATCTTAAGTGGGCAAATCTGAAGTGAAAGAAATCAGGTAGGTAGGTACGTTCAGTCTTTTACTTCTAGCAAGTTGTCTGTCTCTGTGTCATCTGTTGGGTTGCTGTGGCATACTCCGTAGGCAAAATAAAGCAAGGAACCTGGAAAAAATAGAACAGGGATACGTTATAAATGAACATTTGGTCAGGAGGGATAAATGAAAATTCGAACAATTTTTAGGTTTTTATAACCAAGGTCTTTTAAGTTACCAATGCCAATTAAAACAAACTTTAATTAAACATCACTGCGCTTTGTGCTATTATGAGAGTGAAAGGAATTGCGCAATAGGTAATTCTGAAATTGCATACATTCAATTACCAACCTAAATATAAACGGTTCTGATAGTATTTCCTATAAAGACTGAGAGGCAGATTACGTGAAAATGTCTTGATATTATATTGTATCCAATGTCTTAGAATTCGTGATAGTTTACTAGAGCAAGCTTAAATCATATTAAAAATTTCCCGGCAAACAATTAAAGTTTACCTCTGTTAATTGGAATCAAGTATGTGCTGAAAATAAATTATGTTTGTGGACTCTCAGTTTCATCGACTCTGCAAATGAAGGTGAGATAAAAGGAGACTGACGGATCGATTACCACAAACGCTAACTGATCTACCAAATGATAGACTTCTTAGTTTAGTAGAATGATGCACCAAAATTATATGAAAAGAAGATGCCTGTGAAATCACATGAAAGCATCCACCCATATCATTCGCATGAAGTTCAAGTCGGAAGGACTCCAACTTGAAAGAGCCTTCGACCTGATGATTTTGAAGCAAAAATGAAATAGAGTTCTCCCGATTCCTAACTCTCTCTTCTACTGTCCTAAATGTCCCCTCATAAAAGTGAATACATTCCCTACGTATGTGTTTGGATTCCCTCCTCCCCCTGCCATGAGAAATAAAAGAAAAATAAATAAATCTCGGGTTAAATCAATAACAAAGTCTTAAGTCTTGGGAGTTTGGTTACCGTAAAGATATTAACGAATCATCCACCTAGATTGAGACTAGCCAATGAACTTAACAAAGTAGACAGAAGACAGTGAATAGTGTTTTTCGATTAGAGAATGCACTGCCTACTTGTTGAGTTGGATCGCTAATTATTGTCGCGTGAGGGGACGTCCACTCTTCATGCCTATTACTTTTTCTTCAATTGGAAAGGATTTGAATTTGTGGAAAGTCATTTTCTTTAATCTGCTCCTTCCTTTGAGTGTTTACCGATACTATCAAAAAAACCTTGTATGAAGCGCTAATCTGCATGCCTGAAGACTATTTTTAATGTCATAGCTTGCTAAAACGCATTCGTATCATGACCTTACCACGACCTTAAATCCCCAATTAAGATTTCAACGACCTCATATTGCAGGTTGCTTTTGTTATTTTATTTCGCTACTAATGCATTCCTTTTGTGTCAGTTAAACGAGTTCACTATTGTACATCAAAATGATTCATTTTGGAGTAATAGTCTCAAGATTAGAATACCCACCTTTGATTTATCGTAATGGAAAGAAATAAGATATCAAAGTTAAATGTAAGTTTTAACTTTCAAGAAAGAAAAAAAGACGAGAAGAAGTTCAAACCTGAAAAATGGTAGTGGATTTTGCTATCATTAAGCGCCAAGCTGAATACATCTTAAAATAAACAAATATTTGAGATTATTCAATCTTTTGAAATTTAAAGACGAATTTCATCGTTGAAGCCCTCATTCCATCTTAACTTTCTAAACGAAATCTCAAAAATAATAACGATTAATCGGACAATGGTCTTTTCGGAAGATTTCTTATCTTTTATTCTCTGATTATTTGTTTCAAGGTCATATTCTTTTGTGGTCGATATTTAAGTTGACCCTGATTAAAAAGAGTACTTTTGTCATATCACGCAATTTTAAAAATGATCATAAGCATATTAAGGAGAATTTAAACCCACCAATAACAATCCAAATGGCGAATCTAACCCATGTCATCCAAGAGAGTTGTGAGATCAGGATGGTGTTAAAAACAACCGTCATGCAGGGCAAAAATGGCACCATTGGAAGCTAAAAAATAAATAAAAAACCCCAAATCAAACTATTCCAATGACTTTCGAGCTAACCAAAGTTTGCTCATCTATTTAACATAGATTTTTCCGTCTTCACACCTTTCTATCTATGAACGATTTGTTGATCGATTTTCACATCAACTAACACCTGTCTGTTGAACTGCTGTAATTCATTTTTATGGCCTATGGGAGTGGCAGAAACTTGCACATTTTAAAAATTGGGAAGCAGCTGAATAAAGGGAATAATAAAGAAGCCAAGTAAGTTGTACGGGTTCTCATAAGGCGTGGTATTCTTTTTGTAACGTTCTAATGCTCAAATTTCATTAATCGACTTCCAGATTCGTGAATGAAATTGTCTTCGATATTCAGAGTTTGCTGGCCGGTTGATTTAATTCCGCGGTTGGTTATGCCACATCGATTTATTTGCATCTTGTTACGGCCGTGAGTAGATAGGTGAAATAAGCTATCTTTTTTTAACGTAGCAGTGTTCAATAGAGTTCATCTAAGGTGAACGCTACTCAGCGCTCTAGTCGCAGAATATAAGATGCATGATTGTTACTTATATCTCCGTTTCTTCCAGAATAAATATAATACTGCCATCTCGATATTCTTTCTATCTTATGGTATTAGAATTCGTGTTGTACGGGAAGATTATAGCTTTTCTGGCATTTTCATCAAGGCTTGAGCTTCCCCTTGAAAAAATATCTCGAACATTCTTTTTAATCTTGTTTTTACCAATTAAATAGTAATTTAAAATGAACTTGATTTCTTTAATTAAATCTTAATTCTTTAGTCATGAATTTATAACATGAAAATCCAATTTTTAATGACATTTTGTGAAGTGTCTTTTTTCTAGTGTACTGGAAAACACTCCCCACAGGTGTTACTGACGCTACCCACACTTCAATCAATAGTTAATTTCACAATGTGCATTGTTTACACTTTAAACGTTCTGGTAGTGATTAGCACTTACGCTACTGATTTCTTACATAAATCACACGATTTTGTTGTGAATAAACATGATAAATTAGTTGGATGAATTACAGCATTGCATAATAAGGCGACAAAGGCAGATTACCGATTGAAAGATACGTTTGCATTAAAATGTGCAAGCTCAAATAAGATAAGCATTTAATCATTAATAGCGAATTGCTTTTGGCTAATTGTTGTGTGGCAAGAATAGCCAGTGAATTTGATCAGTGAGCTCTGAACTACCTCATGGACCTAGGAGCCAAATCCAGATATTCGAAATTTAGAATATTAAGACAGGACGCGGTAAATTAATCTAGTTAATTAAAGAGTAGAGAGAGTAAAATCTAGCGGGTTTAGCTATGTTAAACATAAATTCATGATTGCCTGATCACCCACTATGAAAATCAGTGTATTAAATTCTGAAATCTACGATCCGGAACATTGGGATATGATATATAGAAAGAAACCCGTGAGTTGAGTCTCATTTATTCACAGCTTATCTAAATGCAGTAAGAATTTTTTAATGCCTTGACTTTGCCATTTACTTGTAATCGAATCTCCTTCCCTTCATCTCTTAATTTTCAATTTTACTATCTTCTAAGTTTCTCATCGAATTAAAGTCCCAGTGATAATTTATCTAATAAAGCAGATTAACCGTTGAATCTGATGTTGAAATAGTATATAATTCCCAATCGGGATGCTTTTCTGATGAGAAACTCGAATTCTGCCAACTTCTGCATTGTCAGGCTTAATCAGTGCGACTGGCCATTCCGGTTACTGTATGTGCAACGATGGCATCGAAACCATAACAACTATGTCATATATAAATAAATTAATCGCTGTACAAATGCTGTAAGTCTTGATTGCCTTAACACATTCTGTAATCGTTTAATAATTCCACTTTATTCTGTTCCATTTCTTTAGCTCCCTCTCATTATTAAAAACGGTAGAATTGTCTTTGGTTTGCCATGAATAATCAAAGAGGAGTTGATAAACGTTTATTTGAAATTTTTCCCTTCAAAATGATTTGAATTATATAAAATAGGTCTATAAGAAGAGAAAAATGGATTTTAAGAATAATTTTTAATTAATTACCATGGAAATGAAGCTTTATTTTAATTGCTGCAAAAAATCCAAAGTATCCACAAAAGTAGCAGTAAAGAGGAGAAGTCAATTTTAAAGATGCAGTGCTTCATTTTCAGTTGTCTCAGAAAACCGTTTAATTTAAAAAGTTATTCATTATTCCGGAAAAACAAAACAAAATTAAGCCTTATTTTCAGTACAATAGGGAAGTAAAGAAAATATAACTAAAATATCTTCAAGGACAAACATTTAATAATTTGCATACTTTGGTTTTCTTCTTGACATATTTAAAAGATTATAATTAAGTGGATGGTACATATACAGAGGGCGTAAGGCATCTGGAGACACCTTTATTCTTGTAATTTAAACTAATCCAACATCAATGAATTTTTTGTCAGATCCCATGGCAGATACTACTATAACTGACGAAATGGAAAGACACGCTGTGCAGTAGTGTCTATAAGAGCGAAACACAGTAATTCAGAAGTTGCAAGATTTCTCGAAGTCGACGCATCTTTCCCTTGCAAAGTTAGGAAGGAGCTTCTGAATGGAAACAACGCGGATGAATTGACCACCACGAGCAAGAGAAAAGAGCATTATCAACGCTCTGATTCACCCACTCACTCACTCACTCACCCACTCACTCACTCTCAGAATACGTGAGCTTGTGAGAAGAGTGCATGGCACGGTGGATGAAATTGTGAGAAGTCGGTGGGACATCTTGCCCAAGAGATTAAAGTGTGTGAAGGAACAATAAGGAATGTTGTTCATTACGACTTTGGACACAAATCATGCGTTCTTAGGCGAGGCCATCAGTTTATGTCGTCAAAAACTTTTGAAAACTTTTGAGTGAATCGTTTAATGTGTGCACAACGACTCTTGAACAAATTGGAGCACCGAGAGGAGGAGGAGTATCTTTGGTTTTCTCCGAGGAAAACAAGTTCCATCAGCACCAAAAAGTCAATGGAGGAAGTGGGAGGTGGGTATGTGCGGGCGGATCCCACTGAGGTTCCAACAGTTGTGCAGGCGCACGAAGTTTCGAACAATAGTGATGGGTTTTCGGTGTTGCTGTTGTTAGCAGTGGGGAGGGGCACACCACGATCCCTCCATTTTCAACAGGGTCCTAGGATCAATCCAGGTGTAGATGCTATATGGAGACTCTTCAAACCATTGTGGTTAAGCCGCCTTGGATGGACAGCGTAGCCAATGGAGGAAGACCCCCCATGTCGTCCAACAAGATTTGGCTCCATTCCATGCAGCTCTCAAAACCCAGGATTTGATGGATGGCCGAGAATTTGCATTATAATGTTACACCAAACCTCTTATATCCGACTCATAACTCACCAGACCTTAATCCTTTGCATTATTACATGTGGGTCGGGGTGGGGTGGGGCGGGGTGGGGCGTGGTTGAAAATGAAGTTAATGAGCAAAGCCGGAGAAAGTTGGACGTCAATAAAGACCGCCCAATCTGATGAAAGCTTGCAGTCAGTCACTTTCGGACTCGAATTGAATGGGTGATAGAAGCGGAGGGGGGATGTGTAGGATAAAACTTAGGTTAAATTTATGCTCGTTTTTTGTCTTTTTTACAAGAAATTGTAAGTTTCGACCATTAAAAGTTTCATTTTTCATTTTTCTAAAAGTGCATAAGGTGTCTTCAGAAGCCTACGCACCCTGTATATATATATATATATATATCGGTCACGCTATTACATGAAAGAATCTAACATCATCTTTTTGTCATGTAAAAATTTTGTTTAAACTCAGACAGACTTAACTATTTGTTTCAAAGCATGATTTATTTAAAATCAACAATTAAATTACACATTATGCATCATAAAATTTTTGTGGTAGAAATCTCTCAACAGTTTCGCTAATTAAGAATCGATACGTTAGCAGAGTCATTAATAGATGACTGAAAAGCAACGAGAGTCTTCTCATACTCGGCGGTTAGAGTCTTAAAAATGGAGCGACGAACTTTACACATCGGTGCTATCTGAATTCCGATGTTAAGAAAAAGACTATAAATGTCTTCTTTTTCACTCTGAAACTGAGGCACCAATTTGTTAGAACTTATTAATACTTGGTATTAAGTGGTGAATATTTAATTGGAAAATTTCTCGCAAAAGGTGGATTTGGCAAATAGAGAAATTGAAGTCTTTGAAAGATTTTATAAGACAGCAGCCTGAAAAAAACTTGGTAAATTATATTAAAATTTCTGAATAAATAATTTTAGATTGAAAATTAAAGCAACATATTTCTCCTATTTTGCAGCTACAGACACTTACAAATTGGTTTTTGTAATAGCATTAAATGGATCGGGACCACGTTCATCAATTAGATGGAATAAGTCAAGCCAAGTCGATCTCTCGGTGTGTTCATGAACATCTATTTAGGTATCTATGTGCAAATACACACTGTTGTCTATAGCAGTTTCTGAATTAAATCAAAACGTTTACTCCTTTCTGAACAAAAATACGTTAATTTTTGATACCATATTCCAAATAAGCGAAGTGGGTTGAATCAATAAGAAATCCAAGAACTCAATTGTCTATCATGCACATATGGAACACCTAAAATATACAATCTACATTTGACTAAAAAACCTTCTAAGCAATTTTTCTTACTTATAAATTCAAATCTTATGAGCCATATAATTAAAGGCAACATTTGCATTGTAGAAAATTAAACAGACGCCAAAAATTGACAATTTACAAGGAGGAAATTCATGACAAGCCCTCATGTGCTCAAAGCCAATTCTCAAGGCCAAACTAACAATTGGGTTAGGCCGATTATAAATCAAATTGCAGATATTTCGTGGGCTTTCCTCTTAGTATATCTAGCAGCGTAAAGCAATTGTTTTCTATTCATATTAACGTGAAAACTTGAATAACGAAAAAAACATACGAATAAGGGGTAGAGAAAAAGAGCTCAATAAAGAAAAAAACGGGGGGGGGGGTGGATCAAGAAGTAGGTAATGAGTCTCACCTAATTTTAATTCTGGAACCCTTGAGTTGTCAACGATTTATGAGTCATAGTCACTACATAATGTCCTGATGTTGAAATTTAATGATACGATTTCAAAATCCATAAAAGTTTTATATCCATCATTTTCAAAGGTATAATACTTGGTCGGTCATACTGCTCTGATTTATTGTAGACAGGTGAGACTGGCAATGATTTTCTAACAGAACAAAGATTGCTTGAGTTTGCCTAAGGTAAACTCTAATCTATTTCCCTTAGCTGCATATCAGCCCACCTTCTTCTCAAATACTGAACCATAATCTATTCTGCATATAGCTTCTTCCCTTTTCACCAGGCTGTTGAATAGTTTGTGAAAGTTTTCTATCTTTAATTGTTGAAGATTCGCTTCCTGATAAATCTTTCTGCACTCTTCCATCCTATCTAATAATAAACTTCATAAAATCTTAGAAGAATAGTTTAAAAAGGCAATGACTCCTGAAAATCATACCGGTTTCAGTCTTGTTTTAGAGTGACATGGTCGCAGACTAAACGAAGAATGCAAGATAAAACATATTTCTGTGGTATTAATCTGCTGGTTAAGCCTCCTAGAAAATTATATGATTAAATTTAAATTTTGGAGAATATTTACCCTGAATAAGTTAAGTCTTGGTCCTCTGAATTGAACGTGGATTGAGAAGACCCATAGACAGCAAAGAATGCCAATGAAGAAGATAATAGCACCAGTTATTCTCCAATAGACCCATCCATCTATTACCGTCGAAGGTGCGATGAGAACAGTGAAATGAAGAAGGAAGACAATGAAAACGAAGCAGCAGAGAGAAATTTGCACAACTTGACCCGGTTCCCGATTCTGAGTCATGCTTTTGACCATTGATAGGGGCAAAATTTTGGCCCATTTTTCTTTCAGATAACCCGGTTTGCCGATATTGCTGGCTCCGGGAAAGTCATATATTGAGTAGGAAGGTAGAGTGGACGGAGATTGGGATTCCTTCAAAACAGAAAGTTTTTTCGGTATTTAATTTAGTCATTTATAAAATAGATGACTTATATATTGACCTTTTGAACTCAATCAATTTCGCAAGCGCAATGACAGGGCCTATATTTGAAGGAAATTAAAGATGCTACTGTTTCACGCAAAAGTTTTTCGATAGCTAAACTTAAAATATATCAGAAATGGAGGATAAAGCATACGCATATTCTCCTATCTGAATAAGTATTGCAATTTTATAAACGAACGGAAAATTATTGATTTTTCCATTTATGAATCAGAATGAGGTATAAATTTTCAAATACAACATTTTTGAAGTGAATAAACAGGATATAAAGATACATAATGATGGTAGTCGTAAGGAACGTTAATTGAGTGAAGGATACCATCGAAGAGGACTTTGCTCGCTTCTTAAAATAAACGCATATAAATTAATTAAAATAAGTTGGTTGATTAAAAAATTGTCCACAATATGCCTAATCAAAAAGGAGATGGTTGGAATTAAAACAAATAAATTCATTCAATTCAGATTTATTGTAAAATCAGAATCTGTCTAAATATAATAAGGAAACTTTAACTTCCAAAAAATGGGATGACTTTTTTTGAAATGAAAGACATAAGTAAGCAGTACTAAGAGATCCATCAAAGGAAATCAAATTTCTACTCATAGAACTAATAACTTTCTTGATGCTAATAGGACATAACAGCTTTTCCCGAGTGGGAAGTAGGACCAAGTGAATATTAGACAAATGGAAAGGGATGACCGATAAAAGAAGGAAGGAAAAGAAAGAGGAGTTGCAAGGAAAAGGAAGGCGCCAATACTGAGCAAGGACAGTGCAGTTTGTCTGAAACAAACAAAATGAAGTCGTAGTAAGGCGGCTGGCGGGTATCGCGTTCTTCGAGGGTGAGTGAATGACAATTCGAGCAGAGGTATGAGTCAGTAGTTGCTCAATATATAGAGAAACCGAACATACATAGAGCTAGAATGCACAGGGACTAAAAGTTCACGAATATACTCATCTCAGCCATGGAAAGAATGAACGAATACATGGTCAAAGTGAAAATACTTTTTTTTTCTTTTCGGTACCAAAGTCACTGGTGATCTTGATATTTCGACCTATCTTAATGTTTTATAATCTCCCATTATCACCACTGCGCTGAAACAACTGGGTTTAGAACGCATAGGGTGCTTATAGTTTGGTGCGTTCTTTTAGATCTTTATAGGTTGTTACTCTATTGTTCTAACTGAATGTAGTTTTGACAGAACACAACTTAACATAATCAAATTTTGACCAAAAGTTACTAAATTCATTAAAATTGTAGTAATTGACTAAAAAACATAAAAGAAATAACTAATCGATTTTCATGGCATAGCAGGCAAGTAAAAGAAGCATCAATTATGTAAATTATTAATTAAATCCGTGCTGTAGATAAATCGATAAATTTGCAAAACATACAAAATCCATAAACATTAAGCCACGCCAATGGACATTAGGAATGGTATCCTGAATAATATTCTGCAGTAAATTCTACTTATAGATCAACTACCTATTGTTGTAATAAGTCAAGACAAGTGTAGTAGGAAACTACGGAAGTGATCAAAAGTTCACTCCGATTAATCGATTCAAAGTTAAACCAATATAGGGATAGTATATTCCTCGACCTTGGTCACAAAAGTTCCTAATAAATGAATCGGTGGGTTGAAAGCGGTGATCTCTGGGATGAGAAAAATTAGATTTGTGAAAGGAAGGCGAAATAATGCGGAAGAAGTGCAGTATCGAATTCACGTCATAGACATATCACTTTCACGTCATAAGGTCAGCACATCACTGCATGACGAAATCAATCGTCATTATTCGATTGGCCTGTTGTCTGACCAATCATATTCTGCCATATAGGGACATCGAAGCCCAGTGATTGGTTCAATCTTCTCCGACCAATCAAAATCTAACTAAGCCCAATTCTATGTGCATATACAGATTTATCGATAAATTTGGTCAGGTATATCTGTCCTTCATCCCTTTTTGAGGTCTGAGCAATTGCAGCAGTGCAGGATAACAGAGACTTGACACATACGTTACAGCACATTCGGAATTAACAATTGTCGAAAATAACAATACCGAAAAGATACTGTCCTTTTAAATCTTGCTAGAAATTAATAGATTCAATTGGAGAATCATTTGAATAATATAACTGATCAACTGGCAAATGCATTTAGAATTTGACTACCAAAGTAATGATTTTAATTTAAGATGGCTGCTAGAGTATGAAAGTTCAGGTTTTCATACTGAAATCTATGGCAGAAGGATTAAAATAATGTAAAATGATATCAGATCATCTAAATCTGGACGCATGAGGGCCATAAAAAAGAAGCTCTGAAACAAGTCGAAATTACATCACCATTGGTTAGGAACAACTAAAACAAAAACATGTAAAACATGGAGTAATAAATATAAACTTAGTGAGATATTAATCTATATTCCTATTTTTAGAAAAATTCTCAACGACCTTCCAGTATAAGTTAATTTAATATCGCCAATTAGATTGATAATCTCAAAAAATCTACTAAATTATAGCTTTTAAATGATGTGATTTCAAAACGGACTGGTATTTTGTTTTAGTGTAGCTAAAAATTTTGAAATTATTTCACGCGCCATTTGCGCAAACTGCTACTTAATTTCAGCGAAACATTTACATTGCGAAATGATCGATAAACTGTCAACCTCTGCGTAAATCGATATTTCTTAAATCACGCTAATGCTCAGTGAAAGTGATCTTAAAATCTGTGTTTTGCAGTAAGATTTACTTAAATTAATACCATGAATGGACGAGGAATATTCACATTTAAAACTGGAAGCACATAAACCCGTCAGGACACGATAATGAGTAATATAGTCAGTACCCTAGAGAGAGTATAGATGATTCTATAGATGGGTAAATCGATAAATAACTTGGGTCGAGCTATTATACTCAGAATGGAGAGAATTAAGTAAAAAATGTGGTTCGATCGGTTAGCAACCGCAAGTAAACGTCAAGGTTAATGCATACCTTTATATTTTGGGCGAAAGTAGAAAGATTCAACAAATCTCCTTTCCTTCAGAAGGAAATGGAGATTAAGACACCAACCATTAGAACTTCATCCTTAATTATAACCATGTTATGGCCATATGGGGTTTGGCAAAAAATACAAATATTACGGCAGGCCTTAATGGAAGACCATCTGTTAAATGGTTTTGACCACATTTTACTTTAGGCAAAAGTTACAAGACTGAATTCTATAAGACGTGAAAGGCAATAAATTCACAACACTTTTAATTATTTTATGAAGCCATGTTTCTATTCCATAATCTTTTGGAATAAATAAAAATTACAAAGGCTTTTTTAAATACATATGCGTCATATATTATTATTTTTTTTATTTAAAATTACAGCATGTGAGGGAAATCCTGGAAACCCCGTTTTAAAATTTTCAGGAAAACAAGCCTACACAAATTTTTCGAGGAAATTTCAATTTTGAATAAAATTTAACATTTGATTAGAGCGTAGGCTAATACTTATAAAGCCCCAATTTGACTTTATCCAAATAATTTCAGTTAATGAATGAAATCTATTTGATTGGGTGCAATTTTTATTCCTAAATAATTTCATCGCAAAAAACATCTTCGCACACTATTTTTGAATAGGTATTCGACTAATCATCGCAGAATTAGGTCTTCATACTCCTGACTTGGATGCCTGCAGTACTGGTTTAGCCAGATCCGTTCCAGAACCCCATACAGTACCAGTCCCTAGAATTCCCAAAGTTTTAAACTGAGATAACAAATATCTTTATTTGCAAGATTACATCTTCGTATAATCTTCACAAAATCCTGATGGACAGCCGATTGAGGGTGGGGCTAGTTGGGGAGCCTTATTTAAATGAGATGGTAGAGTTATGGCTAGCAAGGGGTACTTATCCTTTAAGGAGGTCATTATTAAATTTTTGAGCAGATTCTTTATCAAGTATTCAACCATTAATTTTGATGTATGTGTACAGATGGGTTTAGAACAAGCTTTAAATCCGCCAAACATATTCTCACAGTCAGTATTATTTCATATGAGTTAAAATAAACATTATGCTAAATATATTGTATATAATCGTATATAACATGACTGAGTATTAACTAGATACTGCCATTAAACCTAATTAAGATAACATTGCAATTTGGAGTTGATTTCAATCAAAATTGGTTGAGTCCTTCGATAATGTTTTCCATTAAACCTTCAGTTTTTTCTATCATAGCTGAACAAAAGCGAGTAAAATTCGATGAAAATTGAAATAGCAAATGAGGAATAATCAACACCAGTTTCAGAATACTTTTTTATTTTTCCAAACCAGAGCTGAACTATTTGAATTTTCCTTATAGTTGACGTAAAATGTTGATTTACATAGTAAAATGCTTGTCAATTTTTAAAGCTCACTAGGAGAAGTGTTTACAACCCTTGACTTGGGTAGAAAGGAGATATCCTGTAGCTCCTTTAATGTGAAATTCACATTCTGCCATCACTTTTGTCCATTAGGATTAGCGGGAACGGTAGATCATTAACACTACTGGATGTACAGCAATGGACAGTGCTCTCATAATCCCTTTCTTGTCAGACATGCAAGCTGACCGCTGCGCCAATAACGCAAAAATCAATTATAAGTAAATAAAATACTTATTTTTATATATGTTAGTGACTGTACGAAGGGTTTTATTGGCGCTTTAGGAATTTCACGTTGACTGGTATACTAATATAATATTGATGATTCTTGACTTGGGCAATTCAAAATATGAGTTCGTGTACTCGAACTCAGTGCAACAATGGAAAAATTATGAGCCTTTTTGATACTGATCACAATTTTTTGGCAGGTTTAAAAAATAATAACGATTCATGTGATTTTTTCTTTTCACTTATTATTTCACTTAAACCACAAAAATAACAATTCTTTCGTGAGAAATATAAAATTTTAGTAATGTTAAATCATGGCGTAGGATAAGATCAATCGCTTCGGGAAATGAAAATTCAATTGCTTAGATAAAAAAATGTATTAAGATTAGTTTATACATATATATTAATGAAACTTTATTAAATTTGTATAATATAATAAAATCCTTTAAAACAACGAAATAGGTGCAGTTTTACTGAGGTAAATATAATTAAAAAACACATGTTGATGTTATTCAATATGATCAGATGATTTGGTTTAGATTTTTTTGGTTTCGTGCAAGTAATTTTAATAAATACATATAGATACATTAGATTTAAACAAACTTACTCCAATATCCCCAGCTAGTTTTCTCCCCAGCTCCGCTTTCTCTTCATCCATTTCCGCATATTCAGAGGTTTCAGGAATCTGAGCAATTCCGATCAATTTTTCAGGCGCAGGACGGTAGCGAAGAATGAGAATTCCAAGGGAGCACATTGAATAGGCAATCAGAGTCCCAAGACACATGAATTCGGCCAAACTAGAGATGCTGAAGACTAAGGTAAGAAGAGCTGCGATCAAGGCTACGGGAATACTTGCAATGAGCGGTGTCTGAAAACAGAATTGGAATCGGCAAAATTGTGATTATTATAAGCAACAGCAACGTAAAATTATTTGAAATTTTGCGCTGTGGCAAAGTAACAACAGTCAGGTAAGATTACAATTCAATGAGTAAAAAAGGTATTGTAAACAAAGTCGAGTGAGTCTTCTTTCATTTGATTTTTGGGACTCGGATGGCAAAATTTTTACTTTCTGGGTAGTTCACGCTCCAAAATTACCATTTCGTAACTGGACGCTAAATTTATGAACAAAATATTGTTCACGTTAATCAATGCCACGTTAATTTTTCTTCCTAAGACTGAAAGATTAGGAGAACCTCACATAGCCTTAAGTGGCTTGCATAATTTTAACATATCAGGGCTGACTAGAGTTCATTCCAGGTGAACGCTGATAATTTTACGGATTATATATCTTTGGCTTAACAAATCATCGACTCAGTTTTCTCCTCATATAATGCGTAAAATATAAGAATACAAAATATATTACGACTTAATCTACTCAAAACGTGTTGTCTTTGATACTTCTTGATCTTTATTCATGGTTTTCAATACGTTTCACAGTGTAGATCGGCATGAAATAAGGAATTTAACTCATGTATGACTCGGGACTGCAGTAAATCGCAGTCATAGTCCATATCACAAAACAAATAATGAAAGCAATCAAGTCTTTATTGCTTTTCCTTGAGTAATATAGTGTTTATAAATCCCTTTTTTTATTTTTTGGGAAGGGAAGGAAGGAATTCCTTCCCTTGTTTAGTTCACTATTTTTTTCCCTTCAGTCAAGGTATATTTTAGGCTCATCTCAGCAAAATGACTTAATTTACACTTTGTGTAACCTGCAGACAGAGAAATTAGATAAAGCATTAATAAGAAAAATTCAGTCTACGTGAGTTTTATCTTCCTCTTATACCTTATTTATCAAGAGCTTTTAGATATCAGTGCTGAACTACAAACTGATGATGATTATAGAGCAAACTCTCTTTCCATTTTTATCAAATTTATCGTCGACTCAAGTGTTATTTGCTAGATATCTACCTATAAATCCTTCCGCTAACTTGATATTCCATTTATAAATCCTCCTCCTTCTCCAACATATATATATATATATATAACTGACTTTAAAAGTAAGATTTTTCGATGACTTTTAGATTTCTCTAGCATTATCAAGTACTAAAGCGGAATGGTCATTTACTATATTGTAATACACTGTTTACTTGTAGGGAAAAAGGAACTTAAAAATCAAGACTGTTATTGTACAAGTTAGTGAAGAATATAACAGGTTATGCTATAAAAACGCACGAAATTCTCATAAACCAGCAAATCACATTGTGAGGTATAAATTAGATATCACTCGGGAGAAGTAAAATCGTAGTCAACAGACGACATTTAAATATGTTCGAATAGAACTTTAAGGCTTTACAAAATAGGAAATAAATTAAGATATTTAGATATATAAAAACTGACTTATAAATCACATTAATCAAATATTTAAGGGATAAAATGGAAATAATATTACTTTAAAATAGTTTTATTCTGGAAATCTTTAAAATAAGTTTAAAATGGTTTTATTTTATCAGCCTACCTTGAATGGATCAGCAATTTTCGAGAATCCGGAAAACACCAATCCATCTTGTCCCATAGCGTAGAGAATTCTCGGTGCGCCAAGAGAACTTGTCAGAAGGTTCGAGAATATTCCAATTAAACATCCAACACCCACAACATAGAAGAGAACCGTTCTGGTTGCCGAATCTCCCGGTCCACCTTCCATAGCTACCAAAAAGGGTGCTCCAACATCCAGCACATACCATGGGACGTACATAATTAAAGCTAGAGTTGCTGTGCTTAACAGAAGTGTTACAATCACAACAGAGATAACGTTTGCGCGCGGAATGCTCTTTCCCGGATCCTTTACCTCTTCAGCACACATGGACATCATGTCAAAGCCGATGAAAGCGTTGAAACATGTTGCCGTGCCAGCAATCAGACCAGTCATTCCATAGGGAAGAAATTCGGTAAGGGTATCTTGAGAAAGTATCGGTTTCCAAGTGATGTTTGTTGGTAGTGGAACTAAGAGAAGATTGGGGTTGGCATATACTAACATGAAAATTGCCACAAGTGTCAGAACGCCCACATTCACAGCTGTAAAGGCAAGGTTCAACCAGGCACTCTTTTCCATTCCAAAGCAGGTTGTCACGACAACAATGATAACTAGAGCAGCTGCAATGAAATCCAACTGTTCGGCAAAGAAACCGTTCGGTTCGTCCAGGCTAAAAGAAGACCAGCAGGAAAGAATAACTATTGCTAAAAATCTGTGAAATAGAACCACTTGCAGTTTACTGCTGTGTATTGCAATCTATGGGAGCTAGTTTAGTCTCTGTATATTCCATTCAATTCTAATTCTCATCCCTACTTCTTTACAGGCCACTACTGGCTAATTAGTTCTCATAGAGACTTTTCTCCCTCTATTCATATAAAAATGTAATACAGCGCTCGCTTCACGCCAGACGTAACTCATACTCTTTGTGTGAATTTTAAAGTTTGTGTAGTTTTCATAAAAATAATAAAAACATACCTTTTACGTGAAATCGTATTCCATCTGTTAGTAAATGACTACTTCATAGGATAAAATAATGAGGACGCAGTGAGGTCGATGATAGTGAGATTCGTGAGGTAATATCCAAAGGAGATACACAAAAGGAAAGATATCCAACATAGATACGGCCCTTCTGACCTTACATCTGGCATGATTACAAGCTACCACCTGTAAAATACTAGTTTGATTAGTGGGAAAGATCTGAAAAATGCTATTAAAAACTATGAGAGGATCATTTTGATATAGCATTTACGGAGAGAAAGAAAATATGGGTCTTACGAATAAATCTCTCAAGTTATGTTAAGGGGCAAATTGCTTTCATCTCCTAAATGAATATCGAATAATTAAGAGCAGAGGATAACATCTCCAAATAAAACTTAATAACTATCATCATTCAATTCGAAATGCGATTTTCTGAAGCACACATTATCAATTTTCTTTCCATATTATCTTACACTTGGGTTGTTATAAAGTGGCCAATTAACAATGATGTAAGCGGAAGAACCTAACCGATCTACTATCAGTCTTAATTGTGAGGAAGATGTCAAGATTTAATAATTAACATTGTTACAAACCTTACCTTCCAACAGTTAGATCAGTCCAGTTAGTGATGGCTCCACGTGTTAGGGCATTGAGAGAACTACTCCAACCCCTGGCCACAGTTGCAATACTCAATATGTACTCAAGGAGAATTGACCAACCGGCTAGGAATGCTGGTAGTTCACCAAGCAGAACGTAGACGTACGTATAAGTTGATCCCGCCTGAAAATAGAGCATGCTGTTATAAATAACCAATTTGTCAATAATTAAAGGAAGGTATCATTTTAAAGAAAATGTTGGATCTATCCTGCAACCAATGTATTTCACTCCCATGTGCTCAAATCAACCTGTGTATCGATTATCGATGACATCGGCTCATCTGCCTGTATTATACACACCTAGTGCTTTTTTCCTGCTATTAAAAATTTTATTATCATTCCCTCTTTCCTCTCGATCATTTCCTGCGATTGTTTAACATATGGGTGATCAAGATGGATCGCAACTTCCTTAGTCATTAACCACTGTCCACTAATTTCGCATTATATTCTGTCAGCAATTTTGGACCCATTAACTTTCTTAATTTTTGCTCTTAGCAAATTTCCAAATCGCAATCTACTTCTCTATTAATCCAAAAAGACGTATTCAATTACTCTCTCGTCTTCTATCTAACTTTGGATAGATCGGAGCTAACAGTTTAGTGGCATGAGATTTTCACCCACCTCTGGCTTTACGTCCATAGCTTAATACTGTGGACAATTATCAACAGGAAACGCTAATCGTTTGTCACAATAAATATATATGATCCCACTCAAAACCTTGAGCTTCCAACTTAGGAAAAGCGATTATTATATTCGTGGTGCTCAGAAACCTGTATTCTGAGCATGGTCACCCCTTTATCTAGCCTATTTTTTTGACGTCTGCGACTTTCTCGCCCAGTTATCATTACTTTATGATCAAGTAAAAACTATTTCCCAATATGTTACAATTGTGTTGCTATAGAAGGATATATGTGTCGTAGTACAAAAGAGGTACATTCTCTTTCCCTGCAAACATAAGACAAGAATATTGCCATTTGTCTTATAGCATAAAAGTACATGTCTCTAACTAACCCGCTGATGAATCATGTACTTCCCCTATTTCATTTAATTAAATTTTTAATAAATACATTATGTCCTTTACTTTGAAATGATATTTTATTTATAACAGCAGTTAATGTGTCGACTTTGTTACTTTCCATCTTGTTTATCATAATAGAAAGCACCATTAGGAGAATCAATCGGGTTAATTTATTGCCAATTTTGCATTTATAATACAAAATATTTTGATATGAATGTCCCCTTTTTCCTTTAAAACAGAATTATAGATCCGAATTAACGCTCGCTGTGACCCTAGAAATCGTTGATCCGGGGGCAAGAATCTCCGAATTTCATAATCCGCTTCCTTTTTCTTGGTGAATGCAATATTAAAAGTACATGTTTCTGGTCAATAGCGTGTATTTGGTGGTAATATCTTTTTATTAATTACTCCGTCATATATCTCCTGATATCAAAATGAAATGAAATAGCCACTAATTGTCATTTTAAAATCTGGAACTTCACGTTTCAGTTTATTATTTTCTCCGTGAAAAATGAATTCAACTTTAAGGGCAATTTTAAAGGAAGTTCAATTAAGTTAAAAGTTCAAGTGCACCGTTTTTGCTTGAGTTACCAGGTATTCACCAAATCTCCCTTTCATTTTTACTTGCCCTAATATGTCCTTTAATGTTAATTACGTATATAAGTGTTCCTGAAAGTGGGAAAAACCCACAAATCGAAGCATTTTTATATTAAGTCACTTAGATAACTGAGGAACTGGCAAATTAGGTAGTTTGATTTACGAAATCTGAACAATTCATCAAGCAAATATTGTGCAATCTGATCCCAAAAATCGATTTGAAGTAAGGCACTTTGATACCCTGACTTTACTTTCAACATCGTTTTTATCCTCTGCTCATTATCATTTATTGGACTTATTGCTTATTAATATCACTTGCTCTGAAAGAAAAATTAATAATATTTCGCTTTGCTATGGGTTATAATATAAAATGATGAAATGTAATAAAAAGCTTTTTTTTACTTAAAGTAACACAAATATAATCAATATTTGTTTAAGCTACTATATTGTTAGATGAGTTGCGCAGAATTGACGTCAAGACGTCAATCAGCATGTGTCAATTTCGAATGTTAAGTAATCCTCTTCTCATTGACTACACACCCGACAGATAACTGATGATCGTCAGTCTCCACCAAGCAACTTTCATGTAGAGACCAACAGTAGAAAAAAAGTGGCGTCAGTTCATAAATACATGGGGGTGTATACTAAACTGAATGTGGTTATTATTGATATCTGTCCTTTCCGTGTGAGGGACTTGAGCTATTTCAATGGTATGGAGCTAAATAAAAATTTAACTAGCCTCTTACAGCATTATGCTACTCTGGAGAAGTGACATTTCTCTTACAAGGCCGCGTTTGTAGAAATATTTTCTCTTAGTAAAAAATTGATTCTTAAACCGTATATTATATAAATATCTTTAGAATAAAGTTAAAATATAATTTCTGTTTTACTTAAGGGATTACTAATGAGAGGCATATTCATTCAATAATACACAAAAACTTGAAGAATTTACAAATACAACGTTATTACGAAGAATATTAATAGATTGTCCTCGATTTTAAATTAACTAATGGCGAGTGGCTTTGGATCAAATACAGCATTGAGAGCACTAAAATCTCCCACATCCCAAGCTCAAAAGCAAAATGCCTACCAGAGTACAAATTCATAATTAAATAAGTTTATTTTTTAATCGAAAGTCACCTAACCCTCTTACATTTCAGTAGTTTTTAAGGAAAAGTTTTTAAAACTATGCATCCTATAAATCTTCAAGATATATTACTGGAAGTTGGAAGAAAAAGGAAGTAGATGCTAATCATCATGGAATAATAAGTAAAACTCAAATAATTTGAGTGAAAAATTTAATCTAATTATATCTAAAGTGATTGAAATCTCATCTTTGGAATGCCATAATCAATCCTTGGCAGATTAAGACAAATATATTCGGTTTTCCTAGAAATTGTAGATTAAAAAATAATTTTGATTAAAATATATCATTAATTTTGATAACAATCCAAAAACAATGAAAGGAAATATTTCATTTAAGCCGCATTATGAATTGTGAAGAACGAATTCCGAACACAATGGGTCATGATCTTTCTAAACTTCCTTATTCTTCGAAATTTCAATAACATATAAATTCTTATTATATAAAAACTAAGATAAAAATGCCTGTAAATGAAGTCAATTTTGTCTGTTTCATTTAAACCATCATTTCAGACCATAAAATCTAATGAATGTAATAGATGACAGTAAAGTTCTGAATGAGATTTTTGGCGGAGCTTATAATGTCGCAATAAAACAAAAAAGGATATCACAGAATTATATATAAGTCTTAGTTTCGTTGTGTAAATAGTTTTTGTTTCTCTTACTTAAAGAACTAAGTTGGAGATAAAGATGTAAGTATTTTTTTAATTAGAATACATCTGCTAAAGCTCTCGACATAATTAGCTCAGCAAGGTATCGTAATGCCAATGACACATTAATTAGTATGACTACTTTGAGTATTCTAGGAGGACTTGCTCACATTTAATTCACCTTTAAATATCGATAACCTCGACACACTATATGCATACGAAACTGACCTTGGGAAAGCGGCAAGAGAGTTCAGCATAAGTCACGGCATTCAAGGCAGCGATTAATCCGGCCAGAATATAAGCCAAAAATGTGGCCGGACCTGATTTGTATCTGGCTATCGTTCCCGTCAGCACAAATATAGTTCCACCGAGCATAGCAGCTAAGATTAAATTAGTATGCACAAGATTTTTTATAAAATTACAAATGTAATTTAGTTTATATTAAACATAAATAACGAGTAAAATAGGTATTATGAGGTATGTATATTTTATATCCTTAAGAGTTGTGATTCATTGTAAAGTAAAGGTTATGTTATAATATAAAACAGAATTTCAAATATATATACATTATTTTTTTAAATATTTAGGTTCTTTTACGAAATTGTATCAATATCTTACGTTATCTTTTATGTTCGCCTATGTAATTACTTATTTCATAGTTATTTTTCTTACCGATTCCATAACCGACCAAATCCACAGTTCGTAGGCACCGATTAAGTTGAGTTCGTAGGAGTTGGCCCAAGTCAATATTGATGGGCTTCTTCTGAAAGATTTTCCTATTTAGCTCCTCACAGTAATTTCCACAGCATCCCCGTTTTCGGTTTTTACTTTTCGAATCCGTATTCAGCGCTCCATTATTCGACATCGTGCTATTGCGTCTACTAAAGGAAGAACGTAGACACCTAGATAAGAAGAGTCCTCTACTCTATTAAATAAATTTTATTGGTTGAAGACTTAGCCAGTCACCGTGCAGCAGTTTTTTTTATCGCAAGTTTGCAATCTAAGGTGAATATTGCAAGGTCAGGATCATTGATTGATTGATCATCATGTGCATAATGATACCAGAAACCGCAAAGCAAAAACTAGTCATGTAAATTGATACTGATTTCAAAAATTTAAGATCCTGTTCTCAAATAACTCAATCACATACCTTATGCAGTTTAAGGAACTCAATTTGGGCGAATAAGTTCATTTAAAGCTTAGATAATTGCGCATGAAAAAATAATATTGAAAATGAAAGTTATCGGTATATATTTAATCGGAGATGATGTAACAATCAAACATAAGAATAAGGATTAATGTCAAGTGACCAAATAAAACAAGAATGAGATTACGGAGTAAAATATATTAAATTCTTGATATCATACGAATACAGAATTATGCGCAGGAATGCATATAGAGATCTGAACGACAGACGAGAAATCGACTAAATTATTGTAAAGTGTAATGATTTTTTGTTCAGCTGAAAACCTATACGATTAATATTTTAAAAAGATGGCATTCAGACACGCGAATAAATATTGAAAATTGAATAGTTCATCCAAATAGGCTATGTAAATTGAAAGAATAAGACTTTGCAATTCATCTCAAAATTGTTCTACAGACGCAAATGAACTCGTCCGACTGATTAAATCATAGAGCACTGATTCACAAAACGCTTTATATCATTACAAATTGTTGTATCCATAAGGGTTCGAGTTTGCTTTTCATCCATATTAACTTTTCTCTTCATTGTATTACTAATCACGATTACGGTTAGTTTTGACACTTTCTTCATAACATTTTTTCTAACAGGGATTAAGATAGCTGATGTACGTTCTTAAGTTCAGGAGAACGAAAATTGCATGATTAAATGCATTTGAATAAAAATGCCTGCCTAGGGAGACATGAATGAAATTGACAAAGACAAGTATGCAAATTATTCATCGTCGGTCAGAAAAAATAGCAATAGTTATTTCTGACCCCCAAAATATGACACACAGTGTAGTTTTTTGGAAGGAATTGAATGTTGGAATAGAAATAGTTTTTCACGAGATCAACAAATAAAATATTCGTAAAAAATTCTTCCAAAATCAGATTATCAGTATTATTACTTGCACTAATTTTAATCATGGGAAACAGCAATGAATGAAAAGAGAAAGGATCAACAAGAGGACCACATTGAACTCAGAGTATTACAGAGACTACTTTATTCAGATTTTGGATACTTTGAATAATCTCCTTTAATAAAAATGAGCATAATTTACTATGTTATTAATTGATGTTTCGAGATACAAATTTCGTGATCTGGCCAATGAGTTTCTGAGTGAGCTCATGTTTTCAGTGTTTAAAACTTATCAAAGTGCCAGTTTCTCTATGTACTACAGCTTACTTCATCAGTCTCTCACAATCCAAATTGTCTGCCAATTCCTCATCACACTTCTTCCTCCATTTCCCTCTACTTCATTTAAAATTGTCCAATCCACCCAACCCTTGGTCTTCTCACTCGAGACTCTGGTACCCTGCTAGCTTAGGAAAAATCTTTTGTTGTAGTAGGGGATATTAGACTTAATTTTGTCTCACTCCTAAAGTAGTTCTAATTTCGATTAGAGCTCCTTTATGATTATATGACATCACTCCAGTTAGCCAAAGTGTGATAAGAATATTTTAGGAGTTGGGCTGTGTAAGAAGTTAGGTTAGCCAATTGAAGAAAAATATGGAAAAACGTGAACATATGAGCACGTTTGACAGATGATTAGATATGCTGACATGACTTATTAGCAGATGGTGGAGTGACAAAGGGCTTTTAATGTATACTAGTGTATATTAATGTCAGTAATTTGACAAATTATTGCAGTCCTACTATCAATACAAACTATTCTTGAATGTTTTAAAGATAAATTATTACCTAACACACTTAAATAGCTCTATTCAGTGTTATTTTGTTTTTTCAGGAATTTTTTAACCATTTTCTTTCAGCAAATAGTTGATATTTGAAGCCATCAGGAACAAAATTGTAATTTTTGCCAATCTAATGTATTATGAACCTTAGGTGAAGTTAATTATTAAATTACATTTTAGTCAGCTTCATTTTAAAGCAAAAAGTTAACCGCTAAAGTTTTATTCAAATTTTTAGTTGATTTATTTAGAGTGGACGCAATTGTTTTAGTTAATACTGCACTCTGAATGAAAATGCCGTTCCTTACATCTTCTATGTTGATGTGTGTGCATTTGCCCATTTAAATAAAAGGTCACAGTGAAGATACTATTCGGGCAAATTACAGTATAAGGTTTATCTGGAGGGAAATAAAGATCGATCAAGATGATTTAATCTTGAAATCGGGAAGTCAACATAGTTGTATTTGTGGCTAAAGCCTATTTGTCTTTATTAAGATTTACGGGAGTGTTCGATTGGAGCTTTGTCTCTAAAAAAAAGTGATGGGACATTGCATTATGCGTTACTTTTCAAAAGCAGAATTTTATATTTGCCTGCCCCTTCTCAATCTCATTTAGTTCAAGTTCGTTAGATTAAAGAAGAAAATTGTACACTCACACTGACCAGATTTAAGGATAGGCTGACACTACTGCCAACTTTGGAGTTACAGCACTAATGAGATTTTTTCTTATAATGGCTAAGAGGACAAAACGATACTTTTTAACATGAATTCAGCATATGACGGCATTAATTACAACCTCCTTCGTTTATGAAGCTTTTCTTTATGAGGTTAGGAATCAAAAGCTGTAAATCATAACTTAATTCTACTAAGTTAAGATTATAAAGGCTGTTTAACATCAAGTAAGATTAGTCAGATTTCTAGATCCTTGGAAAAAAAAACTGAAATGAATTGACAAGACCGATCACCACAAATTAAACAACAGGTCAATAAGCGCTGAGCATCGTAGAAAAGCATGTACTTCAATCCAGAGGACGAATCATGAAATTTGGATTTTGGGATGTGAACTACCCAAAGGCTAAATATCGTGCGATCTGATATGAAAATTAAAATGAAGCAAAACTCTTATCTACCTTGATCGTAAACTCGATGTACTTCGGACCACCTTCCCTTGAGTAATTCTTGAATTCATTAGCCGATTTCAATTGTTTTCCCATGTTGAAAAGTTGTGATTTATTTTGACCTGATGAGGAGTATAATAATAATCATGTGTAAAATTTAGCAAAATCTAGTATGTTCAAATAGGTCGCTTTGTAGCTATGAGGAAGCGCAGCTGATTAATTTTATGTTAAGATATATGCTAACATAAACATTTTTCGTAATTAAGCGAATTCCAAGTGATTTGTCCTATATACAAAAACAATATGCGCAAATTCATACCTTTAGACATAAAAACACAAATGCAGTACGATCTCTCTCAAAAGAACCTGCACACTGATCTCAAACTATTTGTAATGCACTCGAATATATATTTTCCTTACTGAAATCTGCAGGAATACCAAATTTCGATTAAATTCATATGAAAGGCTGCTGTATATGCACCTTGAAACCTATACATATGGGTTTCGGAATTCGATCAAGATTTATTGTCGACAATGTTTAGTTTAAATTGAAGGCGACGCTGTGGCTGATTGTGTTAACTAATTATGACAGAGGCCAAATTAACTTATTATTCCTGATTTAAATTTAGAATTTTAACCATTGACCTTCATTTATTTCTAGATCAATTTTGCAATTTATACCTCAGTAATAAACGTGGAATTGTTGCAAACTAGCCATTTCCTAAATAATGGAAAAAGTAAAATAAATTTATATGTGAAATATGAGAAATATAGGTCAAAACTTTGAATAGCATGCTACTGATTTGATATCAGTAGCATGTTGGTAAAATCCTAGGTTATTATTAGGGCTTTTTCGAAATTGACGACGTATTTTCATGACATTCATATTATATCTACTTACAATTTATTTTAAAGTTACTATTATACATAAAAAGAATTTTGACGCTCGATATTTGCCCATATAAATGGCTGATATTTATAGGAAATTTGAGATGGTGGGTGTTTTACAACGTGATGTCACCAATTCTGATTAATCAAAGACAAATGGAGTATAGAAAATGACGCCTTAAATAAACGTATACTGCTATTTAATTCGATAACTGTATTTTCGCCAAGTTTGATGTCAGCATACTCTTCATCTCTAACCTCAAGGCAAAAAGCAATTTGCTTTAAATAAATAATTTGGATATTTTTTAAAGATTCCCGCTGTTTTGGATGTTATGAAATGAAAATGAATTCAAAATGAAACAGATAACATTAACGCTGGATAACATTAGCATATTGAAAGAGATTGAAAGTGATTAGTCATCTGTTGTTTTAGAGGAAGATAGAAGAACGCACCAATTAGCGGATTCAAGTGGCCAACATAAATAGATTGCTTGTTTCTAACATATATTTATATTTAACGAAACTGTTCCGGGCTCAAGCACATCAAGAATAGTTCCTATTTTGGTCATTCAGAGTCCAACTCTATTAGATTTCGTATTAGTTATCATATATCTGGAAGATACCAGATACCTCTGTTTTTCTACTGAAATGTCTAAGTCACAATGACGGAAACAAAATTGTGGCTAAAGTTCCTGACAGATCTTATAAATCGTGCTTTAAGCATCAAAGAAACAGTAAATAAAGTTGATTATTATCATCTTTTAACTTATTTTCTACTACAGTCTTAATAAATAGACTCCCAACTTTTGATTCAATGAGAAATCGAGAATCTCTGCGAATTTCTGGTTCCTAATTATTTCATAAATCGGAAATTCCGAGTCGCACTCTTAAATATCATACCACTGATTCGATAAAAGCAGCTCCTCAAGATAACTATCTAATAATGTATCCAAAATTTTAATTTGCCATTTATCATTTACTATTAAAAGCAATTCGAAACCATCTCATTAATTTCATATTGACAAGATCTGATGGATGACAAATAGGCGGTCATTCAATTTGTTATTATTACCCTAGGCAAATTGAGAGGCTAATTATTTATTTTTGTATCTGCTTGCAACCCTCATTAATATTTCTTTCTCTTCATATAATTAGATCTAAGACATTAACTTGCGGGCTTTAGGAATCAAGCATAAGGAAAGTTCATGTGAACTTATCATGGCAGTTGATCAAATACACTTTATTCTACTTTCATAAAACTTAATATGAACATGCTTAGATAGTGACAAAGACTAAAATAATGTCATTTTTGTTTCATATTTATGTGTTTCGCATACATTCAAAAGTGGTATGTGGATTAACAGTGAGTCAAAAGATATGCTAGAACAAGATATCATATATTTAAATGTGACTGTGAATTCGTTTCAAAATACCATTCGTCTACAATGAATACTGTGTATTCTTTAATGCAAACCATACAGATGTCTTATTAGCAGGTGCACTGGACTCAAATAGGTTTCCTAATTGAATCATTAAATCAAAGATAAAACCAGAAAATATAATTAGTCAAGGAAAGTTAATCCATGGGTTCAATTTTTCTGATGAAAAGTTCATCTATAAATTAATTTTAAAATTTTAATTTTTTCCTTTAGCGATAAGGCTGTTCCTGTCTCCAACGATCATCAGTACCTCAAGCAAAGATGGAGTTGAGTTTGCTAAAATCTTACTATGAATATTGTTCTCTTGATATTGTTGATCAGAAACAATCAGTTATTTAATATTTATTTTTGATATTTTTGGAGGAATAAAGATAGAACGCCCCGTGTTGAATATTCTAAAATCTAATTAGTATGCAATTTCTTTAGTTTTTATGGGAAAGAAAGAACGATTCAAACCATTGGAGAGTATTTAAAAAAGATAATCAACAAGACAGTTGAAATAACCCATGAAGTGAGGAAATGAAATCACTAATTAAAGGAGGCTTTAATCCAACTCAAATCAAGACTTTGAAGACTGGTTTGTTTTCCAAGAGCTTATTATTTCCCTGATTTTCTGCTTTATCTTATTTCCAGAATTGGTATATTATAGATGACATGGTCTCAAGTGTTTGTTAACCCTTATATTTGCATATATATTAAATGTTTTTTTGTCCAATTTAAAATAAGCTAGTTTAACCAACTTTAATTAATCAGATCAATTAAAATAGACAAACTGATTGGTCCCTTCTATCGGGTAAAGGTCTGCTGGTTGTGAAATTTCAACGAATTTGAAAATCATGTAGTGGAGAAAAGTTAGCCAATATAAAATTAGGAACTGATAAGTTATAGTGTACTGTCACTCATCGATTTTCCAGTGTTGGTTTTCATAAATTCCGTCGATGTAACGGTGTGTGCTGCTTCACAAAATGGGAAGAAGTAATGTTTTAAAAAACTTAATGCTTTAAAAATTTCCAACCTTTTAAATAAGTTGTTATTATTATTACATGCAGAACTACAGAAAAAGGTACAAGTTTTAATTGTGGGAGGAAGCTGAGACCAATTAATAGGAAGTCTAATAAATGATAAAGGAGGGTGGATCAAAAAGATGCCTAGAGCAACTTCAAGGTATCCAAAATTCAACCTTAATTTGATTTTTTTGTATTCCGGTTTTACTATAGTTGCCTAATGGGTAGTTTACGTTTCAAAATTTAAATTTCATTATTTGTTCCCTGGATTATAGCGAGTGCTTATCGATAAGATTTTTTATCAAAATGGACTAGTCTTGTAGCCTCAAATCAATTTTTCGCTCAAAGGTGGAGATGGCAAAATGATCTTACGTGATATTCAACGGCTTACAGTTTCGACATAGCAGAGAGGAGATAGCTTAACACGTTGAGTTAGTAGAGCAAATTAAGTTAAATTTCTTTGGTTATCAAACGAAGCAGTTGCTCCTCTGAAATATTTACCACTCATAAAAAGGAAGGTTGGACTTCCGCCGCTCTTTATTCGGAGCTGATCGTTTGAAATATCAGAAAAGAATATGCTATGAATTATATCGTATCGTTCATTTATTCTTTTGTCAGTAGGCACCAGGGAAACACCCCTTCTAATTTAACGGATAATAAAATTTATAAAGTTATGTGAATTCCCCAAGACAAAATTCAAAAAGTATTTTGACCTTCAACAAATCTTATTACAGAAAATAGAAGGTAGACAGAACAGTGTTGTAAATAGATAGATTTTGGCGCAATCATCTATGAAAACAGCCCAGATGGAGAGAAGTGATTCAACTGATTTAGAAAAAAGTTTCGATATTTAATAAATACAATTTATGTACTTTAAAAATATATATAGTCTCAATTTTTGGCTCTAAACCATTAATAAAAGTTTATAAAGATATAATTAATTATTTGATAAGATAAATTACAATTACACGATTTTATGCTCATTTCTTATGCCTGAAATTTTACTTTAACCGTTTTATTTCTCAAATTCTTGCTCAACATTCCAAATGTATTCACGCCCCTGGATTTTTTTCTTGTTCAATCATGCCTGTGTCATTTTTCAGTCGTACAAATGAAATTTTAAAATCATGAGTAGAATGCTATTAATGCTGTTGATCCGGTTAATAAACAGCAATATGAAAAGTTAGTGGATCATTAAGGAAGCGATTTAAGTCATTCGAGTAAAAATATTGTTGTTTTGGAAGGATTGTAATTACCTTGTCTTCAGAGTAACTAATGAATGTTGCACTGTTCTGCCACATTATTGATTAATATTATTATGACCTATGGAAAAAATTGCATGATTCTTAAAACTTAAATTTCCGGATCCGGAATCCTTTACACCTTGGAGATGCTTTGCTTTCAGAATTTTAGACGTTATTGGTTTAAACAACAGCCATAAAAACGCCGACCAATGGCAGCAAAAGCATCAATATATCTACGATTCCTTCCCCAGGTAGTCTTCATGTAAATTTGCACTATAAATGATATGAATGAGTTTGCAGTGAAGACTAATATGCAAAAGTAATTTAGTTATAATATAATTGTTTATAAAAAGAAGCTGAGAAGACACAAAAAATATAATTTTTACGCGTGCGTGTTCGGAATTTCTTCAATCTCTCAAAATATTTATGAACTCAATTTTCATGAGCTCTACATCTACACATTGATCTAGGAGTAAAATTTTAGATTTTTCATTACCATATTTTTACTTAAACAACTTTTTCCCGAAATCCGAGATATGTCGATAACTTGACACACTGTTGATGGTTTCTTAACTATCTTCATACCTATGCAATTAAAGTAGGTCCTTTTAACTTTACAGCATTTTCTTAAAGAAGTCTAAACTATTTTATACTTAAGTATCTTAAGTTAGTGACTCAATGCCTTGATGAAACTTATTTACTCATAAAACCTTCGACGTGACTATAGATTTTTGTTTATCAGTGTATGGTTTCTGCCCTAGCCCCTAACGTTATTGTAGTTACTTTATTCCATACTTAGACAGCTAGCCCCACCCTTGTGTGTTGCACTTATGCATTAACTTATGATTGCTTCCCATTCTTCTATATTATAGTAAATGGATAGTTTCTCACACCATTTCTCTCACTTCCCAGATTCCCGAAGACACAACCCAGACTCTCTGAGTGGTTATTCATGATAAATACTGGCAATACTCAGTTCAGCATGTTTAATATATATAATCTTCGTTAGCCCCTTCCATTAAATCTTATCATTACTCGCTTACTCAAGATTATAATTAACAATGGTAAGGTTTTGTCCTTTTCCCGCATTTACTTACATAAATTGTTCCTCCATTGGTAAGCCTCTTATCAACTTTCCTCGATATCTAAGTCATTTTCCAGATTATTGGTTGTGCAGCTATCTCTTTTTCTCTATTAGTTTCAAATTTGAATCTACCGACCCTGGCTTTTTTCCTTCCCAACTTGAGGTAGCAGGGTTTACAAAACAGGGAAGGCAATGAGAAAGCAATTGATCCTGTACCGTGCTAATGCACAAGAAATTAGTACTCGAATATCATAAAATGAAGACAAATTGCTTCGCTACTGGAGAAGAAAGGAACAAGAAAATCTCAAAACTATCTTGGGATGGTAAGAAACTTCAACGTAGAACTTTCCGCATCTTCAATCACCACACTTTCTTAGACTAACGGACAAGTAATAAGTATTTTTAAACATGGTACCACCTGGTTGTGATATAATTAATTCTGTGTGCATTCAGAATAAACTCAAAAATTTTTTCCATTTATATATAGCAGCTTAATCTAAATTAACCCCCCACCAGACATTTACATTTAGCAGCTGATGCACTTGCTTGGAAAAATGGCATTAACTTAGCGATTAAAAATTTCTTCAGAATTGCAATGAATTAAAACAGAAATGTGATGCTCATCGTTTTTCTTTTTTATGATTGTGTTCACTAAATCACTGTAGTGAAGTGCATACTATTGATTGACTTATTAACGCAAAGATATCAAATTCTTATTTGTTAGCTAAGAGTTGACTTGCGAGAGATTTTAGCACTTTTAAGCACACAGTGGATTAGTTACCAACATTGATACGAAGGAGAGACTTTTTGAAAATATGTGATTTCTTTTTGCTCATCTGTGCATTAACTGACACAGGTCTTTTTCTCAAAATCTCACCACTCATCTATTATTAGCAGTATTAGAAATATTTGTGGTAATAAGCTGATGTTGAAAAACTCTGCACAATCCACTTATAAAATCATAGAATAGTTTAGTTCTATTTCATCTTTTTTAGAGAGAATTGAAAAGAATTGAGTGATGCCGTCCTATGAAAAAATAAATCAAATTATTAGTCCAAGACTCCACATCTTAAGAATGAAAACTGAACTCCTTATTTCAGAAAATAAAGCATTTATGTATCCCTCATATCCCTCATTCTTAATCTGAGATGCCTGCTTGCTTTCTCTTTGTATTACATACCTACCTATTCATACATCTGTACTGTTACACTTCATCAAACGAAGAACGCGAAATCTGTTAATCGTATCATCAATCTTCCAACTAGAGTTGCCCCGCTTTCCCCTACCCTCCCATTTCCGCTTTCCTTCACATTTATTCCCACTTGTACAATATATACGTGGTCCTACATAACTCTTCTCACTCAGTGTCATATTAGTCCTAAGACCAAGATTAGTGCCCAGAGGAAATATTTAACCCATTGTGGTCTAACTCCAAGAGTAACTTCAGTAATCGGAGAACAGCTATTTCACATCTCTATTTTACCATAGATTATATTAAAAATTTTTTTAGATATGAGATTGGAATATATTTTATCTTTTTGAAAAACTTGTACATTCAAAAACGCATAATCTAAGTTCCGTTAGATTACAATGTTAATTCTATGGTAAGTCTACTGAAATCAAATCAAAATAAAAATCCTTTGTCTGCATGAAATTAAATAACTTTTATACATCAATAAATTTGACTTTCGTATTCTGATTATATTTTAATGTTTTATTTCATCAATTCAGCTTGAACAAAGTTTACTAAAGTAAAGCACAAAAATGCTTCAAAATTCCCATATTTCTATATGTAAAAAGCAAAGTTTATCTAATAGAGGAAGGAAATAAACGTAAAAATTACAAAATTAAAAATTCTTTATTTTGTATTTTTAAAAACGGGCGCATTGGAAGGCTTTAATCACCATGTATATGCTAATAGTTCTCAACCGGTTGTTATTTGCCTGTACCAACTTAAATGAATCCGTTAAGGAAAGTGCCACGGAATATTTTTTCCCTATTAAAAATGCAAACTGTAGTCGTAGGAAAGCATATAACCCGAAGGAAATAGCAAGCGAGTCCATTGACGCAAGAAACGGGGGAAGGAGCCAATGATAAGTGAATAAGGAAGTTAGAATATTACGAGTCACGCTTCATTAGTATTAGAATATTGAAATGTCATTTCTCATTATGAGTATGCTTCACAGTGAATGTCCTATTAATCAAGTCAACTTGTTTGATTTTCAAGGAGTTTTATTCTTCTTAAAACTCTGGGTTTCGTTTTATCATATAAAACTTTGATAAATAAGGTTGGGGATAATTTCAAAGAGAATAGAGGACCAACAAAATGACCGCCTAACATCTCTTAAAATTCATTTATTGGATTGCTATATTTGAAACAATGCATAATGAATACTAATTAATACTTAAGATCTAGCCCTAGAAGCGAACCGAAATCAAAAGATTTTTCACAATAGACCATTTGTGAAAAGTTTAAACTAACCTTTATTTTACTGTCATTCTTTTAGTAATTTCTACATATTTCACCAGTCTTTAATCCTAAGATTGAGTGTAAATATTTACGCCAAAATATTACAAATAAAACCGAATGAGATAAACGATCAGTTTCACTGTTAGTTAAGGGGCACTGAATTAACTTTGCAGCATGGGACAAAATTGATAACTCTCCAGACTACTTCACAACGTAGTATGCAGACACTCCTAGTGTAGTATGACGCAAATAGACAGCGTGCGTTTGCGAATAACAATAGTACGATAAAGTCTCAGTGCTTGAAGTACTAATTAAATCACATATGTTAGCTGCCATGCAGGGGCAGTATATTTTGGGCTGGTCAGATGACAAAAGTTCGAGATGTATCTAATACAGATTGGCTTCTAAAGGTTTCCGAAAGAATGGCTGAATATGAATTTATGGTTAATAATCTTTACATCTCTCAAGGTTGAGTACTAAACAAAAAAATCATCTTTACCAATATGACTATTTGCTATTACAGAGTCAGACATCAGATTCGCTTAATTTCTCATATAATCACACTAGATTTCACCATCCGTTCTCTGTTTATCATCGAGATTTATGCTGATTTACCTACCAATTAAATTAGGAATCCAGATGATGCACCTAGCATGCATATTGTTTATATTTCAAAGGAAGCCATTGGGTCCGTATAATGTAAACTCTGCCTTCCTGTTTATGTCAGAAGCTGCAGGTGGTGTGCGCATAAAAATATTAGTGTAGGATCCGCTTAATTCTATCGAGATTTACCACATAATTGACCCTTAACGTAAGGAGACAAAAACTAAATCTTTTTCAAATTTGGAAAATATTAGCGACTTTAAGTGGTGGCCTTGAGAATTCGCTTGTTATATTTAAATGAATCGTTTTCAAATTTCGAAGTGATTTGAATTGATACGTGGGACTGCCTATGAGGCACGATTTAACTGGCCTGATTCATAGAGCTACTTGATAATGAATTCATAAATAAGTGTTTTTATGTGATTGCGTCTTCTTTTGAACTTCTGAGTACAAAAGTCAGTGGAAAATCAGTAGGATATGTCAACAGTGATATAAGCTCAACTGAAAAGAATTTGATCTGTCTCTTTGATTTTACTTGGTCAGTTGGTTTTAATGGTCTTATCAAATAAATAACCTAAACAGGGAAAATTATAGCTTTAAATAAAATAAATATTGAGTGTTTGATTAAGTAAAATTTGGCTATATCAACCTTGAAGCAAGAAACTTTTCATTTGGCTTTAATTTTAAACACCAACATGACTTGAGATTGCTGAGCTAAGAAATCATGCGTAGTCACCAAATTGTTGGGGATATTGTTGTGCAGAAGGGTGAATGCTCATAAGGTCACTAAGTTGTTGAAGCAAAGAGTAATAGCTTTCAGCTACCAGCAGACACCCACAGTTTTCAGAGATCCAGAGGCTGGAGTCGAGAGCAAAGCAGAATTTATTAAACGGCAAAAGCAGAGTCGAGTTAGTTAAAGAAAGCGAAAGAGGGGAAGAATGCTAACGAAAAACGGGACATAAAAGGTAAGGAGAAAGGGGGAGAAATAGAATCGAGCGTCTGTACCACTAATCCTGTAATCGACGTGTTGCTGAATTTCACAAAGACTGGGTCATCGAGAAAGGGACGAGAACAACTCGTCAATCGATATTTTCCAACTGAAAAGATTACAAACAGTTCAAGCAAATGCAAAAATGTAAACATAATTTCATCAAACCAAAATCAATTAATACTGCTCCCAAAAATTTAAGAAATTTCAGAGGATTCTTCAAGATATTCGCAAGCAGTTTCCTCAGTTGAAACTTAGCTTTGAAGACGAGTGAACAGTAAATGAATTAAATTTTGCTCTTCAGGAGCGAAGGTTTGCAATTGTTGTATTCCTTTTTATCTCTCGGTTAATAAACGCGGAGATTGGGAACAAGAATTCGATCACTAATCCAGAGGAGGAATAACGGATTTTGAATTTTAGAAAGTGAAGTAGTGGCCTGCCCATTAAGTGAATATTCTCCAACCTGACTCTGAAAACCATTTGAAGTAACACTTTTGACGATCTCTTATTGACCCACCTCCCCCCTCCTTATAACTTTTTAACTTTTCTTACCGAATTTCAGTTTTTCCCAAAACTAACAATCGTAGAATTTTCTACATTGCTATGGGTTATAAGTATAATCGCGTCTTTGACAAACCAGTTCACATTTGTTTGAACGCAGAGGAAAACAGTCACTCGAAATTGACAAGCAGAAAACTCTTATCTTCAGAGCTATAGAGATGTTAGTTGAGTACAAGATATGCATTGTCTATTCTAGGAACTATAAGAATATCCATAGGCATCTGAATGGTTGGATTTCCAATTATCAGTTTTATTCTTCTTGCTTGACAGACAATTTTCTGATATATTTTAAAGGACTGATCCTCTTTTAAGTTGATTTTTATTTTAAACTATTTTTGGAAAAAATAAAGGAATTTATTTCACATATAATGATCTGCAAAGCATCACAAAATAAAAACGAACTGATTTTACGAAAGGGGAATTTATGTTTGCGACCAATACCACTATCACGAATGTCCGCTATCAGCCCATCCAAATTCGAAGGAAAAAGGTAAAATGTCGTTGGATGGAAATAAAAATCGCTATCCCAGAAAATTACGTTTTCTCTGATATGCTCTAAATTGAGCTGGTTTATAAGACCATTGTCCAATTATCAGCTCAAATACACTCCCATGCTGGATTCTGTTTTATTCCTCTGCTCTGGGCCATTTGGAAGCTGATAAGATATAACTATTACCTTAACTCAAGCGGAGGTCACTACTTCATTTTCTTCGTTTATATGCAACTTAGGCAGGGGCTCATTTGTCTACATGGCAAATAAGTAATATTGTAGAGAAAGAGATTTTATTAATAGGTGCATGCAGGGAAGAAAGTAAACTAATTAATCTAATGTCCCAGTAATGAGCTCCGTTCTAAGATTTTCACGAGTTATATTCAGAGCATCGAAAACTACCTCGTATCAAGACGCAACTTCATATTATTGGAATAAGTCGAGTCACTTGTACAGAATGGATAAAACAAAGGTTCGAAGTGTATATCATGGATTAATGATCCAAAAGCCATCGTACACTGTGTGGTAGTGTGATAAGCAATAATCATTAGATAATTAAAAATTTCATCGAAGGAAATTGTTGTTTGGCACCCGTTTTATGTAGATGGCTAATATCAGGAACATCCTACGTTAAACCAATAATGGCCGATTCCTTTGGTTATTCCCTCACCATAACCCCTTTGATGTATCTGGATATGCAGAATTCACATTTATAAGCCAGCAGAAGGGGAAGATAATATAGAGCCTCTCCGATTAGAAGTTTGCTTCTAAATAACCTTCTTCCTCTTTTCAGTATTAACAGATTCCCTCGATGTGTTCCAACAAATTTCAAATTCATGACCTCCTCGAATTATTGACCACTGCGTCACTGAATGAACACTGATAACCCCACTGTTGTATTGTAATGGTAAGTGCTTAAATACATGGATTAATATGTTTTCTCTCCGATATAATTGTGTCCAACAAGAATAACTAGACCTTCAACTGCCGCATTCACAAACAGATCACTTAAAATCCAGTGCATTTATCTATCTGACAAAATCCGACCTCGAAATTAACGAACATTGGAGCTAGTAAATATTGCCCACTCCCGGTTTTAAGAATTCCGCTGACATCTCCATAATATAAATGTCTTTATTAATACGTGCTTGTAAGAACAATGTCTAGTTTTTTTAACGCAAATCTATCATATTGTGCGAAGCGAAAATGATCTAACTTAGATAATGACATATTTATCCTCTTTCAGTGAAATCAAGAGTACGACTCTTCAAATTATATAAGAAATAAAAATTTGTATTATTCGAACATTAAGCATGTTATTTTTTAAAAAAATCGTTGTTTTCTTCACATTACTTTTACTATTAACAAAGGAGTAAAATAGGATGATACAAAAAGTTTAATAGTACATAAATTAGATGGAAGGAAGAGCAAAATTTGAAGATTTCCCCTATAAAATTAATTGGCTCCAGTTGCCATAGTCATTTCTTTGTTTCTGAAACCTTCTTGGCTTATTCCGTCATGTCGTCATCTTAAATTTGAGTTGTGCTTCGGTGGTCTTCATGAATGTAGATTTGAACTTGTTTGTATCTTCTTAGTACTTCATTTATAAAGCATACATCCAGAAACTTCCAATTATAAAATATCGGGTGGTGGTACCACTCTAATCTTTATTGTCCCAAAGCTATTATTCGCACAGCAGATAATGGAATTTAAAAGTAGTACAAATCAAATCAACTCGGCTTTACTATTACTATTTATTCTAACAAAGTATTGAAATTAAATGGTTAAAATAGGCTATCTTCTATTTATATTCTTCTTGAAAAAAATTCGTGAGCAAAATAACTTATACATATTATTTCAAAAAGGGATGAAAGAGAAATATCAAGAGGTTGTTATTTCCCTTAGGTTATAATTACTGTTTGTTTTGATCAACTTATTAACAACATCTAGCAGCAACCTTCCCGTAGTCCTATTGACAAGTGCTTCTGAGCATACTTCTCGGCTTTTAATTCGTTTCTGAAGACTTTCCGAGTCGTCCACGCTCTCTAAGCTCTTACAGACATGAGTCTTACTTCCATAGTGTTCATGAAGGAACCACTCTGTCTCAAAGGATAGGTCACAGAGATCGCATTTCCAACGTCGACCACAATTCGAAGCTACACTCTCGTGTTGAAAGGAGGGCCTTTTTGGTTTAGCCAGATTGATTGCATCACCTGCGAATTTAAACAAAATAATTGTGTTTCGATTATTCTTCACAGCGTCATATTTCATGTCTAAGCTGGCTAAATTTTTTAGTTTATGCGACAGTGAAAAATTGAGCACGTTAAAACAAGCTGAGCATTTCTGAAATACGGTAGTGTCAAGGTATTTTAACTATTTTAGTGCATTTAGAACCTTCTAAACTTACTTTCTAGACAATCCATAGGTTCTGAATTTTGCGAAGATGAGGTGTTTGAAAGATCCATCGGAAGCTAAAGGAACGGGGGTTTTGTTGGCATAAACATATTTACCTCTGTAGAATCTGTCATACCAGAAGGCGGACATTTGTTAAAATATGGGCCTAACCCAAAAGTCCATTCATTCGGGGGACGTATACCAGGTTGTTGTGGATGGTAGGGTTGATACTGTGTTTTGAATAGTGGGTAGGAAGTACAGGTTACTGGGGGGAATCCAGAATCAATAGTGAAGCGGGTTGGAGGATGACGTGTGAAAGGTGAAGGAGTCGAAAGTCGTGATTTGTCCGTTACTGCTGTGAGATCTATCGTTGTTAGTATTTTTCTAATGAAAAATAAATAAATATTTTTTTAAATACACGAAAAAATCTGTTCACATTGTAATTTTAGCAGTAAAAATCAACGTACGGATTTTGATAGAAAGGATGGATTTCGGATATGGAATTTCTTAACATGACTTTGCAATTTAGGTTGTGTTTTAATTGTTGTTGAGGTGGTTTTAAATTTTTTGCTAACACCTGTCGACTTTGTTTTTCCTTTAAAATTGACCAAATAAAAATGGAAAGACATAAAGAAAATTAAAAATATCTTTACATCGTTAAACATACCATCTCTGCAACTGCCTGCTGGATTCTATCTGAAGTTGCCTTTGCTTCATTCCGATCAACGGATGGGTTTGACTGCGAAGCTATAAATATTTGTTCACGTGTATATCACTCAGTAATATAAATCATCTGTTCACTAATAAATATAATACATATAATACCATTCGGAGAAACGGTTGCATAGCTACATGTTATATTATTAAAGGAGAAAGTTAGTAAATTTGGTCCAAAGCTCAGAAGAATATGTGTTAATTCCTCAAAAAAACATTTGAAGATAAGCAAAAAAATTCAGAAATAGCATTTTGTTATATGGCGTTTAAATCCTCTTTGAGTTGTGCTCGATTTAATGCATTATGAAAATGATAGTCATTGGTTCGAATTTCTTTTAGGTTGCATTTAGGCAAGATAGAAAAGTAAAACTGAAGACTCTCTCGATTTATTTGCCTTAGCCATGAATTCATTTCCTGTTTTATTAAAACCTGATTATTTCAACGGAGTTTTAATATAAAGGAACCGGAAAGATCTTTCACATCAGCCCTAGGGCGAAGTCTTCTTTATTGAATCATGTTCACAATATTTTACGTTGGAATCCCCTGAACTAGCTCTTGACTCTTGTCATGACTCTGCAAAGACATAATCCCAATACTAACTTTCTCGTATTGTTTAGGAGAGTCTTCAGCCTACTTATTAAGATAACCCTAGAACTATGCGGTAGAAATGCTATTTTAGCCGATCGATACCATTTAAAATATCGAATCACGAAAATTAGGGCTACCAAGGCCTATGAAGGCTAGCAGCTAAACTGAGGCTACTACTCTACTTATTACCACATTTCAAAGATAGGGTGGAACGAAGTTATATTCGAATTAACAAAACGGCAGTTTGTATAGTGGATGTTGATGGTCCAACATTAAGGAACCTTTCAATATTCCATAAGCATTGAAAATCTGTACACTCGAATGAGTGATACTCAGTAAAATTATCGGAGATTGAGGAGACATAATAGTATATGTTTAGATGACCGAATATAATACTAACTGCTTCGTTCAAATATGGCCATATCTCTTACCCTGTTTATTTAAGAGCTGAATACCACTGATACGGTTACTTTCACAGGTATGCATCAGATCTGAAGGAATAAGAGAACAAAATGATAAAAATTTCGTATCCCAATAAAATATATTTTATCTAAATTCTGAAATAAAACTGGCCATTAAAACTTAAATAACTTACCAGTAGAATTTGGTACTGTCGTCGGATGTCCATTAGACCCTGACCTCGAATACTCCTATGTCAAAATAATAACACTTTATTTGAAAAGGAAATGGATTTTAAATTCCAGAAAAACAAGATTTATCTTTACCGTCAAGGGGCGTTTTAACATTTGACAGGATTCTGCCCGGTCTAAGCGCCTTTTCCAGTTTACCTCGTCCTTTGACGCATTTGGATTCACTTTCAGGGCTAGAAGGGGTTAAACAGTTTCATGAAAGAATAGTGGTTTAAAAGAAGAATAAAATCTTTGTTGAAGAATAAAAAGTGGGAACAATTGATAATTCATATCTATATATTTTATTCAATTAATCTTTGATCATTTCTTTAGTTGATATAGGTTTGAGTCTAAAACGGTTTTCGCTAACTCTAGTAGCTGAGTCACTCTGTTGAAAAAGCACCTTTTACTATCTACCATTTTACATTAATCACTTTTATAGAACTCATTTCCTTACTCTCTGTTTACACTTGGTCGTAAACAAACCCCCAAGCACATTTCAACTTTGTTGCCTACCAAATAGATGTGTTGAGACACCATTCAGACTACTAATAGGGATGCATTGGAACTGGCAGTTAAGCTGCACCAGGGTGGGTCTTTAGCAACCCCAGATTGTTAGTCGGTAGCTTAATAATTTGAGCATTACAGCCAATAGGAAAAAATAAGAACCATCTACTGTTCGAAATATCTATGTGCGCTGGTGACGTAGTGGTTAACGTGCTCGTCTACAAAATCAGAGGTCACAGGTCATATCTATGAGCGAAATTGCCATCCGTACTGGTTAAGTCTGGCTAATAAAGGGTCCAGCAAAATTCAAATTACTCACCAGAGGATCTCAATGATGCCACCCCCTCTCCATACTCAAGATGAGCGGCAGAAAACTCATTCCTAAAAGGGCTTGGGAATTATGATGTACTGTAAGTAATATCTACTCTTACTCATTAAGGGATTTTATTTTTTTCACCTAATGAACGATCGCTGGGTATTCACCAGTTTAACTTTCACTGAGTTGTCCCTAGTGGTTAAAAATGCTCTCCACAGAATGATAGCATATCTGAGTTCGGTATGCACATCCGTAGGGTGTGGTGCTATGATAAACTATTTTACCACCACCGCGACTGGAGAGCAATTGACTTCCCTCCCCCACGTGTGTCCGCCAGCACAAGTATAACTCAGAAAGTATTCTTGTATGTAATGTCATTTTGCCTCTTGAAAGTTCTCTAAACGTTATATTTGGTGAAGTTCCATTTCTCATCTTTCAAAATTTGTTATCATACTTCCCTTGCTCTTTAATAATGTTTATTCGATCTCTTGTTATTTTAAGTGGGGATTTATTCTTGGATGTATTTGATCGTAATCTGAAGTTCCGGTAATTCCGTTGTTGATATAAGAATACTAAGCAATCCAGCTTTTGTGTCTTTAGTTAATCTCATCAATTGTTGCATTTAGACAATGTTAGTGTACTCCGAAATCACCAATCACAAAGTATTTAGACTGTTTACCTTTCTGATAACGACTGGGACCCACTGATCAGGTGTGCCAGTTCCTTTCTCACAGTTAACAGATATACTTCATAGATGTGGCTCGAAACAGAAATTTCTGTAAATATAATAAACATGTTCGAAGCCTAGTTTGTTCTCGAATTTAAAGTAAATCAAAGAGCGAATTGACGTAAGATTATAGCGGATACTCAGGTTTGATGCATTCTCTATGAGAAATCCAGGAAACAGATTTAACCGTTAATAAACCTTTAGTCTATTGCTAAGTAATTTTAAATGAACGATGATTATTAGAAGTAATACAAAAATAATGGCATAAAAAATAGAATTTTAAAGACAATTTTCCGTACGCAATGAAGACTGGTACTATGCAAAGAAGGACATGTACTAGTCAACATCATTCTGAAATTTCACACGAATAAAACAGGAAAGTCTGAGCTAGTACGTACAAAATTTGGTTAATAGAATTACCGGTTAGGTGTTGGATGTAAAAGTTTTGATGGTGAAGAAGGTATTTATTCTTTCATGCCTTGCAAATCAATCCTGATTAATTGGATGCTCCACCTTTAATAAGTGAATATTTTATGAAAAAGACTAATTGGCAATTAAACAACCGATTTGAAGGTTACCGTGACTAATGCAAGAGAAGATCACTGAAATTTGGCATGAAATTGTTACCTTTCACTCATTCTAATCTCTTTAATTGCCTTAAAATTTCATCTTGATAAAAAATTTCATTTATTATCTTTGCAACCTCTGCTATGTCTGAGGTCGATGTCTCTCGGTACGTATGCAACTAGATTGATTGCTAACCACATTGATTAAATGTAATTAACAAGAGATTTGGTAAAATGCAAGTTTCTCATAAGAGTGTCCCTCTATCCAAGATACGTTTCTTAAAGAACCTGAAAATACTTTCGGTTTACAGAAAACAAAATTCTTAACAAAATTAATTTAATCCAGCTTTAGCTTTTTCCACTCTCTAATGGACAAAATATCACCTGTTCGATGAATATCTTTTTCTATAACTTATCTCATTTTTATCTTAGCAAATCTGTTGTGCCAGTTAGTAAGTCCAATCCCTCTTCACAAAACTTGAATTATTCATTCCACCTTATTTATTATCCAGCGCCTAACGAGTTACATCAGCATGTGTAGACGAATGTTCTAGTTTATTGGCTCATTAGCATTCCTTTTCTATCGTCAATACCTCCTTTAAACCACAACGTGTAATTTGTTTATTACAACGACAACTGCTTTAATTAACTTCCAAGCCCAATTAGAATAGGGTTTTCCAATACCCATCATAGACAGAGGTACGGCATTACAAATCCTTCCTGGTGAGAAACTCGAATTCTGTCACCTCCCCTCTTGAGCTTAACTAATTTGGTTAGCCATTCCGCTCATCGGTGTTAGCAAAACTGTGACCTCTGCCTTCGCAAATATGCACGTTAACCGTTGCGTCACCAGTGCACTGCTGACCATTTTAAATTAAGTAACTACATAGGCCTTATTTGTTGCAATGAATCTGGAGCAAGTACTCTCAAACCCTGTTATAATCACCATTAATGGGTTTTTTTTATATTTTGGATTTTTTTTCCTACATTTAAGAGGTCTCGTCGGTCAGTCCTTCATCCTTATCATATTAAAGAAACCACTTTCTCTCAAAAGAGAACATACCCATTTTGACTTGAGTTGGAACAGGACATTTCTCCACTATTTTTAGCCAATCGCACCGACCAAAAATTTTTTTAATTGAAATTTCAATATCTTTTGCCGCGTTGCTCGTCAGCATTACACAAAATTCATTTTCATTAGTCTCAGGAGGAGTTTGATTTCTTTCATTCGGATCCTTTAGAAAAAAAGAACGAACGACAAATATATAATTAAACGGATAAATGACAATTTGTTCATAATTTATATTCAGTGACTTTTTATCACCGGATTACTATACCATTATTTGGCTACTTTCCAATATTCTTACGAATGCAAAAAATGATGGCCAACACTGGATTTTTAGATTTCTTATTAAGAATTTTTTATAGTACTTTACTAATTTTGTCCGTATAAAACGACAAATGTAACATTACTTTATTTTTGGCAGAAAATTTCATCTAAAATAGTTTAAATGAAGTATTAGTGACTACATTGTGATTTATTTACTAAAGTTTACAAATATCTTGAAAATTTTTTGCTTGTATTTTAAGCGCTGAAGTGCAAGTTTTTTATAACTTACATTAAGTGCCTGTAGAACAAAAAAAATGAATAGTTAAATATAATTAAAATTTTTAAATTGGTGTAATTTAATTCAGGAAATTCAGCAGCTTATTGTTATTGTGTAGCCATGTCGTTTACTTAACGTTATTAAGAAACGTAAAAATTTATAACGCTGTTAAATGACGATTTCTTTTCCTTATTTCTTAGAAATGAGTGCTCCTTATTAGACAATTTAAAATGCTTTGTTAAATTTGTCTTTAAAAGATACTTCAAATTAGGGCAACTTTACATTATTTTTGGTAGGTACTTTCATCTAAAACAGTTTAAATGAAATAATTTAGTCTTTTCCTAAAAGTTTACTTTTTCAACACTTCTGTTATATTTATTTTGTAATTATTCAGTGATACTCATTGCACCAAACTTACATTTTTATCCCGGATGCTTTCCTCTACTCGCGTAACATCCAGAATTAGAGGAATTCGATAAATTATTTCTTTTTTGATAATTAACAAGTAGGCGATATCATGCACCAATTCCGGAAATTTTGAGATTGGCGTCTGACAGTCTGATTTTCTTGGTGGCGATTGTGAGCCTGACAAAAAAGAATGTTTTTATTTTCTCACTTGAAATGTAGTTTAAAAAATTGAATTCTACAATCTTAGATGGTATTACCAACCGTTCAAACAACGGAAGCCTGAATTTTACAATATTGGGCCGCAACCAACTACTGACTCCAAATTCAAATACGGCTGCTTCCTGTTTTATCATATCTTGAAATTTTCAATATTCGCAGGCAACTTTTCTTATAAAGTCTTAATATTATTGAACCACAGTTAAGAGAAGAACATGTGGCGAGAATTATTAGTAAAAGGAAAGTTAGCGCTGCAAGATGGAAAGATGAAATTAATCACTGACCAGTTGCTAATACTTATTTTTAGAATTAAAATCGACTGTTTGCATACAAATTTAGTTTGCATCTTACTGTTTAGGCAAGCAGATGCATAATTTTTCGGATTTTGGAAAAAGAGTAGTGAAATTGGGTCTATCTGGTTTGGAATATCTATTCATTCGCTTCTCTACGTGGAACTCGTCTATTAGTTAACAAAATCCGTCTTGTGTTTTAATCGGTTCAAGAAACCCCTATCGAATTTTCGATGTTAGAATTGGCGTTACGATATTTGACCATTTAAAACTTAAAGCATCCAGAAGCTGGGAAATTTAAGTCCTAAGTGACCTAGGTTCAGGGTTGTGAAACGCTTGCTTAACTAAAGAGTTTCTCCGCTGAAGAGGCTACCTTTTCAGTAATGGTTACTATAATTAGCTATCTCTGCTACTAAATTTATGCTAATGGATGTCTAACCCGTGTCCTACCATTAATGATTGACACTGAAAAAATCGAGACTATCATTGAGATGAATTTTCAACTTTCCATATCAATCGGGTATCTAGAAAAAATGTTCTGTAGTTCCTGCTCAACGCTAAGCTAATTATAATTACCAGCTCCATTAGGCAACTTCGAACGTAATGTTGGTTGTCTTAAGGACAACTAAATGGCTGCAAATCATCGTGAAATTAATATATCCAATTGCTCGCATTTCACTCCCTTTAACCTAAAAATCGATTATTGATCTGCATGCGCATTGTCTCGTTATGACAGAGTCTTATTCTTAATAAGAAATTTGAGGCATGCTTTCATGGAAGACATATTTTTGTCTTTTTTCCTTTTCCGCCATATAAATATTAGTTCCAAGGGACTCAAAATGTCTTGAGAGCGGCCTCTCTTTAATGGACAATGAAGCTTTCTTGACGTCTATGCTTCCAAAAATTTGCTCTTATATCCAGAATTGCTGCTTTAAAATATGAATTTACCAAGGGATTTGCTCCGCCGGCGGGATGTTTGACTAAAATAGGAAAATTGTTAGAAGATATGACATGTAAAGGAAATCGTCCATTCACAGTTATTTTACCTCTGTGTTGATTTTCTTATGGATTTTACATCAATATTCTTTATATCTTCAGCACTGTCCCCTTCTGTTTGGCTGCATGGATATTCCATTTCAAAGAGCATTCTGAAAATAAAATGATGTTTTTTTGTTTTATCAATCCGCCCGTACTTTTGATGGAGAACATGATTGAATTTGATTAAACATCTGTAATTTAACTAATTAACATACTGCATAGCCAGTTATGCATGAATAGAGTTTATTAATCTGTCACAAAAAGATGAAATTCATGTCATTAGGCCGAGAGCTTATTTCACCTTATTTAGACTACGTGTTTCGTGAAACTAGCACCAGTTGCACAAATAGCAAAAAAAACTCTATTTTTGGCACCGAATTAGATTTTATTTAAGTTTACTAAGAAGAGGTAGTATCCATTTGTAAAAGCTGTCATCCTTCAAAAAGATATCTACTTCAAATAGTGACCAAGCCGTGCTGAATAGAGAATCACTGCAAATGGCTGTTTTAAATTGGTTCAGACGTGTGTTTATTAGTATCAAAATCTAACGAATGAATATGTGAAAAATACATGAAACGAAATCCGATTAGCAATCATTGGCGTTGCTCAAATTAAGAAAGCTGTGGAGATTGTGAAATTTGTCAGATTTTAATCAGCTTCTCAGAAATGTCTGATTATTTGAACATCAAAATGCGAACTTTTTGTTTTTCTAATTAATTTAATACGGTAAAATAGATACCAAGGGCGATTTATTCTATCAAATTGTTAAATTAAATCCATTTATCAATGAGTAAATATCTTTAATATCAGAATTCTCATGCGTTTTAAATCATCTCTGGTATTCAAATTTAGCACAACCGAACGAAAACGGTTCACTTAATTGTGATAAATTATTCCACGTAAGCTGTCTCATAAAATTCGTTGTTATTATTGTTATATGAAGTTTAATCTAATGTAATCCTTTAATACTAAATGCTCACTGAAAATATTATTGATAATTTTATTCTTGGTTAAGAGCCAGGGGACACTAAGCACTAAAATAACAATAATTAATAAGATATATATGTATATAAATACATAAATTTTTTATGAGGAAATACATTTAAATTACGTTTTAAATATATAAATTAACTCAGACATATTTTGTACCATTAATAGATAATTTAACGCAATACTTCAGATTTCAACTTACTATTTATCGAATTAAGCGCTGCAGTTTACACTCGAAAACCTTCCATCTAAATGACATCGGTAGAATTTAACCAATGCCTGAGTAAACATTCGCACTGAAATCTGATTGGTTACTGTTTATCGGAGACTGCATCATGTGCAATAATTATTTTGATTTGAATTGAAAGATAACTGGCTTTTCAAAGGCGAGAATTTTCACCTGACGCCTTGACGGCAAAGATTTGCGTCACAATGTGGTACACCTTATATCGACGAATAAGGTGTTTGATTCAAAATGGCAACTAGCAACTATGCTTGAAGAAATCTCTCTTTACCCTTCTTAACATTAATGTTATTAATTATCCTCACCTTAGTTTTATTTACAATCTTGAAACCCAAGATTACACTAAAGGTATGAGTAGAAACTGAAAACGAATATCTGGAAAAGACAAAATCTACTATTTTAAATATGTAAATTATGTTAATCATTCGGAGTTACTAAAATTAACGCCAACAAAGCAAGATTTGCATTTTCTCTGAAAATGCAAATTTACTCATAAGTGCACCAATTTAAATCCACAAGTGAAAATTACTGGTGTAATCAAACAAGCACTATAAATTATAGCCTAAAATATATATAAATGCTTTAAAAATCAAACATTACAAATTATTACTCATTATTTATACAGTTCGGTTGCAATATTTGTAAACCAGAAGTATATGGTCGTATTTTATTAGCAGTGAAGGTTAGTCCATTAGGGAAATCTGTAACCAAGTCAAACAAATGAGAAGTATTAAATTTGCTAGGGCTTTTTCTATTTAGATTAGCCAAAATTACTTGTCTTATTGTAGTTAATAATTTGATGTGTTAATCATGGAAAAAAATATAAAAAATAATGAATAATTATTTGATAAACATATATGCCAAAGTAATATGTGAATGTTGATTATTTACGAAAAATACATTTAAATAAATTTCCCGCATGCGTACTGCTATTTAAGAAGCTCATTTTAAATTTCGTGACTATTAAAAATCACCATAGGGAAATTTTATCAGATATCAGATGTTGAAGTTTTCAACGTATATACATCACTCGAAAAGAGGTTGGAATTGTTACCACGGAAAAAGTAATGACTCATTTTTATTAAAATAGAGGCCACCCAAAGTGCATTTGGCAATTGCAAAAATCATACTTGTGTTCTTAAATGTACTACAGTAGGGTGTTTCTTCAATAATATAATTTACTTTTGATTTCAATTTCCGAGGGCTTTGTAAGCAGATAGCGGGCTGCCGCGTACTGAAAAAGGGACAGAAGAGACATTCTTAAAAATAAGATTATCGAATAACAGAACTCTCACTTAAATAACTATCATAACAAAAATTTCGTTAAGACGGAAGTAATAATAAATTTTTTAAATTTCAAATAAGAATATACAAAGTAGTTAATATGACTATTCGTTTAATAGTTTTCGTGAAAAGCTGTAAACGAATTATATAAAATTGAAATAGAATAATCTAAAAATTTTACTTAAATTGCACCATATTATACAATAAGATTGATTTTTATATTTGTTATATAATATTAGCAGTGGTCGTTAATTGCGTAACCTAGATACTTTATTTGGGTATCTCTTGGTGGGTAATTAAAATTATTGTGAAGCTGGTCTTATTGGCTTAACTTCAACGTATGAAATGTCTTTGGTATTTTTTACTAGAATATTTGTCTAAATATGGAGGTATAAGGGAATGATTCGATACCCATTTTATGATTTTCTTCTTTATTCATATTCGGCTGTGATATTGACAGAGCATTTTTGTTTTGTACACTTATTTAATTATTCGTTCTCAGCTTGAGATTTTCGGTATTTTACTTACAGATGAATGGTAACAGACCTAAACAAGATCCTCCTAGAAGTATGTCGAACCTTTATTCAAGTGTTCCCAATGATATCGGAGCTCTAAGTGAAAGGCAACAGGCTGCTCTCAATCTTGTTAAGGTAACACTTTTTCTAATTTTTATGAAAGAAGACTCAAACAAGAAAGACTAATGAATTGTATCTCAGAAATCATCCCGAGGTCTCCATTATGATAAATTCGCTCGTTCGGTACTGTTATTGTGCCTTTTACTCTTAACTTGTTTCAGCGACCTGTTTGAAACCCAACCGAATGATGTTAGGAAATATGCAGCAGGTAAATATTAATTCTTTTTAAACATAAAAGTAAAGATTTCTTTACAAGTCCTGATTTTAAGAAGAAAATTGACTCTTTTACCATGAAAAATGGAGTGCGAAAATGACTCTGATAGCAGACTGTTTGAATCTGTATGAGTATAATAATTAAATTTATCAATATGCTACAGCATTGCAGTTTAAAACCTTTTTGTAGAAGTGCCTTATAATTACTTTATCTCAAATTTTGGTATCATATAGTTCGTGTCTATGTACTTTCAAGGGACAATTAAACACTTTTTGTCCTTTTTCTTCCCCATTTTATTGCCTTTTATCTATCAAAGATTAGTAATTTGAACAGTCCAATGCAATATTGACTTTGGGACCCTTAACTACCTGGATTATCTATGCATCGGCCTCTATTTATTAAATAACGAGTTCGTCAAGTATCGTGTTTATATTTGAAACCCTTAAGGTTATCGGATCACTTTTTTTTCTGTTTTCTGGTTTTACTAATTCTATCCAAGAATTGAGCTGGTAATATAGTTTTTATTATGGATATAGAATTTGGCAATTCGATATATATATATATATATGTATATATATGTATGTATGTATATATATATATATATGTATGTGAATTTTTCCGCGTTTTCCGTTCTTGGAGTGGCATGTCTAAGGAGTAACAAAGTGTCTCCCCACATCTCTCTGATATGCATGTAGTGGGAAACTGAAATTGTAAGAATGGAAGTTTCACATTTAGAATTCCCAATATATCGGGCTATCTGAAATTGAGTGGGATCGGTATTGCATCGAATAACAGCAGTTAAAAGGAGAAAGATTAGAAGAGGTCAAGACAGACAATGGTAATGGTCAGGTACCATTTCACACTCATGAACAGACAATTAGCCATGTTCAAATGTTTCAAAAATTAAAAATCGGACATTCTGGGAGAGCAAGGTTTCTGTAAAGGAACCTCTTTAACATTTAAAACTATTCCATTTTATGACATCAAAATTCGATTTAATGGCATAATTTTTTTAGAATATATGCTCTCGTACATGTATTAAAGTCGAAAAAAAATCATTTTTTTAATATAAAGAAAAATTTATATGTGGGTAAATTATTGAAATTCCGATCAAAGAAATCATTTTCGATTTGATAAACCTTTTCACAGTTTGACTTTTGTACCCTGTCTAAATGTAGGACCGAGAGTGTTTCCTGACTATCGACCTTCTTTTCAGAGAATCACAGTTGGCTGTTAAAACTGTAGTTAACTCCCCTCCAGAAAAGAAAGCCATGCATTTGTTTTTTGTATCTGGGACACGTATAGTCTGTAGTTCGACTTTCATGGTGGAACTGGTAGTTAACCATCCGATGGTTAAAACTTTGAGATGGGTTTTTAACTATTCCAGGCTATCGAGATATTTAGATTATTGTGGGTCAATCCCAAAGGCATCTTTCCATCTATTTCTGTAAGGGAAAAGAAATCTTATAAAATCAGTTAGTCCTGCCAAGTTAACCAGCTTTGGCTAGTTTCAAAGGCCTTCTCACTTCGCTTTCTTGAGTCACCGTTTGCAAATTCTCTAAGATTATGAATTTTCCCCGCCCAAAGCCATTAGATTGTGACTGTTAATTTATTGTTTTCCTATATCACGCCATCGGACACCCAACGTGACATTTATTTTCGTTATCTCGCTTGTTGTGAAATAAGATTATAGTTCATCGGAATCACGAATGTCTAAGCGGATTATTTCTTCTTCCAAGGTTGCTAATCGTTCGTGTTAATTATTCCGACTGATCGTTTGAGTCCTCTTCGGCTCTCCGATCGACAAATTGCGTCGTTGACCAATGAGGGAAGTCTCTCAAGTATCTGCAGGTCTTTTTTGAAGTCAGTACCAATCTGGAAAATGGCGTCGCTACCTTTAATGTATTGCAGTAGCTAGATTGGATCACCAATGTGTTGTCTTGAAAATTTTGCTCATACCAGTCACGTATGGGACCTTCATAGTCTTGAAGTATCAAATCACACTTTCGGTCAACGTTGGTCCCACTCAGTATGATCATGACAAGTATATGGTTCTCGTGCTCTATACAGAGACACCGTACAAAAGTGGGAACCTTGACGCAGCCTTTCAAGATGAGGGAATAGTTGAATATAGAAGGAGAGATGTTAGTATCTCCCAAGGAAATGTCAAGCCTTGCTTCCTGATGTTGCGAAGCCAGCCCAGTAGATACTTGCGCTACCTCTTCCCCAGTCATGTCTCCTCTATTATCCAATGATGTTAGAACTCCTGCTTGTTTGTGGGGCTCATTTATTTCACGATCTTTGACTAGGTTGTGGAATTTCTATGAGACTTCTGGAGGTAGAGAATAGCGAACATAATAGTACTTCTCGAGCTTATTAGTTATGTTACTGTAAGGGAAGCAACAAGGAACTCTATTGTAGACGTAACTGGGATGCCAAAACTTTGTATTCGCCTTCTGCTATATGCAAGACCGCCTTATTGGCTTCATTTTCTTTTGTCTAAGCTCTTCGTTAGTCCTATTTGATATACTAGTAGATTATTATGTTCTTGTATGTAGTATTCTTTCGGCGCATACAACACCTCTTCGAAAAGCTTCTTTGTAGCGACGCCCTTGAAGTCGCATGTTATATTTCCTTTTGGAATCAAGATCCATTTGTAGAAATCTGATTTTTATTTTCTCCGAAGATGTTACATCAGGGTACGCCTCTAGTAGATTTGTAAGTATTCTTCAAACTCTACAAATTGCGGCCAGAAGTAATGACGGAATTTATCAAGCAAGAAGACCAGGTCTGTATTGGATATCTATTATGTATTTCCCTGAATATTTCACTTTTTTCGCCTGTATTATGTGCTATACCACTTTCCTCACTTTGTGGAAGGGAGGAGGCTAATCAAAATAAACCATTTGAGGATACGGTGGTTCTCTATGGGGAATTCGGTGTTGCGGCAGGGTCAAATACTTCAAGCGCCACCGTGATGTCCAGATAATTAAGTCTTAGAAATTAGTGATGATCTAGATAAAAATTTTGGAAACACAGAGATTTATTCTTCAAAACCAAAAAGGCACCAACATTTCTCACCAGATGTTTCGTAGACTTTTGGGCCATGTAATGTTGACTTGGAATGTTGGCTCTGTTAATGATGAAAGACTGTCGGTAGGTAATCAATCATTCTTAAGGGAAAAGTGTGGTTTTGTTGGCATTTTCTTTCAAATGCTTTTCCTTTCTGAGCAATTCTCTGAAATTAGGAGACGTTCCGAAGATTGAAGCTTGTTCTGGGGCAGGGAACTGTCCACTGATGAGATAATAATCCTTGCACCGAACTGGTACTTGAACTCTTCAGCAAATCGTCTTGATGGATCCTCTTTGCACATGCTGTCTTGAATTTCCGTATATTCGCAAGGAACTACTACCCGAAAATAATTTACAATAATGATGCACTCACTACTGTTATTGATCGACACTACTGAATCAATTTGACCGAGTTGACTTATACTGATTTTGTCCCGTAAAACTCAATAAAATTGTAATCACTTTTCGATTGGTTGTATTTTTTACTTTATTACTACCTTCAGGGATTTTAGCTAGACGTAATGGCTCCCAAGCGCTTCCAGTGATGAGGCATTAGATTAGAGCTTGGCGGTGTTATACCTGTAATTTGGAGAGTGTTTGACGATTTACCATTTATTATCGTACTAGAAAGGAAGGGGTAGACTCCTTCTCTTCCACGGCTACTTTCAAACGGACTAGCCCAGCGTACCTTAGATAATAGAAGAATATTTGAGCCACACGTGAATTAAAAATACTAACTGATTTTACGAGGTCCTAAATCTACTAAAATTCAGATAAGAAGTAAATGGATTGTGATTTTCGCAGACTTAAATCGTGCTGTTGTCTAACTCGCACGACTTAGCTTCTATTGGTGACAACAGATGGGAGAAAGTATTAGAGGATAAGTCAAAATAAGTCATATGTTAGCGGTAAAAAGGATTAAGGTAGGAGGAATTGATAAAGTTCATTCAAGATTTGCGAGGTACCACATGTGTTCATTACAAAGATTTACCAGCTTAAGAAATTAAGCATTACAGACTTTTGTAGAATAAAATTCTTCTGTGCTGTAGTAATTCTAGGAAGTCTAGTTTCTGTCGCTATGCCCTACCTGCCCACTGGATATCTCGAGAAATATTCAATAAAATAGTTTTCTCACATTAACATAATGTTTCCTCATGACACCTCTCCTCCTAAGTCACGCATTCCCCGTAGAATTTCTTCGGGTACATATAAAGTCCTTCGGCTGGTGCAGTTTCCTTTCCTAACGAGCTATTCCTTCATCAGAAGTACATTCAGGTGATTCATTTAGTTTTCTTCCCTTTATTAATCCTACAGGATATTTGCCACCAAGCATCTGATTTCCGGTCGTTCACAATTTCAGGAGAGCACTTTTCAGCTTTTCTGTCGTTGATGTCTCCTCTTTTTCGTTGAATTTCATCTTTATCCCTCGGCTTGGGGTTTTCGCTCTGGGTGCCTTAAACAGCATATTTCATTCATTTTGAATTGTTAAGGAAAACCTCTATTCCCTGTTTGCTTATATAGGGTCTTTAGCGGCATTAAGGTTTGTTTTGTAGGCCTCCTATCGCCTCTCCCTTAAGATAGATTTTTTCCCATCCCTTGAATTGACGTTGAGATAATCTTGGCTACGTTTAATGTCTCTATCTTGAGATGTCTGATTTTTTATTGTTGAACTGAATTTTATCGTGCCCCCCCCCGTTGATGTGCGGGTGCATGCTGGCTAGAATAGTTAGTCGAGACAGGTACGTTCTTCATCGGTAGAGTGACTAACCCTATTGTCCCATAAAAAATATCAATAAAGTGACTTTGGAGTAGTTACACATCTGACTTCTCTCCGAGCCTGAGTCAACTACAGTCTAGCAATATGCAAGGGGTAGATATATCATAGAAGCAGAACTAGATTTACCAACAGTACTGCAACATAGAAGAATCTAATTTTATAAACACATATTTGGCGATCTCCATATCAGATTTTGCACTTAGCATTTCCTGCTACTTTTAGGTTTCCGCTCTACGTATCCTGAATAGAGATGAAAGACTCAGGGTGGACTTCCTATTTTCCGCTACATTCTGTAAGTGATCAAGGATATGTCTGAGGCCGTATCTAACCGCATGTTCATTTCATGACCATTTATTTGTGGGTGTTGATCTTAAATGTTGCATTGAACATATTCTCTCCCTCTGGGCGTTTTCGACTATTCTTTCTGAGACCCTTGTTGATAAAAACTGCTTTTTCCTCCTGACCATTTAAGTATTTCCTGACATTTATTAAATTTTTGTCGTTGAACACCTTCCTTTTCCTGTTTACATAGTTGTGAGGGTTTTGATTATGACCTCTATTATCATGGTGCTGACACAAATGTTACTCGAATGGACAGAATGCAGCAAAATTCCATTTAGTGCAAAACCAACAAGTAGATGGAGGTCTAAAGAATGGATACAATTTTAGTTTGAGAAAATTTGGTTAATCATAGCGACCTGCATAACTACCGAACTTTTGGTTTGCTTGTGAGCCTGTTTGAACCACACATGTGTTTTCAGATTCTCAATCCGATGGCACTCGGGGGTGAATTCCGAAGGTCTGATACCTGTTCAAAATTCGGTTCATTTTAGGAAATTAGCACAATCATCTTCCAACGATTCAAGTCACACACATAAAGAAGGCGTTTCAGTTCGTTGTTGGAAATCTTTTACATATCAGCTCTTTCAAATTCCCTTTTAAGTGAATAGAGAAGATTTCAACTTCTCTTCTAGTCTCCTGGAGATAACTAGAAGTTACGTTTTCGATACTTTCTAATAAGCAACAAGTCCAGGGTCATATTGACCGTACTAACTAATATTGATCAATAATGGGATATTAGAATGCGATTTTTGCATCGAAGATGTCAAAGGGAGCTATTACTTAGTTTATAAAGAGTACCTGGAATTATTCATCGGGATTGGAGATCACCTATTGTTACATATAAGAAAATGACATTTTTCCCAAAATAATTCTTATATGTAAGATTCTTTGTTTACCACCTTTTAATTCTCTTTTATTCGAACGAATTTATTTACATTACGTTTGCAAATGGCGTATAATATAAATCGACCTATCGATACGAAAACGTGTGTCTTGTGTTGATACAGTGATTTGGTCGTTTTGTATTGTGGTGTTGTCGAGTCGTGTTTGTAACTAGTGCACTTTCTTAGGGAATCTAAAAGTTGGTTACGGTAACCTATAGAGAAGAGCAGATTATAACAGTTACATGCTGTCGCCTAGTAGAACTTCTGCCTTCATAGGTTGAACTAACAACACTAAAAATCTTCTTTTTCTTTAACTTTCCTTTCGTATCGCTCTAGCATTTCGCCTCTTTACACAATCACAAATGTGATTTCTGTAAAGATAATCTCTGCAATAGTGCATTTCGTCACATAGCCAGCACGGTGATGGAGTTTCTTGTTTGAAATACTTTCTTGTCTGTTGTTCTTCGATATAACCTGTTCAACGGCGTTCTACTGGATCATAGTTATGTGCATTCTTCGACATTCATTGCGCGTAAGGTGATATCATGATTTTGATCAATTTTATTAAGAATTCTTGCATGGGCATCCGCATAGCAGGAATCTCGCAGGCCACAATGGAACAAATGACACTTAAATTGATCATTTGAAAAGGATTTGAAGTTTGATTGTTCAAAATTTTCATTTGTCCGAGTAACAATCAATCCAATCCTCATCAGGCATCTTGGTCAATGTTAAACACTTAAAACGCTTGCTAAATTCAGATTTTTCCGCCGAACAGTTTGTGGGAGATGGATACTGTTTCATCGAATTTCTGCTTTTCCAGTACCATCGGACAAATTTAACTTTGGGGTTTCTTGGTCTCCGATATCCGAAGAAGGAATCTAACTCTTCCTCAAAGATGTTATCCAGGTCCTTTCTGAATGCATCCTTTCATCTGCAAAATCAGTTTTTAAAAAGTAAGATCTGATTCAGGATCATGGCGGAATTCACTAAATATCGGTATAATTTAGGAATGGGATCTTTTGATTTTTCAGGGTTCAAGTTCAGATATTTTCAAAACTGTTCCACGAGGTTCATGCTATCATTCCAAGAGTCATTCCAATCTCTCCATTTTCTGCATGATTATTCGGAATAATGAGTTCTTTTACAAAATTGTTTACAACAGCGTCGTCAGTTGTCATCACTCCTGGCTGACAATATCAAAATGTGGTTGGGAGAAAATAGGAGACAAATACAAATTTTCAATTGTTCATCTAGCAATATTCAATTACTTGGTACAAATTATGCCACCTACAAGGCTATTTTCATTAGTTTGTATAAAAAATTTAATAATTAAACGTTATTTCTTTATAAAAGGGAAGGAAATCACAATTAATTTATATTTAGTCAAGAGAAAATGTTCATTGTTCTTCATACTTTTCCATAGCCTGTTCCGGTTAGCTCGCGGTAGGGATACAGTTAAAGTGCTTGTCAAAGAAAATTTATGATTCCTTAAAAAACTGGGATTCAGTTTACTTTAAAGACGAAGGTAGTCAAACTTTTATCCTGAAGGAAAAATTGTGGAAGTCCATTTTTGTATCATTTCAGATGAAATTAAATTCCAAGTTCATTTCTTGTTAAAGCATTTCCTTAAACAATATCTGAACCTGATCGATGAGCATAAGGTTGGCTTTTGCTAATAAGCAGAGAACGTCCACTACTAAGACGATGATTCCTGCTCCGGATTCGTGATTAGGTTCTCTTGTGGGGGTCAAGTACCCTTCGGAAACCACGTTAATAGCTTTGATAGATCCTTATACGCAGTGGGAAGGTTTTGCAATGGAGAAAAACCTAATGGTAAGATGTATTCAGTAAAAATCTGTTACCGCTGTCAATTAGTGCAGCTTACAATTAATAAAATTTACTAAATTGAGATACTTCTGATGTGTAAAGTATTGTAATGAATATCATTGACAAATTATCTTATTTCTGTGCCTGATTGAGATTTTGATAGTGGATATCACTCGCCTATGTTAATTGGAAAGATGATAGCTTTTAGTTAATAGTATAAAACCCCAAGCCTGCGAAACTGGTTAGCTTTGGGATGCAAGTGTCTAATAGAGACATCGAAAGAGGTAAGTGGTTTTCTAGAATAACTCACATAAAAGGTCCTAAAATATTATGAGTGTTAAAATTTTAGTGTTTGGAGTTTCGTTGAGGCTCATATTTATTCAGAAGGAAGAAGCGGGATGTAAATGCTGCTGCGTTTACCAGGTATATTTATCATGGAGAATTGTTTTAACCTTGGAAAGATGTGTAGTGATGAAGATGAATGCTTAATACGAGAAGATAGAGACTCTGAATGTTTTGATTGTTTAGAATTTTTCTCGATCCCAGTTCCGCAGCTAAACGGATATTCATTAGTATTAGAATTGCGTGTAGTAGGAACACCATGGAAATGTAGTGAAAATATGTGGATGGAGTCCCTTGATACGTGTGAATGTACGTATAAGAAGAGAACATAAGTATCTTGTTTGTGACTCCGCAGATATACTGCAGGCTATCTTTCTTTAATTGATGCCAATTTTCGTCGTATGAAATGGATGGAGAAGATAAAGAGCGACCACCGACCGAACAGGGTAAAATCAGGCGGAACGATGCTCGCTTGCATAGAATAAAATGTACTTTTAAGGAAATTTGGCCTGCAAGTGATTTCAGAGAAACGACGTATGTCGGATTTTGTAAAGTAAGACTCATTCGGCAATGACGTAGACTTGGAAGTGCTTTTCCCGCCGTTATTTTAGATCTGCACACGAGATATCTCTGTTCATAGCCGACTCAGACCCGAAGAAATAAATAAGATAGAATGCAGTCAATCCGCGACGCTATTAATAAACAAAGACTATGTTGAAAGCGTAATCTAAATATGTCTTTGTTAAAGAACGTCGTATAGAAAAGGCAATATATGATGAAATCGCATAAAAGTAGTAAGATGTATGAATGATGAAAATAAGCTTTAAGATTAAAAAATACAGGGAGTGAGAGGAAATGACCTTACTTTTGATAGCCAAAACTTTCTACCAAGTGAGATACATGAAGATAAGTATATATCCTGGTACATCCAATAGCCACTGTCCTCCCATATTGGGCTCATTGATCCACTCTGTGAGCAGACGTTTGTACTTCCCTTTGGACCAGCAAGGTTGTGAGTCTATTTCTAACACGCTTGAAGTTTACAACAATATGTAGGTAGTATTGTCTAAATAGATCTCTATTAAGGCACATTATATAAATAAGTCAAGGAATTGTGAAAAGTTATACAATCTATAAGATTTTTGAAAAACGGAAATAAAGATTAAGAAGCAAGGATTACAAGTGGTGGCCATTTCCTTCTTTGTCCATCTATCTCATTAGAGCGATAGCGATATATGAAGTGAAAACAAATTCAGAAAACCGGTGTTTGATGGTCAAACTCCGCCAGACTGTAACAGTTTTAGCCCCGAATAAATGTCAGTTGTATAATTGCGATTGAAATTCAGCCGGGAGTGAAATGAAGAGGGAGAGGAGCCCGAAGGGAATTACATAAAGACAGTGCAAAAAAAGGATGGAACGAAGATCGAAAGAAACATGCACAGTGAGATTCAGAGGCAATCATAGAGCGTTAATACAAAATGAAAAAAGTAGACGTTAAACCCAGGAAAATTGTTTGTGCTTTTAATGGGTCTTGGTGGATGATTTAGGCAAGCAGCATCAGTCAGAGAAAGTGTAAAACGGCAAGTCTCACGCACTCCTCGGCATTCAGCAGACCTAATATCGTTCCAGGACTGAATATCACTTGGACAACCACACAGAGGCGGCAATCTGCCCCAAATTCCTATCACCCTGATCATCAGACATCTCTATCACCAAGTTGTTCATGTTGAAGAAGGCACTTCCGCAAGCATCGTGCTTTCAAAAAATGAGCACCAACGATACTTTTTAATGGGCCACACGGAACCAGAGTTTTGTACTGGGATGACCTAAAGCTTGATGGACACCAGAGAGTGTAAGATTAATAAATTTTGACCTTTTCTGATCGATTGCCATTGTTGACCACCAGACCAAGTTGTAATGGGAAGCTCCATTGGAGAGTCAAGAAAAACCGGAAAATGGGCAGAGTTATTAATAGACGCAGAAACAAATGTTAGATGTTTTAGAAATATCAGAGAGGTCTCAATTTTCGTATTATCAATTTACTAGCTCCATAAATGGTTCCACAGTTTGGTGAGAATGGGAAGACTTAGGGTATACGTCTCTATGGGTTTACACCAAGCCACGTGTAATTAACAAAGTTCATCTAAACAAATTATGCGAATTTGAAAATGTTAGTAATGACAAATTCAAAACCTGTAAAATTTTTTAATTTCACATTTTTGTGATTAAGTGCCCATTTTATCTAATTTCATTGCTTAAAAATAAAAAATACGGTCTTTTAAATAGTAGAACACATAATATTCTATAAGCATTAGTCACATATAACACGTTTATGAAAGATGTTTGGAAATTTCAGTAGAGATAAACAATGAATTTTGTAAGGAACATGTTCTAAATAAGTTTTTATTAAAGGAAATCTTATAATTAAAGTTATAATAGCAATATATATAGTTCCGTAAGATAAAAGGATGCAAAGATGAGAGGAAGCAACCATCTATTCACAATGGCCACATCCCTCCCCAGCGTCATATGCGTTTGGTTTGGAGTCCAAGCTTTTTATTGGTTTGCTATCTACTATGTTGGCGTTATCAACAACCTCCGTACTGGCGAGGTTACTAACTTATCTACTTTATACCCGTTCTTGGGTCTAATCATTCTTGTAAATAATCAAATCGACCTTTAGAGGTCATTAAAATGAAGGACGCCGGTATTTCTTAGAAGATGTCTTATTTAAAACACTGCTATATGAAATGTGATTCAAATAAGTGTTTTGTAAGTAACTTGAGAGGGAGCAAATTAAAGAAAAGGTACACAATGTGATGAAACACAAGTGTCTGAATTTTTATCGGGGAAAAGAGAATGAAGCACAAGTATACCAGGAGCCGCTCATTTGAGCCTCTTGGTAGTATCTGTAGAACCTTGGGCGCTGGCTGTTTTCCAGTAATGGGATAGGTGCTCATGGAAGGATAGAGCATACTTAGTGGTAAATAATATGAGCATTTGTATTAGCCGCTGAAATCATAAATATAGGCCGCTCTGGCTCATTACGACGTTCCCATATATTCCATTTATAAGACAGAGGAAAACGCCGACTTTGAAGAGTAAATTCAACCAATTTCATGAACGTTGGGACGTGAATAAACATAGCTCAAGACCACGGACTCTACATCTTGTCTCGGTATGGACAGTTCCCACAGGTATTGTATGTCCCTAATGTGTTAGAAGTCGATTCGCAACCCTACACATGTCTATGCGCGGAGTAAACCAATGAGAAAAACCGAACAATAGGAGATAAGTGTAGCCGTCGGCCATACTCAGATTCACCCTCAGCTCGAGGTGGATTATGGGCAGGATGGCCGTTTCTTCGCACTAATGGCACCCTGATTCTTGATCCTTATTTTCATATTTCATATATCGCATAGATTTAATGTTCAACCCTGCCTATGTGATGCGCTTTAATCAGGATTTATTTGGACTTCGTTTCCCACAGCATTCTCTAAGTTGCCAGTCACTTTTATCAATTAGCATACGCACGCCGTTCCCAGCAGGCAAAAACTGTCGTTCCGGTTGTGGATCGACCTTCAATAATCATAAATATGAAAAGACTCTAATTATTATAGAATTTACTTTTAGAATATTTTTCAATAAATGGGAATAATTTTTTACCAAAGAAAATTAAAATTAACAATTTATTGTTAATTATTCATAAAATTTGCCTTGACTTTTTGGAGTAAAGCTTACCATTAAGGCAATTACGTGTTATTATTAAGTTCTGAGCTTTGTGGTTATTTTGGAGGCTAGTAAGGCCATGGCAATACTGTTGTAGAAAGATTGGTATGAAAAAGTATTTAATAAAGGGAACTTTCTAGGCAAGTAGATCTAATATGAGTGGACTGATAGATCCATAAAAGTATGAAAGATAGAAAGATGAACCAAGAAGCGTTAAATGATGCAAAAGTGTGATGAAGCGACCATTTTGCCAAAAAGGACCGTGGTAAAGTATATCCCACAATGACCCCAACTTGATCCGTCTGCCGGTAATTCTATATAGGGCTGATTGTTAGATTAGCCTCCAGTTCCTTTGCATCAACGTGTCTTGTGACTTAAAACATAACGGAGTGTATAGGCATCTCTCTCGATCTGAGTTAACTACAGCCTTGCAATATCTAGTTGTTATTTATACCATAGTGACAGAAAGTAGAGTTATTTTATGCTTCAACGATGGATCTCTTTAATTCACTAAGGGTATTCAGATCCAGAGTTGTTGGTTAATAGGAAGATTTCCGAAAAGAAAACGATCAACTCTTCCATTTTTACAAGAAAAACTGAGATTCATCTCTCATGTTTCATCAGTTCGCTCCTTCATATGGTAGCTCCGCAATCGTATACGTTATTCTTACTTATGCGGTCTCAGTTATTCAAAATCTCTTCTGGTCAAAAAATGAGATGTTAGATTCTTCGAAATGTATGAGGATATTTTTAAACGAACATCGTGATGCACACATTTACAGAAGGAATAGTGATATTTTTGACATCTTAAATCCTGAATAGTAGATTTTTCTAGAATACCACCTTTCTAGCTTGATGTAATCTTCACAAAACGAGATAGAAAGAAGGCAAAAGAATGCTAGGCAGAGTTTACTGAGATATACCATAATCCAGAGGAGAGTTAGAGGAGTGCTGGGTTGAGGTGTGGCTGCAGATGAGTGTTTAGAGATCGCTTTTATATGAGTAGAATTTACTTTTAGTTCCGAGAATAACAAGATAGGGCACAAAGGTATGATGAAGGCGTCAGTACGTAGGTGATTGTGGTAGTTGAGAAGAGTGCTAATCCATACATGTAAAGAAATCAACGCACCCGCGTGGACGGAAAATTTGCATAAGTGTTTTTATCATATAGTTTACAAGTGTACGTTTGAATCTCAAGTGAAAACTACATTCTTCAGAGTCAGGTTTATAGTAGTGGTATTGCGACATCTGATTCGGTGTCATTTTTATTAGTAAGTATCGATTCAAGTGGCAATTTTACGATTCTCAGGTATTACATAGCGGTGCCAATTATTAGGTGGAATATGCAAAGACTGTTTTCCCGGGTTAGAAAGTGAAGTTCAATTCATTCTGGAGGTCTAACAGTATCTCGGTTACTTAGTAAACTTTTGTGAGAACAAAGAAATTGGAAATAGATCAACAACAAACTGACTTTCTTCTCTTCTTTGGAGTTCAATCGTTGAAGCGAACGCCTATTATCAAGCAATAACCGATATAATGCATAATAGGGGTGTATCAGAAATACCTCCGGATTACTGGAAATATATATCGTTATTTCACAAGATCCTCTGTGGTCCAATTGATCACGATTTCTCAATTCTTGAAACTAGTCACGGAGCAATACCATTCAACTCTCGCATCTTGCATGAACATAATATCGATTTCGGACATTTAAATACATTTGAATATACTCTTGGGGATAGGCAAAATCTGCTACAATTTGGGGTAAATGTAGAAGAGAAAAAGGTCATCAAATTTTGTAGTTATAATCTTTGTATTCCACAAACACTACATTTTGACTTTGAAATTGTGTTAATGCTTGAAAACAATTGCGATAATTGTTTGCGATCCAAACGCTTCTTACAATCTGGATTATCCCTTTAATATTCTTCCAAAATATCAGGAAATTTTTCACGGCTACAACCTTAATTCAGACAGATTAAACTGGTGCTTCTGGTTAAATAAATGTGATGAAAAATGCCTGAACATATGGAAGCTTATAAATGGAGAAGCGCAAAGACGATTATTAGGAACAAGGTCAATCAAAATTAATAAATTATTCGTCCCTAATTCTGTAAGGCCATGTCCAGATATCATTTATAGCAAGTAGAATAGTGTAAGAAGTATCAAAAAATCGATAAACGGAATAATCTCGATTCCAATTAAGCCTTAGTTTATGAACTCGGCTAAATTTTCACTGTTATTTTTAGATGCAAATGTCGATAATTCTCAACTTTTTTCAAGAGTTAAGTTTCTACACTCATCTTGACACCCATTATTGAAAAAAGGAAATTTCGTTACTTCATTTTAACAGTATCTACCCACTTTAACTTTTCTCAATTATCAATTCCTCTCACTTTAGACTAGTCTTACCTGCCCTTTCATCCAACTTCGTACACTTTTCAAAACACAAGCTACCATCTGATCTAAAGTGATCGAAGAAATTAGAAGATTAATAGATTAGATAGATTAACGACACTACTTTTGCCTGCGGTTAACAGTCATCCTAACAGCTTATCACCAATCTCCAAAGCCCTACCAACCGAATGAACCACGACTCGTTCCTCTTCCTACTTATCACGTACCAATTTGTCTTCTCTATATTGCCCTTTCCCCTCAAAAATAGCTACATCCTGCCTGCCTATTCTCAGACAGCCTTAATGATACCTAAACCGCAGTCATCACACGATATATCTCTGAACATTGACTCCCCATTGATTGATATTTATCTATTCACCTAATTTTATATACATAGTATAGACCCGAGAGATACAAATACTGCTCCACTCTTGGTCAGATGGTGCAACATCCTTTCCAAGACTCCAAAATCACTTGGCAACTACGAAAGAACAATTGACATCAATACTATTTTGAATCGATTTACCAATATTCTGCAGAAAATCACCGAGATGCATTATTAAACCAAGTGCCGAACAATACTCAAATAGCAAACACAATCAACTACTTAAATCCGATAAGTAAAAAGAAACAAGAGACGCAAAACAGATGTTAATTTATATAGTTACACTTCACCAGCTTTAACTCGAAATACAGATCGTAGAGAATTAAAACCGCTGCTAAAACACACAAGCGATGTCCAGGTGTGTGTATGTTTAAATTTAGATTCACAAGCCCACACATTCACATAATACCACTACTCAATACTGTATAGTAGTACTTAAATGCAGCGAAATCTGGGATAGTAGGGGAGTAAAAACTGGAAGAGGTGAAAAACCGCTTTCAGCAACCCTCTCTCTCCTCCAAAGCATGCTCGTCGTTGGTAGTATAATTTTCTCCCTCCTCAGATCTCAAAGATGATCCAGATGCCGTTCCGTGACTGGTTGATGGCTGCTGTGCACCCACCATGAGGCTTGAACGAGACCTCTTTGTGGGGGGTGGATTACTACCACCGGCGGATGTTGGAAGGGGATTCAAGTAGTTGCTCGAACCTTGAGTGGGTATCCAGTCTTGGTGTTGCTGTTGATACGGACTGTAAGAGAAATCACTAGTTTGATTCGGTGCCGCCGTCGATCCATAGGTATACATTCCTGCTAAGACAAATGAACACGTTAACGCCTTACTTTAATAGTGTCAGTTTATGAATGACAAATATGAGGACCACTACGATGAGCCAGAACGGACTACACTTATGATCTCACCAGCCACTCACAATGGTGTGTCATTTAACCACCCAATCATGTTCTACCTTTTTAGTACTCCACATGGAAGAGACAATCAGTGTCCCATGTCTTACGGGAGAGTGACCAACGATGCACAAGCCGCGTGGGACTTCTAGCCCGTTATTTACGACAGACATTGTGTACCCTTTCTCTATTAAGCTTCTACTCTACCCAGACCACCAACACATACATAATGCTATCTGGACAAGGAGATACAAAGCTACAGCTGTGTGCATAATTTCGGGAAAGAGGACTTTTGTCGATGGAATTGAAGTTTTCACTCTTCTTCACCATAGCTGTCAGAGTGTGCAATGCTTTTTCAAAAGATTCTTTGAAGGGATTTACATTGAATTTGACGTCACTGTTGAGGATGACATTCCGAAAAATGGCGATTCAACCCTTTTCAAAACGCCACCTTAACATGCTTCAAACTGAAACCCAACAGTGCGATGCCTCTAAAAATCTGAAGCCAATTAGGTTTCAGTGACAAGTAAAAAAGATGGGAGCTTTCAATTTCCAGGACCGAAACCTTCACATTTTACTTTCCTCGTCCCGAATATTGTAAACCATACACATCTCCCTGCCTAACTTGTATCCTTATGACGAAATATATCAAACTATTTTCACCTAATGGACGTAATAATGGCCATTACAATATTTCGATTCCCAGTATCTGGCCCGATGATAAAATATTTGAGGAACGGAGATCCGAGTATAATTCACTTTCTCCTACTTCTTTTGTCTGTCTAAATAATAGTATTCGGCAAAATAAACTAGGACGTGATTTAGTCAAGAGGTGTACTCTCTGTCTATGTTTCTGACACTTTACAACTTGTGACCCCCAAATCTATTTTAATATATAAAATACCAGAATTTTCGACGCCGGCAGCAACAGGATGAGCATCAGCTCTCTGTTCAACCCGAGTTCTCAAGGAGGCTTGTTTGGGATCCACATTTTTTTCTAGAGGGAAAACCAATCAACAAATCAGATGGAGTAAATTCAATTAAACGTGAAGGTGAACAACGAGCTAACCTCGAACTTTTTGTTCTAATTGTGAAATGAGCACCACCGCCTGCTGAAGAATGTTCAATTTGGTCTGGGCCCTATCCAAATTCAGATGCTGGGAACACATTTTGCCCAATTCCTGGAAAGCATCGTTGATGTCACGAACTCGAACTCTGCAATTCGAAAGAGTAAATAATTAACGCTTAGTGACAAAGAGGCGTCTTGACTACTGTGAGACCATTGGATATTAACATGTGAAGGGCTAGCTCAACGGATTCTACATAGAGATCTTACAGCCAAACTTCAACAAAGAAAATCTCGCTTTTGAGTGAATGACAATTAGAAAATTATACCGCCAACATTTTAGTCTCCCACTAAATCTCTTGAGTTGTCATTTCATCTTCTCTACAAAAAATCCAATCTGATTCCAGACTCCTTGATGGGGACTACATTTAGTATCCTAAGTTAAACACTTGGTAGTTTGATAAAGGGAACATTTTAGAAGCAATAGAAGGCTCTAATAGTGTAGGAATATATTTGAATCGCGTTGTAATTTGGCTGGAGATCGAACCAATCACTACTTTTCTTTGACCTTCATACCCGGTGAACAAATTGACGAATCGTGGTTGATCTCACCATATCGTGCCCTGCACGATGATGACGCTAAGGTTCATCTTAACATTTTACGTGTTATCACTGGAAGGAAATCGATAATAGAATCGAGACCAAAATAGGTTAAGCAAGACAAAGAGTAATTCTTTGACTATCTGATCTAATGTGGCTGAAAAAAAAACAGGGTCCATTTTATCAAGCCTCAAATGAATTCATGCAAGAATAATAAAACGGTAAAAAATTGAACGGTGAAGCAATCAATCGTTTGTAAATGTTTTCGAAAAAAAAGCGATCCCCTGTAAGTCGCCAAGCACGCTGCTACTGAGAAATTGGAAGTAGGCTAAGCAAACAACCTCGTCAGCCTATTTATCTCTGTAACTTATTTGTATTTTCTACTCTATCTTGCCTTGTTCATAATATTTCCTATAATAAGCCCTTGTCTACATCATGCTACATCGGTCTAAGCTGAGTAGTAAACAAGAAAAAATCTCAAAACTAATTTTACCGAGTAAAGCATCTACTTGGACTTGAATAGTTCGCAAGTCTCATTGATTGGGGGTATTAAAGTACACTCAATCTGGGCAAAAACGTTGCTACCTGCAGCATATTTACTGCTTAAGTCTCAGTATGAAAAATAAGGCACCTTTCTCGGGCATTATTAGCTTGGCGACGATTTCTTTCCCTAGCATCTCTCTGTTCTGGTGTCTCATCTTCCCGACCATCCAGTGAGTTTCCACCTTCAGAATCTGTTCCTTGGGTAAAGGAGGTGCAACTGGGAATCGATGCAGCATTTCGACGTTTGCCTGTAGCCCTCCTAGGTCCACGTGGAGCAGTACCACTGCCAGCACTTGAAGGCGCGGCTATCGCAACATTTGGCGACGCAGCTGCTCTATGAGGTGTAGGTTGGTTCGTCGGCATAAACTGTTGATGTTGTAAAGGCGTTGCATCCGATGTTGCGCCATAAAATCTTTGGTGATGGGGAGTGGCCGCCGAAACCATACTCCTACCCGTAAGAGGAGAATCCATCTTCACTACTTAAATAAAATAAGTCACCGATTAATAACATTACCTAAACACCAAATTAGATCACTTCAAAATCACCAACCTGGATTAGGCTGAGTAGAGTCAGAAAATCCTAGCGATGGGTTCTAAAATGGAACAAAAGAAATAATGGGTGGAGAATAAGGGCAAAAACTTTTTGATAAATGGTGGCGATGATGTCACTTACAAAACCGCTAGTAGTCGATCGCGATGAGGAGCTGAAGCTTTGTAACGGGGGTGGAGCATAGATATTGCTGGTCGTTGAGAAAGACGGATAGTCAAGATGTGCTGCAAGAAAAATTTCAGTCTTTCTTATTTTATTTTTGCTTAGTTATGTGGGTAATGAAGGTAATAACGGTGATTAATTCGTTCACCTTAAATGAAAACTGGTTAAGCTCTGCAAAGTTGAAATTTTAGCTATCTCAACTCTGCTATGTTAAGATCATGTAGACTGCATAATGTCATGTAAGATCATCTTCTGTATTCACCCAATGGGGAAAAACGAATTGAATAGGCAAGATCAACCACCATAAATAATCGTTCAATAAGATAGGATTTTTGAATTATGGAACTTTATGCGCCCATAAAGTAAATACTGCACAACCCGAATCCAAAAATCAAATGAAGTAAGACTTTTTCATCCCTTGACGTTGCTCTCAGCGTCTTTTATTAATCCCCTCCCATTATCATTTATTGGACTTTCTGTTAACCGATCTCAAATGCCATCTCATAATGAAAAATTATAAGATTTTTCTGTCTTGCTGTGGGTCACGATATTGTAAAATGGTCCACTTATATGGTAAGCTCGATTAGGTTAAAAAATCTCCTAGCCAATTTTAGGCAGACGCCCAAGACTAAATAATGGATTAATGAAACGAACTGGTATGACCTAACACTTAACAATACTTAAATAATTAATATCGCGGACATAAACTCACTCAGAATTCACCAGAGGTCAAATTCCAAAATGTGAACTTGGGAACATGTTGCAATGTGGCCTATTAACTTGAGATCAAAACTGAACAAGATGAATTTAACTTTCGGATAACGTAAGACACTTAAAGTTCTGATTTTATTTCCAACATTAACCCCGTCTCCTTCATCTCTTAATTAACTATTTCACTTCTCCCATTGTTTAGGTGTTTTCCATAATCAAAGATTGTACAATACTTTTTCTTGGCATGGCTATTATTAATACTAAATTAGACCTCTAGGAACATACATGCAGTTATTGAAATTACCAACTCCGGATCGAAAACATCCTGTGAAATAATAATCACCTAACCGAAAAACTTCCACAACATGGCTCTCAACATTACAAACTAATTAACTGTTGAGGGTTATTATTCCTTTCACCTGGAGAATGTTACCTAATAAGAAGGCAGAATAATGGATATTGCTATAAAATCTCAAACTCCTTCGCACTCATTCGCCATACGATATTTATTTATTGTTCAATCTCTAGCTTAATCTAATGTTTCATTACAATCTTACTATGATACAAAAATGATTCCTGGGAAGTAAATATTTAAACTTTATAATTTGGATATGTAAAAAGTTATTTTTTTTCAAGATAAAACCGAAATTCTTTACTTAGCTAAACATGACCGAGATCAGAAAGTGGATTTTTGGCCTTCGAAAGTCGGCCCTCGGGAATTTCAACTATTCTGCTATGGACGGAACTCGATTTGCTATACAACCAAAGCCCGAGTGGGAAGATCAACTTTTCCAAGATAGAAGTTTTTTTACCCAATAGACCTCATTTTACTTATCTTTAATAAGCCATACAATAACAACTAACTTCTAACTCTAAATCTATTTTCAAGAATCCCACGATCATAAAGCTCATCGACCCACTTCATTTTTTACACAATACTTACCCACGAGAGTGTGAATGAAGATAGACCGAATCGAGTTCAAACTAAGGTCATTAACAAGCTCAAATATCATATACCCAGCCCCTTCCTCATGAACCGAAATTGAAATAAAGTTACCAACTTACATGGATAGACATCAGGAGAATAAGTGAAGTTCCCAGTTGTACCCGGGACGCTCGTGTGATTCTAAAACAGAATGGGATAGACACTTTTCAATAGTCAGTAATTACCAGTCAGCCAGGCAACTGATTGATCAATTGATCTGCTTACCATTGGAGGGATAGAAGGTGGGTGACCGACGGGATAATTCATGGAAGAGGGGACGACGGAAGCTGTAGACTGTTGTAGATGCTGCTGTTGATGACTTCCAGGTTGGAAGAATTCGCCCTGTTGATAGGATGGAGAAGGCCCTAGAGGTGGTTGATAGGAGGAAAAGGGACTAGGCGGAGGATTAGTAGGATTTGCTGCTCCTCCTGCCATCATAGCTCCTAGCGGACAAAAAAGACAGAAGAGAGGTCAGATTTGTTCCCATTCAAGGGCACTGTTGTGAAGCAGTGGCGCAGTACAGCACACCAAACCACACGCATTATCGATTTCAGAACCACGCAACCACAAAATGTTCGCAAAGGGGGGAGGGAAGGAAGGGGATTAATCCTGATTATGGACAGAGGGGGAGATTGTGGACTATAAGTAGATTGCCCAATTTCAGCCCAAATAATCCTCTAACCTCTCTGCCTTCCAGAAGAGAAATTACAAAACAAAAATGTTGGTTTTTTCTCACAATTACGACAACAAATCAACTTACGATCTCGAAGCAATGTGCAAACAGCGAAACTTACTCAAAGCTACGCCGAATTTCTTAATGTCAATCACAGTCTATTGGCTAAATTAAAAGTCACTTCCTATTTTAAAAAATTAAATTTATTATTTAATCAATTACGGTAGTACAGTGGTTAGCATTCTCATCGGCGAAGTCAGAGATAATGGTTTCAGTTTCCATTGGTGCACATCCAGTGAACAGGATGACTAACCGCCTCGGATAAGTAAGTAAAATGAGATGACAGAACTTGAGTTTCTCAACGGATAGGATCCATGCTGCCACACCTCTTCTCAAGTTGAGTACTGGGAAAACGCCTAGCTAAATGGGTTAGGGAGTTAAATGGGTTCATTTTTTTAAAAAGTAACATGAGAATGCACACCGGAAAACACTCAAACATTAGCCTGCGGTTTCTTAAATAGTTCAGAACTCCATTTTATAACCTGTAGTATAGTTTCACATGATACTTATTAGTGATTTAGTCGATCTGAGTAGGTAGTTCTTTACTGATCCAACATCATCTTACCATTCAAACCGGTTCTTAAAAAAATATGCGCCTGGAAATCTTTATAGAGAGTTACTTGTCTTCATTCAGCATATTCTAGCATTAATGTAGAGAATTTTAAAAGGCAAAATAACCCACAAAGTCTTTTCAATCTAAAGAATAAAACCATAAAATCATCGACATAACAGACTAAAAATGCTCGAGAAAGGGGTACCAGAATGCGAATTTCTCAGCAGGTAGGTTCTATGAAACTTCTCTTTTTCAACTATTTAAGGATTTACCTGAAGAATCTTGAACTCTAGTAACCGCTGTTAATACTAAAATACCTCAAAATGGCATGACCAACTGTTCACTTAAATCAACTGGTTAACAAGCTCTGAATATCGAAGGCATGACCTCATCTCAAAACAAAGGGATTAAATTATGCAACATTTAATGCAGTGTAAACTAGACCTTTTATGAGAAAATTGATAACTCAGTGCATTTAGAATTCAAAATAAGACATTTGATGTTCTGACTTTATTATGCACTCCAATCGACTCCCCGTTTCATCTCTTACTTCGCCCAATTCGTTATCATGGATGTTAAGATGCTATCCGATGACTAAAGCCAGATAAACCCTAACCCGGAAGGGAATAGGGGATAATACAGAACTTAATGAAAAATAGAGAATATTAGGGGATTTTTGCATTTCTATGCTAAATTCTTAAGTTTCTTCTAACATGTAAAAGCAACCTCACTTACCAGTTTGGGTAGAGCCCGAAGCAGCACTGTAGTAGATCGGATCAATGGTGGGTGGTTTTGAAGAAGTAAGGGTGGTATAATGGCGAGATTCTTCCATCGTAGTTTTGGTTATAGTACCCATTTGAGAAAAGGGGATCAATTGGGGGAGTTTACCATAGCCCTCAGTATCACCAGTTCCAGAACCTTGCATCGGTGGAACAATCTAAATGAAGAAAAAAGATCAAATAAGCCTAGGTTTGAACGAAACAGGAACCTAGAGATTAACCCCGATTTTAAAATTGGTCAAGGGAAAGTGGAATTCGGTTCCGAATTAGGGATGTCCCAGGGTGCTATCTCGCGGTCCAAAATAATTGTTAGAAAACACATTTTCTTCAAAGGGCTCGGGACAATAACCTAAAACAGGTCATTACAAATCTATCCTCTCCTATCCACCACTCTATCTTTCAAAGAGTGTCCCCAAATCGGGAACTCCGTGAACGTACGTAACAGCACACACTTGTTGCACATTTTAGCAATGGGAAAACTGCGCAGATAGTAGAAGGAAAGAATATTTATATTCCCAAAAAGAGGAAAATAAACTTACACCTGAAGCAAAGCAAATAGAGATCTTTGTGAAGCCAATTCTTTATTACGGCCCTTCCAAAATTAGTATTCAGCGTCTGATAACAGCAGGCTTAAAGCTCTTCTGAATACTACGAGAAGACTCATCTTAAAACTACGCTCTCACAAAGCTATGCACAGCAGATCGCTTTGAACGATCCCATAACCAAGCTTCAACAAAGATTTTGACATTGAATTGTCGTAAAGCCTCCCTAGTTCTCCTACTCTAAAATCCTTTTAGTCATATGGCACAAATGAGAACTAGAAGGTTAGTGCAAAGACAAATCAATCTAGACGCCAATAAAGTCTTTGGGTCATAAAAATGAAGATAATTAAATCCCTAATAAAACCCTTAAGAAAATCAAGGTCCAAATAAACAGTGGGAGTCTACAGTTTCGTATGTAGTACGCACATGTTGACTAATTGCCGAATGAAAATTCTTATTTTTCGCTCTCGGACAAAAAAGAACTCCAAACCATTCAATTCTTCTTAATACAACTTCACGCCCACTCACCATACTCTTATTTTCCTATTTCATTTACTACCCATTTTTTTCCACACTCCAGCTCAACTCTTGATTTTCTCTATTAACTTTTGGAATGAAAATAAGTTTTGAAAGGAAATACCTCTAAGTCTAATTTGGTCGAGCTTTACTACCGAAATTAGTGCTACTCCACCTATTCTCCCTTATGATTAAGTATTGTAATTTTATTTTCCAATGGGTAATAATAAGTAAAATAATCTCCGAATATCTTGAGTAAATAAGGCCTTAGAAGCAAGAGCGAGCAATGAATTGGGAGAAGTGGAGGAAGGTTTAAAATCCGACAGTCAGAACAAAGGGGTAGGTTTGGGGGCGTGACAAGGAGGTCTCATGGTCTAGAATTCTACTACCCCACCCCCTCCTCCCCCCGAATCTTGTGTGCCTGTGAAAATTGAACCCCTTGACGCGCGGAAAACAAAGACAGGACGGGGAGTGGGTGCTGATAGCCGACCGACCCTATTAGCAGACCAGCAGTCGCATAAACGCTTAGCACACGCAAAATGAAGTCGGCTAGGCAACTGTAACAGAGATAGACTCCAGTTAAAAGATTGATGGTTGGTTTCTTTAAAAGTATCCTGTGGCGATTTAAAATATGTCCACAACGCCAAACAATAAACCCACAGACAGACCACAGTTGTGGCCACCACCATCTCTTCTGGTTGTTGTCTGCTTCTGATGGCCACGACACATGACAAATAGGCATTACGGTACTATTAGTCACAATAGCTCGTCATATTCTTTCAGTAGCGGCCTAAGTGTCTTCCATTTATTAGACCACTGATAATTTTGAGAGCTCTACTACTTACACGCCGTGATAGATGCTATGTTGTATTCCTGGCCACTAGAGGAAATGATGAACCGAAATAAACAAACATGCAAATTAATCATTTGGTCACTGAGCTCTGGACCTCACGGACAAGTTCTAATATTTGAAATTCGGAAAAGCTGATTCTGGAAATTAAATGAAATAGAGCTTTACGGTGACATAATTCATCTCATATTCCACACAATCTTCTCCTTTAAATTCCTATTTGACCTCGATAGATGCTTAACAGCGATATGAATGTGAAGTATGGTTTTCCTTGGCGTGGGCAGGAATAATATATGGGAGTACTGGGTGTTGAGATTTGGTTTCTCCTTTTATACAAATGGTGGAGCAATGATGACTAAGCAATTCTATTAATTTGTGCGCGATACGTTATGTTGCGTGCGTCCGTGTGTGAGTATTGATTTTCCATTGCTTCTCCCCATTCTAGGTGGGTTCCAGAAAATTCGTTTTCCCCAAAATCGTTCGTTTATTTTCATTTCTAGCTTGTCTTTGTTCACTGCCTCTATTCACAAAATTTTTACTAGAACAGAACTTTAAATAAAACCTCAGTTTACCTTGACTTTAACTGTTCGAAAAGTTAAGATGTTAGTGACTTCATTAACCAAGCATTAGACATTTTGAAGAAACTCAATAATGGGCATTTTATCCCTGAAATCGTTTATTTCCTTAGAACTTGACCCTATCATTTTAATAAATAATACGAATGATAAATTAATGATAGTGAAATCGAATGTAAACAGCTGAGCCAAAAGGAGGTGCAAACAAATAATGTAAGCGAAGGCGTAATATCGCTTATTTTAGAGAGTAGAATTATCTCCAAATTAGTTTATTTCAACAGTCGAAAAAGTTCGAATTTCTGGGTGAAATACATACATGTACAAATAAACAACCACAAATAGGAAAATATATTATAAAACTACGAAGTTTAACTCGCCTCACCTAACCATTCCGCGTTTAAGAAGAATGAACAATTTTAGATGTAAGCTTTTTACTGCTATGAAAAGGAATTAGAACTGATCTTTAAAATAATTATTTTCGAGGTCAAAATAAATGTAAACCCGATGTCCAGTTCAAGTTCTTCAGTCACAAATCTTCAAGGTAAAATACACCTCCAACTCAGAAAAAACCCTTACCTTTCAGGACCAAGCCCTACAAAATTTCAACACTTTCTTACTAGCTGGTATTAGCTTTTGCATTACCGAATGGATTTAATAATTTGCAATAAATAACCGCAGATACTATTAGTGAGCTCTTATAACAAACCTTTTCTTTAGCTTACCTTCATAGCATAAGGATTGGGTCGAGAAGTCTGCAATATTAGAACAAAGAAGTAACTTTTAACCTAGTTTAAAAAGCGAGCAACTCGAAATAGCTCAAATTTTTGTTTAATGAGCAAACAAGAGCATATCTTGATACCTTGTTAATAAAGCCTAATCCAGAGCTTGAATTCTCTCAGCAATGCCTATTCAAAAACAAAACTGTATTAAGCCAAAATTTGCCACTTAATGAGCAGATAATCGGACTGGACCGAAAAAAACTTACCTTACCGGTTGATCAGGCCAAATATTTCGAGGTCGCAAAACACGAGACTGGAAAATTTTACGTAAAACATTACAAATTCCCAGCCAGACTCAGACTATGTAATGAACTCATTAAGGAACAAACAGGGGAGGGTGATTTAAAACAGATTTAGGACAGTGCTGAGAGAAAGCCTAGATTCGATAAAGATCAGTAGAGATTTGGAGTCGAGATATTAGACATTCTGACCACTTCCCCCTTTTCAATGTGGTGATGATAAATTAAAATAGGTTCAGATGCAGTCAATTAAAAAAAATCGATTGAGAATGAAAAATTGCAACCGTCTACGAGACGAAATGGACTCCCATTATACTGAAATAGGCTAAGAGGTCTTAAACACAAATCACTAAGATCAAATCGATAACACAAATTAGATTCGTTTCGAGAAAATTAAGAAGTAAAAAACTGATCATTTACAAATCAAATATATCAAGCTCAGAAATAATAATAAGCTCTCGATTACCTGAATTTTCCACATAATAAAGGTCAAACTTTGTACGGTTGACCTAGAACTGACTCTCCAGATCATCATACTGTAAGTTTTTAAGATGAACAATGCATATTAAGCAACTAGAATTACCCGACTGACCTCACTAATACTGATTTTAAAAGAAACGGGCGACCCAATAGAAAGGTACCAAACAATAGCCTTGATGGTGTAGCGGTCAACGAGCACGTCTATCAGGTTATAGGTCACGATATAAATACCCAACAACATATATGTTTTCATCTCATTCGGGCGATCTGAGGCTATTTCGGAAGGCAATAAGGGCACAACGAGTGACGAGCACATTATTTACCATCTCTGATGAATTTACAATGTCCAAAGCGGAAAAGTCTTCGATTTTTCAAGAAGCAATGGATTGCGCAATTCTTTATAAAATGTGTATAATCAAATAATCATAATGATCTACCACTAATAAAAGTAGGATACCGATCTCACAAAAAGACTCCAGGTTATTTTCATCTGTCCAATATGAGTAATGACGTGAAAATCATTAAGAACTAAAACGAGCTGCCAATCGCTTCCATGATATGGGAAAATAATTTGACCCGAATACTTATAGCACAAACGAAACGACTAAACTATCTCCGAAAGCCTGAATTTTCTAAGGTATGTTGCCTCTTGACCAAACTGCACCCTTGAATGGAATAATTGATCTCCTGGTGATTTATTTAAGCTAGGAAATCCTAATAAGAGCGGAGAATGAAAGCTGTTACAAGAATTCAGCTTCAAATTCCTACTATGGGAATTACTCGACTAACTTTTGCAAATTTCCCTTAGACAATAAGTTCTAAATAATTGTAATGTACTCATTAGGCATTGAAAACCCCCTAAAATTAAACTATTCAACGTCAAATTAACGTACACAAGTCTATTGAAAGGTATCTCCTCGTACAGATCTCCAAACTTTTAAATGCTCGAGAACATGGTATCGTAACAATAAACTGTAGAGAAACCACTCAGAAGCCAGTTGTTCGAGTGCTGAGAATTATATGCTCAAATACCGCCAAGAAATGGCAAGGAAAACTCAAGACCACAGACTTCATAATCAAGTTCTTAAGTGGTATAAGAAACTGCACTGCCCAAGTACGCTGAAGATGTTAAGGACAGAGTTGAAACACTAGAGGGCCTTACTTTAAAGAAAGACATCATCTCTATGTGATAACTGTAATGTTTAAAAGTATGAAAAGTTATATCTAAATCGAACATTAACTGTTCATTTCCCCCGATTACATGGACTTAATAATGCCATGTTCCATTCGTACTTGTAAAACAGGAAACAACCACATTAATTTGACAACTGAGTCCTCTTAAGGAATTCAAATATAACACCCACCGTCTCCAGCCTTCAAAAAGCAGACACTCACTCAATTTGCCGCCAATCAATAAAATAGGTGGACAAATCTCAAATACACACATACTTAAACTCCTTCCCGGAGCATAGTCTATTCTTCCGTGTCTTAATAAAGTAGGAAGAGAAGAGGGTGAGAGAGCGCTGTCCAATAAGAGGTTAGCCGATAGCCCACTCCCCAGTCCACCCTCTTGTCGAATAATGTGAGGGCGATAAAATGACGGGGAGGGGAATATGAGTAGGAAATGAAGGTTAAATGCAGTCACATTGGCACAGATAAGACCCTCTCTTCGCTCCCCACCTAGTTCTTATTATTCGTCAAACAGGGTGGGAGGGAAGAAGAAAGACGGCTTAGCTCGAAGTGACTTTCAAAAACTGTGAGCAGATGGTCAGGCTCCCATGATACAACAGTGGATACATCTCTCTAATATGTGCATATATACATATATACTCGTTAACTCACTGGCTGAATGGCAAACATCGAGTAAGCAAGTGACGGAAGGGAGGGAGGAAAAAAAAATCTGTGGCATTTATCGCCTTCCTCAATTTGGGGGTAAGACATTAGGTAAGGGGAGTACTCAAAAAATAATCGATAGTTGCCGGCCTTAGATGCGTACCGTTCTTAAGACCTCTCATGAAAGGAAAAAAGGTACACTGTTGGAGGGATAAAATATGGAAATCAATACAACTACTACCGTGAAACTTGGGAAAATAAAGCTAGGAAAAGATATATAGTAATTATTTTGAGAATCACATAATTAATGATAGTCATAACCATTTTATTTAGATTTGCAACAAAGGATCAACTTGCAAAAAAGAGGTCATGGATTAGATAATCTTCGGTGTACATTAAATAATGGGGAAGTTTAAACTCAATGTTTACCAAAAGAGTGAAAGAGATGGACAAAAGTGAATATTACTTATCCGCATGAGGTAGGTGTTGAAATATATTTCTTTTCAAAGGATCTAGAACTCAAACGAACATATACGATCCCAACCTTCAATGCTCGTATGAGCAGTACAGTTCTATATTTCAGAGGATTTAACTATGCCCCCAAAAAAATAACATTTTTAAGAGGAAAAGCACTGAGAGCGAGTAGACTTCAGTCTTCGTAAAGAGGAAATACGAACTTCAATACGTCTCGCATTCATATTGCCAAACTTCTTTTGATCAATGTATCTTTTAGTGCCAGCTCTAAGCGATGAGAAGAGTCAATAATCGATGTTCACTGGCCACAAAATTGAAAATCATTTATAAGAGTAAACACCAACTTTGATATGAACAATCAACAATCAAATTGACCCAGCAGACTTACTGGTCTTTATCATTACTACTCAATGCAAAAAATTATTATTTTTAACTGTGAGAAGCAATTAAAATGGATGAACAGAGTCCGATAAATGCTAAAGAGGGAATTAAATAGACGTTGAGAGCAACGTCAATGTACCAAAAATATCTTACTTCATATTATTTTTGGACTCAGGTTGCAAAATATTTACTAATTGGGGAGTTCGCAGTCTAAATTTCACGAATCGATCCTGGGCTGCAGAAAATACCTATCTACGACACCCAATGCTTGTTGAGTGGAGTTTTAATTATGATGGTGGTAATTGAATAAAAACAATTTGTCAACAGAAATTTCAATGGCTGAAGAAACCAGAACCTAATTGTAAACTAGTCGAAAATACGTAAAGAACGTCCGATGAAGACCATATTTATTAAGAAAGTTAATAGAAGAGGTCAAATAAAAACACTTTAAGAAAATCTTTCACAGTTAATTAGCAGAAACTTGTGATTTAAAGCATCTTTTGAAGATCAGATCTTAAGAGGTTTCGAAACAAAGTAAATTATACACAGAACGCTACAATTCTATCAAAACAATATATTATTCGCGGATATTAAAGACAAAATTATAAAACCCAGATACAACTAAAGGAGATAAAATAACCCTATTCAATATCATAAGTCCATTCATTCTATGAAAACCATCAAAGAAACAGCCACCTAGAATACAATTTATAATTCAATAAAAATAATGCTAAATTCAAACCAAAATCAAATTTATCACAGAAATACAAATAACAGTTAAAATTATTTGCGGAACTCCCGATTGATAAGCAAAGATGCAAGTGATTAAATAAAAACCACTGTTGAAATAATGTCTACGCTAAACGAAAGAATACACGCTTGAAATTGAAAAAAAAGTTTCAAATCTAAAATTGAATGATGTGCATGTTATATTAAAAAATCGCCCGCAGTTCCGAAGATACTAGGAAGAAAAAGTAAAATTCAAAACTAAACCTAATATTTGTTAGTTATTTTAAAACAAATCTACTATTAATAGCGAAATCCACAAAACTCGAGGTGAGTTTGTCAAAGATGTCAAATGCTTCGAACCTTATTTTGAAGAAATCAAAAATTGGGTTTTACGGAAAATCTACGAATACAAAGCTCGTTCAATATGAAGGAATGAAATCAGGAAATAGAGAAATAAATTTAGCGAAAGAAACGTGTTAAATCACCTTAACCAAACATTTCGGATATTACCTTCTCAAAACTTAATTAACTCACAAAGTTCTTAAAATTCTTTCACCTCTAAAAACGGAAAGTGCCGTTATATGGATAGTTGATAAGCTCAAAACCAATAAGACACGTCTAGTTGAAATGTAAAGAACTGGATCGAATTCGAATGATAAAACTTACATTTGAGTTTGGTCCATCGGGTAGAGTGGATGAGTATCGAACGGAATTATTAGTTATATCTGTCAACAAAACAAATTTAACAATTCAGATCAGAATTTGGATGTGATAAGGACTTATAAGAATATGGCTTCATACCTCGAAGATTTCCACTGGGCCAATTGACTGCCGATTGATCTCGAGAGAATTCCTTCAATGAAATTTAATTAATTCTTTTTCCACCAAATTTCGTCGAAGGGACAAATGAAAAGTGAAATTAAACGTACCATGCGCGAAGTGGGGGAGGAGATAGCTAATCAAGTGAAGAAAAGAAAGTATAAAGGCGATTTAGAATGCACTCTCAATAAACAATACTAAATATGACAAATGGGATATATGTTAGAATCTAATGATAAATAAACTTAAATTAAGATATTTTACTGACTGCAAAATAAGTAATAAATAGGTTTCAAGACATCATAGTGAACCTGACCTCAAAACAATTAAACGCAGGTCAGAGGTTTCGAAAAGGACAAACTGTTACAAGTATAACGAATAGCATTTGATCTTTCAATACTTCAACAATAAAAATAGTAAATAAATTAAAAGCAAAGATTCGATTAAAATACATAAAATCATTTTCCATTAATATTTATTTTTATGAAAAATACAGATAAAAATTCGTCTTTGGATAGCAAACATAACCGAATTTTAAATCCAACTATAAGGCCCATAATCACATTTAACTATATACGAAAATCAAAACAGACCATGAACATTGAGTACTCACCACTACCAATCGCACTAGGTAAAAATGAATCCAAAGACTGATAGTTTGTGGCTGAGGTTGTTTGGATGCTAAACCCATCAGTAGCTGCAGGAGAACCATCTTGATTCCATGTACCACTTGGATGGTTCATGTCAGTAATTTTCATAAATGGATTAGACTAGAATACAAAAACAGAAAATAAGGCCGCGATTTTCGACCGAAGATGAGCCTGATAATCTATCGAAAATGCAAAAACTCTACTCAGCCAAAACACGCATTCAATTTACTCGAAAATATCTGTACGCACATCTAAGTTAAAATTTAAAATGTCGCCAACCTTGAAAATTACACTTTGCGCAAAATACACATAGAAATTTTTACAAACAGTTAAAACAATTCAAACTGAAAATGATTTTAAGAATCATTGAAAGTGTAATATTTTTGCACAATTTTTACAAAGTATATATATACCGATATTTTATTTTATCGGAATATATATTTTTGAAAGCAAAAAATTTTTAACAACATCCATTGAAAAGATGACGCCTTGATTATTCATCTGTTATTGGGGATATTCAAATTCTGTGCATATTAAGATCATTTAATTTTGGTTAGTTTGAAAAGTGTTGCGCCATTTTTTTCCTTATATTATATAACGTTAATATTTGTGCATTGAATACTTCTCATTGTAAGCCACTAATATATTGATTAGTAATTAACAGCTTTGAATGCAGTCTACTATCGCAGTTAAAATTAGTCTGAGCACCCAAGGTAATACCCAATGTTGTGATACATAGAAGGGTCGCAATGATCCACAGTTGGAAATATTTTGATAATATAGAGAAATTTTAACCCGCGAAAAATTAGTTAAAAATTGTTACTTCAAACGGATACCGGCATTTTCCCCACTTGTTCTGGTGCAGCATTCATTTTTTTAATCCAAGCACACTCTAAATGTTACTTCATTTTCATTCTTTTATCATTAGCTAGCTAAACATTATCATCTTTCAATTTATTTATTTGTTAATCTTTCTGGTTCCCTTGTCGTTAGTCATCCTTTAATGTAACATGTCTACATAACAATTTGTCCGTTTTCCGGATTCTGATTCATGAATTGGATTAAGATCATATGTATTACCTTAGTTAATACTGTAAGCGAAGTAATTCGACGATATCATCTGTTCTGAGAAGAGGCCCATGTGGCTTTCCTTTTCGGGTTTTAGCGTGTGGTGACAAAGTCCTTCTATGCAAATTATTATAAACCAACCCAAATTATTTGCACTGATTCAGTTATTTTTATATGTAAACTTGTACATACACTAACTAAAAGGACAAGAACTTACGAAAATATGCAGCAATACCCGTGATTTTCTTGTAATGAAGAGTACTCCAATATAACCTACAATAATTTGATAGTTGGACAGTGTTCGTTACGTTTGATAGGAAACACATGGACGGAGATTACATTTCTTTATTTTAAAGGAATTGGGCATTATAACAAGCATTAGAAAAATTACTCTTTATTCTGGAAATCCAAATACAATCACAATATGATGCAATTTAGTTATTGAGAGATATCAAATTCATTAGACGCTTAATTAATGTTATTATTGAATTATAAATTTTAAAACTGAATTTATAAGTAAATATATTGATTAAATATATTCTAAACTTCAGAATATCACATTAAGTCATAAAGCTGTTAATGATATTTGAAGTCCTGGGTTAGTTTATTATTGTGTTAGCGTTCTCATTTCAACATGTCTTCGAGCCTGTTTGCGAAGGGGATAAGTTTTGTTTTCTTTTTGGCATTTGGATCGCTCTACATCCAACTTCCAGGTAAATTTCACTATGGATATTTTTATAACAAATTTCAGGAATCATCGGTGATGACGGAGTTGCCCCGGCCAGGCTCCTATATTTGAATGTTCCAGAAACCCTCGATGACTTCTTGCTTGGCATTCCTTCAATTATTAGATATCGCGCTAATCTTCAACTTAGCGAGTATCATGCTGCCGAATTTCTCGTTGTTGTTGGATTGGTTCTTGCCTTCCTGTCAACAGTTGTCTCCTCTTTTTGTAATTCCTTGACAATGCTCTTGCAGTGGATACTCTATGTTTCTGTTGTGATGGTAATTCCTTTTCTTCATCCAAATTCACGGCAAATTTGTAGGTTTGTCCAGGTTTGACTGAGTGGAAGTGCACTTCTCTTCTCATTGAATCTGGTTTCCTTTGCTTTCTGTATCTATTCACTATTCGAAAAAGTTCTGCAAGTAACTCAGTGATCGCATTATGGCTAGTTAAATGGCTCCTTTTTCGTGAATCTTTTTCAACCGGATTCGCTGCTCTTTCTAACTCCAAATTGATATGGTATGATCTAGCGGATATGGACAATTTCTTCTCATCTCGTGTAATTATCCAAATCATAATTTAAGATACGTCTTTTTAAATCGTTTTGCACTTTTCTCACATTTTACAAATTTTAGATCTCACCAGCTCCTGCCGCTTGGTATCTAGCCAACCTACCTAAGTCGATTCTTCATGCTCTTATAATCTTAATCATTACCATGAAAATTTTCGTCCCATTCCTCTACATGATTCCCATTTGCGAAGTTAAATATTTCGCTTTCTTTGTCAGTGTACGTGTCTAGTTGAAAATTTTAAAGCCTTTAACAGTAATCAAAATTAATTTTTATTATACTTTTCTAGTTTATATACCACGCAAGCTTTGTTGTGGTTAATAACGACGGTATTTGCAGTATTTTGCTCATGGTTTTGAGCCTTGCTCTTCTTCCACAATCAAAGAGAAAATCAAGTATGGTCCTACCCCTTTGTTTTTCCTTACATTATTTTTATTACAATTTTTTAGAGAGAAGGTCCGCCTTTCGCAGACTCGTATCCATTGTTCTAACCTTGGCAATTATTTCTGTGATGGTTTATGTGGTTTGGGAGTTCTTTGGTCTTGTAAATGGATTCGAGGACGCCAAAATAAGTAAGCTAAGTTACGTGCAACAACAAACTCAAACCTGCTCTGAATTGTGTGTAGTGGTTTTAGTTAGTATCAATGCCATTCATGCAGTCCTATTCCTTCTGGTTGCTTGTTAAAGCATGTCTTAGCCGTTTGAGAGTTTATGTTTGATTCGTACGTTTGAATATGTCTTTTTAGCTGTTCCACGTAACCTTCTGATTTCTTATGGAAAGACGGCTATTACATACATCATTCCAACTGCATGCGTTCTGTTCGTTCTCAGTGTCATCATCGCACTCGGAAAGTGAGTTCTTGATTCGTGTTTTAGGATTGTCTCCTTAAAATTCCTGATAGCTTTTTTACGACTCCTTTTCGCGCCTTTAAATTTTAGAGCTCTCAGCGCTAATGGCTTCACGAAAAAAATCATAGACCTAAGTGGTGTGATTATTGTCACTCTCTTGGGCACTGGTCTTTTCATCGGTTCTTTGGTGAGTTTCGCTGCCCTTCATTTACGAGAACTTTGCTAAAGTTCGTTTTTAAGCTTTCTTTTGTTCTTATCAGCCTCCATTTGCTGGTATTACCGATTCCGGAAGTGTTATTCGATTGCCTCGCTTTGCTCATGAGCTTTCGGAAACTTTGAAACCATTCCATCTGTCAAATGACTATCGTTTCTTCAATCGGTGAGTATTTTTCTGCCTTTCAAACTTGTTCCTTCCAGGCTTGGAGAAGGATCGGACATTTTTCTCTCGTTTTGTTTTAGGAAAGACAGGGATGTTACGATAAAAGCTAGTGGACAACGTACAACTCTTGTTTTGGTGGGTGCTCCTGAAGAGAGGGGACCTTGGAAAGAAATTGCTTTCCATCATATTCCAAGTCTTATTGATAAGGCGCCATCCTTCATTCGTAAGTTTTTTTAAATCTCTTGTAAACTTTATATCTCAACGTCTCCTTTCAACTTTTTTCCATTTCTGTTCTTAATAGCTGGACATTTGCCCATATTGGACTATGAAGTGGCGATAAGTGGGGATAAAACATTCGAGAACTCTCCTATTTTGGCAACCTTGGTCTATCGACTCTTGACTGGCCAAAAGGAGGGTGAGTCATGCTATCTACATATTATTATTTTATAATTCTGCTATTTCTTGAAGTCACTACATCTAACCCATGCACTATAAAGCTCTATCTCACATTTGGTGCGTTTAAAGTCCACCCCGTTTGTTGCCGATTTTTTCAAATTGTGTTTTCGGTTCTTATGAGAATAATTGTTCTCTAATCTCGGTTGTACTAACTAGTAAACGAACTTTTATATTTGTTCTTTTCCGTAGTTCTTCCTCTTGTTGCTGATATCGATTTCCCAGCTCGTATAAAGTACATTCAAATTACGAAGTACGACTATAAAATGACCGGAAATCGCCTTATGTAAGCCTAATTAAAATGCATATTTCCTATGCTTTATTTGATTAAAGTTATGCCAACTAATTTAGAGAACAATGGTGGGAACGTTTATCTAAGAACATCTATTTACCGCCAACCGATGCTTCTAACGAGCGTCTTACTCAATTGATGAACAAGCTGGGTGTTATTGGAAAACGAGTAAGGAACTGGCTATTCTTTTTGAATTCGTTTTTGATTTATTCCTAACTTCATCTCCATTTTCAGCGACCACGACCCGTTGACCCTAACGCCATATCAACCGCATTGGATAAACTTCGCGCTTTAGTCGGTCAACCAACAAATCTGAATGGTTTCTACGTTGTCTTGGTAGTAGTTATGGTTATAAACAAACTCTTCTTCTAAAAATATGCCTACTCTTCTCTCCGTCTTGCCTTTAAAGTACCACTCATTTTCCCCTTAGTCTATGTACGTATATACTTACGATGCTTTTTCTGATGCTTGTAAAACAGAAGTAACGGCTCAGTATTGTTGAATGATGTATTTTTCCTCCCTGCAATTTTTGACGAAGTTCTATCTCTACACATTGACGGTCTTTTGTGGATAATACAACGTATAGCTACTAAAATATATTGCCTTTTTTTCTCGGATAAATGGACACTTAATGTGGAATTGTATACTTAGTAATAATAATAATCAAGAATTGAAGCTGTTAATGATGACGTTCACTTAGTAAGGCGTTTTCCAACACTCTTCTTGGGTAGGGGGATAACACCATTGAGCCTCCCTGATAAGAATCTCGAATTCTGCTCCGTAATTTATTATCCGACTTAACTATTGGGGCTCTAGGCTCTAACTAACCTCAGATATTTCAAGCCAGGAAGGCATTTAGGACGAAGAGGTGGTTTACCCTGAATTTCGTAAGCAACGTTAGCAATTTTGAAAGCTATGGATCTCTCCGTTCAACTTGTACTGTAATGTCAACATTATCTGAAAATTTTCCTTCGATAAGATAGACTCAATTATAATCTGAAGCTACGTATTATTATTATAACTCATAGTTATACAAAAAAAGTTTACGCTTTTTAATTGTGGGAAGCAGCCAAAACTGGCTAACGGAGAATCCAACAAATGGTAAGGGGAAGGGGTCTAAAGGATGCTAAGAGTTTTACTTCATTTGATTTTCGGATACAGGTCGTAGGGTATTGACCAAATGGGTAGTTCATGTTTCAATATTCAGATTTCATGAACTCTCCTCGTGAATTGCAACATGCTTGTTTACGATGTTCAGTGCCTATTGATAGGTATTTTTTAATCAATAGGGGTCAGCCTTGCCTCTTCAATTCATTTCTTTCTCTCATCGATTGAGAGAGCAAAGTGATTTTATATAACACTAAACAGCTTACAGTTTTGACATACGAGAGACGAGGTAGTTAAACATTTTAATTAATTACAGGACTATCATGCATCAGCCTGAAGAGGGTTGTCAGTATAACCTAATAAATCATTGCAGTGTTCCTAATTGAAAGTTTCATTAATTTAAGTTTGCCTGGCATATAAAATTAACAAACGCATCATAATAATACGCTAAAGCAAGAGCATTGGCTAATTACTAACCAGAGGAGGGGGGGGACAAGTATTCTGTGCTTTAGAGTGATGTATCTCAAATTTCGGAATATTTTACGGGCGTTCTAAAGTCTGAGCCGTAGATTTGCAATTCTAACTCTCATAATAAGACAAGTCTTCACAAATTATATGAGAAATAAGAGTCCAATTTCTCATTATTCTTTTTGAAAACCCGTTCTTTTGAAGTTCTTACAATTCTCATTCGTCATGACTGAAATCGATAATATGGGTTCTCTATTGATAAGGCCAATATGCTCCGGAGTAACATTTAGCATGATAATTCCAATTGAAAAGAAGGATACTAGACTCTGAGATACAATGATGACGAGACCGAATGCCAAAAGTCAATGCGGTTGAGTAACTCATTGTTTTAAGTTCACCTTGAGTGAGTTCTAACGGGCTCTGGCATATTAAATTTCGTATAGGCTCTTACCATCAACTAAATGTCATGGCTATTAGAAGAAAAATGAACCTAAAATCGTTAATTAATCATCTAAAATTATCAACCCGTCAACAAGCTCTGGAGTCCACGAGCGATTATTTACTCAATTACGCGGGGACAGGTCGTGAAATTTGGACATTGAAACGTAAGAATATATACCAGTGGGCTATACCCGAATCTAATGGTCAAATGATGTAAGATTCTACATCAACATGTGCTTGGTCACTTTCTCTTAACCCATATTGAAATTCCTTATAGTTCTCTATGTTCAGAGGCCTCCTAAATTGATAAATTGTAAAAATATTTGCCTTCCCGTGGATATTAATACTAATAAAAATTTAGTTAGAACTTACCCCGAAAACTTCCTTACTTCCATCAGACATCTATATCACCAAAAGGGATTTCACTTTATTACTAATGATAGCTAAGGCTCCCCTCCAACTGTCTACTCATAGCTCGATTTCCCTGACCATATTTGTGAAAATGACCTGAAACACTATTCAACAATAGAATGGATTAATCCGATCCTAGTCACAACTCAGTACTCAACGTGAACGTGTTTACTTAATTGTTGATTTTTAACATTTATTGTATCGTTTGTGGAAAAAAATTGAGAACACAAATTCATCTTCCAACCTAATACAACTTTTTCCAGGGTTTTCACGCTTAAAGTATCCTGTTTCTCCAGCTAGTATGAAAAAAATAGCTAGAGTTAGAAGAAATCGATACATCCACGAAAGCCTTTAGGTATAACCCAAATGATGAATGAATCAGTAAAACTATTTGATCAGATGTAGGTCTAGTAGAGGTCTCATTTAAGCTATCCTTACGATTTATTGTATTTGACCATTTATTTATAATGGCAGTAAACATTATACCATGCGGATAAGCAGATGCATAATTTTATGGAGATAAATTGGGGTGAGGATTTTTAGGATTTGAGGTTCAATGTCCAACCATTCAATTTAGATTGATGAATATGTACAGGCACTTTTGTTACTTTTTATTATTAAGTCTAGCCGTCTACAACCTTTAAAGGTGAATATCATTAACTTAAAGGTTTCTCAAAGATACAATAATAGCAAAATATGATGGTTTATCTACCCTTGCATTTTTTAAGACTTAAATTATTCAGATATCGGTACCTAAAGCCATTGGTGGTCGTTGTTTTTTATGGAGCAGTGATCTAAACGATATTCCAAAGGGGTGAATAGTACTAACTACTGCTCCAACGCTCTTAGCTTAAAATATGAGCATGTAAAGAAGAAATTGACCATGCAATCATTCCTCATAATTTTGCGCTGCTGGATGTGTACTTTCATGCGCTTATTCCAAATTCAAGGGAGTTTAACGAACTGAAGAGGGAATGTTTCCTTGAATATGAACACTAGAACTCAAAAGTACAAGTCAAAACTGAAAGAGAGAGTTATTATAAAGCTCCAATCTACCACAATTTGTAAGCTGTGCATCCTTCTATCCATTTCAAATATTCCATATGATTATTAAATTATTTGGAAGTTAATCGCTTTTTTTCTGCTGACATATCCCATGCTTGTAGATCGTAAAGAATACGACCACTCATTGTGAACACCTGAAGTTAAAAAAGAGTAGAGTGAAACTAGACTATTCGCTTACTTAATATAATTAAACGTGACAAACAGTAAAATGTCCACGACCACTCTAAATCTATTCCAATTTTTCCGGCAATTTTCAAGGTAGATAATCTAAAGTGCCATATAACGCCATATTTTGGCCACTTCATCCAAGGCATCTACAGGCGCATAAATTGTACTACATTATGTGATGTTCTGTGTATCTTATACACCACTAATAGAACTCAGAGGTGGAGTTTTCAAGATGGCTATCAGTGCACCGTTTACTTTGCTTACATTTGTCCTGCTCTGAATGGCCACTGACGCACTCACATGCGCATCCTCTAACCAATCAAATTTGGCCATGAATACAAATGTCTGACGAAATACCAGCCTAGTGCCATATAGAGGTGATTAATCCTTGTTGCACATGTTTTCAAACGTATGTGAGTAGCTAGCCGAGTTTAATTGATGGTAATAGTTAATAACAATTCCCAAGTTCATTTAGGAAGTCGTTTTGCAATGCTCATCCTGGGTAGAGAGTGGCATCATGAAGCCTCCCTGGTGAGGGACTCCTATTGTACTACCCTCTATATTAGCCGGGTTTACCCTGTGTGGCTGGTCATTTCCCCCACTGGGTGTGCGCCGATGGACATCGAACTCGTAACTTCCGCCATGACAGACTGGCAGGGCAACTAAAGCGCCACCGATGGTAATGTAATTTGCAGGATGTTGATATCGGCAGATTTGCTTCCTTCTTATTAAAGGCATAATATTTGTCGTTTTGAAAAATTAGTGAAATGCATAAATTTTAAATGACCTTTACCTGAGTGCAGTAATACTGCGACATACAATATCAGAATAGACAAGTTAAGTGCTTAAACTAATACAACTTGGTTTTGGATATTATTTACCGTATGTTCAATAGCTAATTCTTGCCAGATCAATTTGAGCGCAGAATTGCAAGTGATATTAATGAACATTTTTGGAAACAAAAAGAGGTTTTGATAAATTTTTAGCTCGAAGCTGCCTAACTCCTTAAAACCTAATATGAAATTGTATATTGTCAATGCAAATATAGTAGAATACCCTATGAAAGTGTACTATTTGCCTTCCAGTTATTTTTTTCAATTTTGAAAAAATTTTCCATTTAAAAGATTCCTCAACTTTGTAGTGTATATACAGAATATTTGTCGAGTAAATGATGGTAACAGTACTTTTTACTTATTACGGAGAATCTACTACCAAAATCTCGGTAGAGATGTAAGAGTACTACCATCATAGTCTGCACTTGAAATTTAAAAATATATTGGGGATTGATAAGCAACTCCTCATAAAATTAAGGAAAGACTTAGGGTTCCAAGAACGTGCAAAGTTAATTATTGAGGTTCAGCACCCAATTGTTTAGGTGCAACGATGGTGATTTCTTCTTTTCAGAATTACATGCACATTCCGCCACACTGATCGTCAAGAACTGTTATGCTTAACTTAACACTCGAGCGATTTACGAAATTGCAAGCAAATACTCGTGAGTAAATCGAATATTTAATAAGTTCTCCCTGAGAAATAGCGTCTATCCCAGTTATTGCGGTCTTCTTCACACACCAGGATGGGGAGAAGGCAAGGTGGTGGTGAACATGATTTATCGAGAAGGACAGAAACTATAGGAAAGTAAGGGAGGAGAGATAGATTTGGTTGGGTTGCAATTACCGATGAAGTGTGAAAGTGCGGTTTTAGAGTTCGCTGGAAAGAGATAAGCTGTTAAAGAAAAGAAGTCAGAGACAAGCACGAGATCACAACAAGTAGTCCATGTTTCGGGAGGAGGGGGGGGGTGGGTTTGTAGCGGCTAAGGGTTAACAGCAGATGAAGGAAAAGGACACCAAGGATTGTGTTAGACA
>CAADRB010000043.1:380613-423188 GCA_900708905.1 Hymenolepis diminuta | reverse complement strand
TCTTTATGATGTCAGCTAACTCACGCAACTTCACTTTTCGATCATTCAAAACGACTTTGTGAATTTTTTTTGTTTTCTGGTGTTACCGCCTCATTTGGACGTCCACTACGTTCTGCATCATCGGTGTCTCTACGACCACGTTTGAAGTCAGCAAACCAACGTTTTATTGTTGTTTCTGATGGAGCGGAGTCCCCAAAACACTTTTCAAGCTATTGCTTCGCTTGAACGGTATTTTTTCCCATCAAGAAGCAGTGCAAAATTAAAACACGAAATTGTTTTTGATGCATTGTTTTGAAAATGACAAAAGTAGCGTCACTCTTAGCACAATAACTCATAAACTAATGAATAGAATATCATGAAATTTTAAAAGCTGTCTTTTGAAGGTTAGTATTAACTGAAAAAAGGTGACTGCAATAAAACTAGCGCCACCTATGTGTTAGGCCTGGGACTTTTCAGCCCAAGTGTTAGTTCAAGGTCGCAGATAACATACTTTACCTTCAGATGAGCAATTTCTACAAAGTGCATCTAAGTTACCCATCATTATTATTAATATGCGGGCTCACGCTGCTCTTGACAGTCTCACAGCTAATCTGGACAAAAATTATCTTCATTCCAATGGTCAATTGACCTTGGTGTAACCACACTTCTCTCTTCTCTCTAGGCTTAAACCAACTGTAGTTTAATAATTTGTAGTGGGCACCTAGAACATGGTAGGAGAAACTAGGCTTTATTTTATATTACGACAAAAGCTTTCCCTTTAAGTGTTACTTTTAAAATAAATTCACTTGTCCTAAGTTTCCATCTTTGATGGGACAGCAACTTAAAACGGCTCAAAGATCTGATCATCGTTAGACTTCCTTCATTGCTTATTCTAACAATAATTCTATCAGGGAACGGTCCCATTTTTTCTAATTTTGATACATGTTCGTAGTTTAACTGGGAAACTTATTATAAATGTCGACATTAACACGTTTTTCGAATGATGAGATTCCTAGTTGGCTCCTCATGGGCTGACATACGTGAATGTTAATACAAAAAGTCTCCTCAATCTCGTGTTTTCTTCCGAGTAAGTGGATTGGATGATGTTATAAAAGTAAGAACATAAATATCACAGTAACTGCAGATTTTATTAGACTTTTAAAAGAATCAGGACGAAAGAGACACCTTGAAAATGAACTAATCTGTGAACAAAAAAAGAAATTTATTAATTTTTATTTTTCAACTAGTTTTAAATGCCCATAGGGATAAAACACTCACGTTTCGGAGTGAACATTTTTTTATAAAAGGGGAGTGAACTGCTTTTCGCTGTTAAATAGAGATAAATCGATAAAAATTGAATATTATTAGTGGCTAAAATTGGAGATGTGGACTTGAACTGAAATTACCTTGTAAACAGATCAGCAAGCGAAAGTTTAGGGCTTGTATTTAGTATTTTGAGGCAAACAATGAGATTCAAGAGTTTTCAAACAAATAGGAAGAATTTTATTTCTTTTTTTATTTCCACAATGCTACTCTCCTAAGTGTTACTCAGTAAGCTGATTGTCATTGATACATAAATAATATGACAAATACTGACCAATCAGAGTGGACTCGGAAAATTCCTGTCTGTTTACAAAACTGGATTCTCGGACCATGTCCACATTAGGACAGTAGAACTAGTGCGTGCAGTTTGTTGTCGAAAAATCACATTTTTTTAGATGCATCTCATGGCCACAACAATACAGTCTTGAAAGACCCTAAACGAGGAAGTACGCATCTATTTAGGAAATACATAAGAGATCATGTATGTTTAAGTGAGTGTATACGATCGCATCGGAGATGAATCGAGAAATTTAAAATTGGGACCATTATCTACCTATTTATTAAATAGTACGCAACCAAAATTCAAAAATGAAGTAAGTATTATGACTCTTGAAACCCTAGCATTGCTCTCAGAATTTTTTTCGACTTTCTCTCCTTTAAAATTTATTAAACTTACCGCTAACCGATTTCAGTTGCTTTCTACAATTACAATCAGTAGTTTCCTAAACGCCATTCTTATCACAGTTTAGCTAGCTTCAGTAAAGGTCTGCTCATAACACGACCCGCCTTATGTCAAAGTTGCGGCTATTGCTGGATTAGTGACCATGTAAAGTTGACTGATACTATTCACTCCCGAGCTCTACTTTCTGATTTAAAATGCAGCGACAGATGTCGAAACTTCAACCTCCCCCCTCCCTTCCCCTAGAATTCAATCCCACACTTGGTCATATATCCACATAGTATACCCTATCTCCGTAATAAAAAGTTGGGTTGAACTTGCAGTATTGTCCTCAATGAAAAAAAAAGTCCATGGCTCACTCTCACTTTTAATACACTTTCTGTGTATAAAGCGGGTTATTTTTTAAACAAATATTCACAGACCCATTTTAAGCCAGAATTAAATTAGTTTAAATAAGGTATTTGTGATTATAATAAAATTATAACGATACGTCAGTATTTAAATTTTTTCCGTAGATATCAAACATGTTTGCTGTTTAAAATAAAGTATGTAGTCACAATATAGTTCAGAATAAACTACCCAAATGGACAATTTAATCCACAAAACAAATGCAATATTTCAAAAAAATGCGTAAGTATGGCATTATCACAACTACTTATAAACCATCGGTAGCAACAATTGAAATATCGTAAATTTTGTATTCCCAATGAGCTTATTTTGACTTTTCGCTTTTTTCTCCATACACTAGCGTGATTAGGCAACAGCACATTTGCAGTTGGATATTCTTCAAAGTAGCAGTAGTAATAGCAATAATATGCGTAACAATGTCCCCCATTTTGATGTGTAGATAGACGTGATGCTGATGCGATGAGTGATTTTGAAATTGGGGACATACGGAAATAACCAGGGAAAGGGGAAGAAATATATGTACACAACTACCAGTGCCACATAATCTATTTTATAAGATTCGAGAAGGCGAGAAGGTGGACTGGGAGAAAGATGAAACAAAAGGGAAAAGGGAGAAAGAGAAATAAAGAGGAGAATGAGACACGGGATCCATCTGCTGTTGACCGAAAAAAGGATAAAATTGAGTGAATGATTTAGTTGGAGGTTGAGATTTCTTCATCTTCCATGAGTGTGTACTGAACTTCTCTCCGGAGTGGAGGTACGAAAATGTGGTGGTTGAGGCTCTGAAAGGAAGTAAAGGAAATAAATAATTTAATTAAAGGCTTGGGCAATGGTAGAATAAACCTCCAGATGTATAACTAAAGATTGGTGCATTAGTTTAATCATGGCATAATAGGACCTTGTTGAGGCCATCAAAAACGATAAGATACGTGTGAATTTAGTGTATAACTGTAATTTAGCAAGAGGCCTAGAATATCAGCTACACATATGTGTATCAAAACACTGGATATAAACCTTCTTTTCTGTTCTTTCTCATTCACTCTATATTACTGCTTGAATAAATCTGAATTCTATTCCACTCGCGGGCTTTTAATTTATTGGTAGGATCGGCTGTGAACAGGCTAGATGTCAGGGAGAAAGTTAGCGAAATGTTTTCGTAGATTAATAGAGTTTATCTTCTTACACCCATATCACAAAGAAAAAAGGTCTATTAAAACGGGAATCGCCTTTCTACACTGCAGTAGACTTTGGAATATCAGTCAGCAAGCTATGAGATATTCTCAAAGAGCTCATAATTGCTATAGTCAGCAAATATCTATCAATATCTAGCGATTAGAAATGATTGACTGGCGATAAGATCTCCACTACGGTATCCACAGGCGGTCCCGCTGTGTGTTTGCGTGTGTGAACATAGATACCTAAATAGGTGTCGATCATTATGCCGAGACACCGACGACGAGACATGACTGACGTCTAACGAAGAAATTTTTTGTATATAAACCTAATTTACTAATTAATGAATTGGGGTGGCTTGCCTGTCGCTTCTGAACCGACCTGACTACATGAGTGACCTGACTCATTCTATCTATTCGATCGATGTGGCCCCGATAGAGGCCTAACGTTATAACAGTAACTGATTTTAGATAATAAGTAGTTTGGACCTGAAGAAAGGGCTAATAACAAAGAGTTGAAACATACCAAGGTACAAAGATTCATCTAAATGACTCATAAATCTTGAAAATGAAGGGATAGGGAAAGAAAGACATATACGGCCACAGTCAACTCCAACACTGGCATTTTGGCAATAAGCTCGTTCCTTGATTAGAGGTTTACTAAAAATTTACCTGCTATCTTAAAACCGGTTAGAGTTTCAGTTGTGGAAACAAGCCTGGTAAAATTCAAATGAATCTGAGTGAACGAAATTACAGGAGTGAAATTAATAAAGTGAATAAGGGATTTTAGATCTACTGAGCACATTCGCTTCAGCCACCTAACAGAATCAGAGCATAGCAAGAGAAAGAAAACGACCCGAGAAGCACTGAGATAGATTAGCACTCATATATACACACAAACGCAATTTGTAGGTAGGCAGGTAGAAGGGAAGGAAAAAAATGACAGACCAAACCAAGGCAACTAGCCAGCCAAGGGCGTCACGTGATGGGAGAGACTTTGCTTCTTACATTTCGCTGCAGCAATAGAAAGACACTCTTTAAGGTAATAACTAATACACGCCATTACTAAGCAGACAGCACAGTACATACCCTCTTAGAGAAATGAATAAGAGATCCAAAATAGAAATGATACTACTCAAATTACAGCAATTCGGTTTTCGAAATTCGGGTTTATTTTTGAAACGATAATTAATTCTCTATTACATCCAAGTGAGGACTGCGGCTATTCCAGATTGTAGGAGTGCGGCTAGATTGGGAAGAAAAAATGAATCCTTGTAACTCAATGTCGGTCAACGTGCACGTCCGCTGAGTTGGATGTTATGAAATCTATGCATATCTAATGATGTACGTGGCCAACCGGACTAATTGATACTAATCAACAAGGGTGGTAGGATTTGAGTTTCTCATAAGACCGACTCATGGATATCTTTCCTTTATCTGAAGTGAGTTGTTGACATCTCCATCGTAGGCTTAGGAAATTTAAACTTGCAATTCAACAACGACCTACTTCATACCTTTATTAAGAAATTACAACTGTTTATAACCGGATTACGAAATTGATCGACTGTTTGGTCAGCAAATAGATGTAGCAGTGGTAAGATTTCCTTCCTAAAACCAATAATCAATTGCACGGGAGATGAAGCCTGCAAACTTATTTTATATGTAGCAAAGTACTCAAAACAGGAGAGAAAATATTCAATCGCAACTCTACTCTTTAAGATAACAGCTTCTCCATTCTTTCCAGAGACACCACAGAACACTGTTTGAACCGTTGTTCAATTCACCTCTTCACAAAGTGTTAAATAATCTTCATTTTGAGTCAGCATTTATTATCAAGCTCATTCTCAAATAAATTTCAAATGTCGATTAAGATTATCCACTTGAACATTTCTCATTTATTTATTTACTGACCATGACAATGAGAAATTTTTAGAATACTGCTTTATGGGAAACCATCTGAACGCAGAGAAAAATGAAGCGGTCCAAAGAGGATTAAAGGAAGATCGAATAGAATTAGAAATCAAAGGCAGTGCATCGAAAGAATCTTTATAACCCAATGCTCCAAGTTAGGGAACTTATCGCCCGATTTCCTGAGCGAATTCGTGATTGCAGTGTCAAAAGTTTATTAGACCAATGTGTTTAATTTAGATAGATAGTTAATTATATCCGATCACTTTTTCGTCTAAAAGTCAAAACACTAGCAAGGTGATAAGAGATAGAATAAACTTAATATATTAGCAGAGCCCACTAGTGTTCAATTAAGGTAAAAAATTGGAGCCAAAGAGCATTCGTGCAACTAACTTCAACAAGGCTACCTCAATCAGAAGAAGGAAAAAAACAAGCTTTCGTTTAAATGGCAAAAACTAATTATGCTTCAATGATGATAAATATGTACGGCGTATACTCATTTAAAAAATATGAAGGTTAAGAGTTATTTCAATATATTGGGAAGAAAAAACAAAAGGAAAATATTGACTTTAAAAGGAAAAAGGTTTAACAATTCTTCTTAATAATATTTTCCCCTTGAAAAATCAGATAATTCGCATTTGCAATTATAAGATATGTAGCATCTTATAATGGGGTATTTGCGTTTGTTGAAGTTTACTGCAATCGCAAAATACTTATCCCTTTCGTAAAGCTTTCAGCAAGCATTCACGTACAATTAGATTGGTTGCATTTCAATAATCTTGCACTGTTTTTTTTATTTACGCTGCAGGAGGAGGAGGAAACAATGATAAAAGGTCTACCACCACCTTCGCAAGTCCCTTCAAGATACCAACCAGTCGACTCTATTAAACTAAGCGCATCTTTTATTGATAAACAAGTAAAAAGGGAAGAAAGTACATAGCTCAATAGACAAAAGGAGAGTCTCAGTTTAAATGAGTGCCTTTTGCACTGGTGAATGAATAACTTTGAAGTCTTGGAATTGAGGGAGGAGCCATGGTCTTTAGGAAACGGGGTTTATATTTAAACCGCTAATAATGCTTCCCAATTCCGTTTAGTAAGGCTTTTTCCAACACTCAGAATGACAGCATCGTCGAGCTTCCTAATGTGAAACTCGAATTTGGTCACACCCTTAAATAGCCAAACTTAACTAATGAGGTTAGTCATTCGATTTACTAGGCGAGCATCTAATCTATGACTTCTGGAATCTCGGACAAGCACATTAACTACTATATTCAGATTTTGACTGAATACCTACCCCAGATTAACTATACTTCGAGTCCCAAGCACTTAAAGTTAAAAGGCAATAGATAAACCAGTCGCACCCGCTCACCATTGAGTAACGGTTCTTGACTGAATTACACCCTAATACATTATGTAAATTACAACTATTTAAATGTATATAATAAAATACATGGATATCGGGAAGAATTTAATCATGCTCAAATTGCCGCGTTTTATGAGGAGCTTATCGTGTCGTATCGACTTGATACCAAAATGGATAACTTTAATAATACAACTGATTTCAGCTAACGCTTTTCTCTCTCACGTGATTAGCCACGTGTATGACCACAGTCAGCGGTCACAAGATTGAAACCCGTTGGTACATGTCCGTTGACTAGATTAATCAGTCGCAATAGTCAACATAAGGAAAACAAAATAAATTTATCCACCACAGATATTCCTAAATGTTTACACATTGCCCCCGAGCACTTTCGTTGGATGGGCTATCCCTGAGCAGTTGTCCGTGATTTATAAAAAGGCGCCGCTACTGTATGAAGAGCGTGTGAAGACGAGTGCTATGATTACCCATCTATCAAAATTGGTGAACCAGTTAAAGGAACTTGCTATAACATGCTTTTAAGAACTCATACTTTCTTTCGTTGAGACCAATTTTGAATACTGATTCAGATTCTCACCGGGGATCAACCAAGCGATATTTTAAAAAATTCAGAGCTAATACGTGAGAAATACGGAAAAGAGGGGTATATTCATCTTTGCATAAAGATTCGCAGCTTCAGATAATAGTGTAACGTATTGGGAAATTGGTAGGATACCGACAAAAAAAGGCTCAACGTTGCAGCACTTATGTCTTGTCTCGAGATTAGCAGTTCTCGTAGTTTGTCTCTATACCGCCCATCAGTCTTATCGAAATGCGGATCCACACAGCTCCTGACTGCTTGACAGATATTAGAGACATAAACTGATAATAGTTCGAAGGTATTTTGAAGTCCGAATAGCACGAAGACAGCTTGTATACACCTATGTAAAATCTCTGTTGAGTTAATAGCATCTTGGGGTAACTACAATCTGTCTTATCTTTCTATCTTCCTCTCTGTAGCCTAGCGATATCTAGTGGACATGTAAATCAAAGCGACAGAAACTAGACTTACTAGCACTAGAGCAGTGTAGGAGAGCCGCGTACTAAAAACTCAAATAGGTTAAATCTTAAGTAGATCACATTTTGGTAGACTGGGCCAATTACAGCTGTTTAGACAAGTGGGATACATTGGAAGACAGGGGAAGTCAATCATACTCTGTTCGCCATGTTTCAGAGGGTTTATCATGTAGCCAGACACTGACAACTTGGATATCACAACCGGTTTGCAGGTGAATTTTTCTAAGCACGTCTCGTATCTCTTAAATGTTATGTTGTTGAGGCTGGGATCACTCAATAATCAGAGCTGGTGGCAGTTATAATTGACGTCTTCTTGTGGGATGCTTATAACGGAGCTAAAGCAAAAGAACCATTGAAACAGTAGATGTTGCTATACCGGTGAAAGAGACGGAAACAAGTTTTCAAATAACTTGAAAGGATTTTCCGTTTTCAGGGATATATTCCTAGATTAATCGCTTCTGAAGCTACATACATGATAGGTGTATCATTACGCTCCTAAATTGACATGGTCTCAGTAACAGGCTTTCAATCGCTATAGAGAAAAAAAAGTGATGATTCAAGCACAATTTCGTACACGGGAAACATCCACTTTAGCTCCAACCGAACTCAAACATACCAAGCTAAGAGAAGGTACAGAATAAAACAGAAAACTCCGTTACATAAACATAAAGCATGAACGATTTCTAGCCTAGATTTCAGGATAAAAATACATGTTTGAATTCTAGATTTCTGTTTTTCCATGATGGTAAAACTTAGTAAAATTTATTACTAAGCATTGGTATAGATAAAAATCGATTGTTTATTTGCTAGAGGATAATTTCTAACCAAAAAATGAAAACAAAAAATAGGCCATCAAACGCATGTTTTAACCGCTGTCGGTGTAAGGTACGCCAACAAAACTGCTAGATTGAAAACGATGATAAAAGCCTATTTACGGAGATAGAGTAATTTTTCACCCCAACAAGCGTTAATGTTATTTTAAAATAGTAAAGCGATGTCCTTTATTGATCATCCTAATAATTTGAAACCATGAAAGTTAGAGTTATCAAAATTGGAAGTTTGGGCAGGTCGAATTATTTTATAGGGAAATTAATACTAAGCAATGGCACCAATGGTAGATTTATTTATATGATTTATATTGGCACTGAGATACACCATAGTTACAGCTATCGAGACTTAGGGGAAGAATAGAGCGGATTTGTAACTTAAAGAAGGTTCCGTCCTTTGATTACCTGATTAGCCAATAATGCATTAAATAGGGATATTGGCAAGTTCAAGTATGCAGGAAGAGTAGTCGAAACATATAATACCCAAACAAGAACTTCATTCACATAATCTTCACGAATTTCGCTATGACATTAAAGATATTCTATTTTTCTTAATATTAGTGATGTATTAGTAGTGTCTTTCCAAGTCTCTTCACAGCATCCTTCGGGTTAACCGTTACTTGAAACAAAATTTGAGTAACAAGTGTGATTTAACTCATGGGAGTCCTACAATGTTAAAAAAATGCTGCTATTCTCATTCATCACGGCATGACAAAATTAAATTCAGGTGAAATACAGGGAAATTTAAAATTAGACTCAAGCATATCTGAGTAATTAGGGCGGGACAAAAATACAGACACAGTTGATACGCTGCGGATGAGCGGCTAATGGTGGTAGGAAAAGGGAGACAGAGAGACAAGACAAACTAGTAAGTCAATCTCCAATGGGAATCTATTTACAAAGAGGTAGTGGAAATCACATGACTGATTCCCCATTTTTAGGCCAAATATTAGGCAAACAAGGCTTATGAATAGGTGACAAAAATGGATTTGAGCTAACTGTGAATGAAATAAAATACTACCTTTCACCATAATCTAAGAATGAATAAACGTTCTAATACACTTTTAGATGCCTATACGTTTACTTAACTTAATAAATCATGTGAATAGAAGAAACAAATATCTTTATGACTAAGCCGAATTCATAAAATCCTCGTAATGGAATTCGTTTCTAAGAGCATAGAATTTTTCGATTATATGAAATTATACTTAACCAGGCAGTCAATCTATTTTCACAATCTAAGTTAGACATAAGCAGCTGTACTTTTCTTAATAAGATAAATAAACAGTTGAGATAGAGGATATCTCACTTCTTTCTACCCAGTCCGAACAACTTTAGCCCTAGCATACTTTAATGGGCAACCTAGATTACGTAAGTGACAATATTTGTGTCAGCATAAGTTCAAATTAGCTACAATAGTCACCGCTACTACTGACACTCACATTAATAGTATAAAAATGAATGATTCCAGGACTTACGAGAAGAGTAGCCTGATCTGGTGGAAGGGCGAAATAAAAAGGAGGAAGGGGCTAAAACAACAAAGATGGGGACGAAAGGTTAACGTCTGCTTTTTCTTTCCTCTCATAGGGCTGTATGCTGACGGCGCAATTGTAAAACTTGTTGCAAAAACTGCAAAAAAGAAAAAAAACAGAACACATTCAGAGAAAGAAATAAAAGTGCACATTTGAGGGTGTATATGCAACGGCAAAGGTTAGGCATTCAAAATCCATCGTTTCACATCCAGTGATCGAAATTGTTAAGTTTAGTAGTTAGTGGTAGTCAAAGAGAGGAGTGGCAGAATTAGTTTTTCAGTCAGAGAGACTCCAGAACGTCTTGCTTTTACAAAAGATGAGTGTCAGGAGCACCTTAGTTCAGTTGAGCTGATTAATTTGATGCTCAGAGGCACCTTAAACAATCCAACCTCTGCTTAATAAAATACCGGAATTTCAAATCTATTTTTGAATTCGACTTTATTGTTTTTCAGTCGTATAAAGTGCTTCCTCAGCTTCTTGTTTAATTTGTGCCTTGGGAAAATGCGTACCTGGTGGCTCTGAAAAAAATGTCAATGAGGACTAAGGGCAAGTTTCACAGCAAAATCTTCTTTATTGAAGCTTAGTTGTGGGATTTCCTCTAAGCCTTATTTCTACGAATATCAATACGCTGCGGCATGCTTAGGAGGTAACGATGGCGACAGTAAAAACAACAATATTTGAATAATTAGTTATACATAATTAAACCAATCAGCAAATCCTACTCCTATCGCAATGAATTATCAAGAAATACTTTCGATAAAATTTTCATGAAATATTCATGATTGACTGTTTCTAAAGTATCTGAATTTGATTTCCCACTGTTGTCAAAACTACAGTCAATTGGCAAGACCGTATATAATAGGGGCACCTATCAGAACTCCAGTGGAAACTCAATTGATAGTCAGAAAACGCTTCCTTTTCAGCCCCTTACTCGCTACGTTTAGTCCTATTCCCCAGCTAGATTCTCTTACTGCCTTTTAACTATTTAATTGTCTACAGACTCTATCCACATACATCCAGATGCAATCTCCCCCGGATCCGACTTCGATGGTTCCTGTTTCTACCACGCATCTACCCGACTCCCTCCTCTCCAATTAATACAGACAGGTTCTTCAGCTAGTTACTCTCCATCTGCAGCTTTTCCTACCTTCGGCTAGTGTAGTCCCCCTCTATATGTAGTCCCGTTTAATTAAAATTATCCCTAATTCTTTAGCTGTTTCTTACTCTTTATAACTTTATATTTGGTGACTACAGAATTTAGCCGACAACAAGAAATACGACAATTTCAGCTGAAACGAATGGGTCAACCAGGAAGGAGGTGATTGGCTTTTAAAACAAAATCCAGTTGAGTGCCATTGAACTTGGTGAGCTTTCCTTTTACGTTATTACTTTTCCTAAGCAAATAATGCTGAGCTCCTCAAATTATTATGCTATGGATTGAAAAACAAATAACTGTTGAATTCAAAAACTTACATAGATGATCATAGCGGAGCCTCCACTGACAATTGGTTGCGGTAAATCGCGGAGGGGACAATTCTCGACACTGAGAATGGTTAACACGGGGCATTGTGACATTTCTGCGGGAATATTGTTCAAATTATGGTTGTCGTTCAGGTAGAAATCGTGTAAGTTGGCCATGTTACCTATTCAGCAAAAGGGAAAAGTCGGCAAACAAATCAATCATCTCCTTTCTGGTTAAAAATAATAAACGTTCATCTGCTTAACTATATGACTTTCAACAAGGCTTATCTTTAATCTATTAATCACGTTGACCTGTTGATAAGCACACCAAATTAACGGTCAGTCAGCAAATTGAACAGAAACAATGAGGAACATATCCAGTTTGAATGAATTGGCAACTCGTTTCATCAAGTGACCATTTTCTGAAGTTGACAAGAGAGAAGAGTGTCACACAGGATTCGAACTTTGATTTTATAATTCCTTGTGGTATGCCTACTGTTAAATGTCAATTTATCACAGTTTTCTAAACCCTCCAATATATTTATCATCACTCAATTCTAACTATGATTCGTCTTTAAATTCAATTTATCCCAGTTACATTTATCCTATATTAAGTTTCTACTCTACCAAGGAGGCAGACACCTTCTTTGTCCTATAAGTATTCATAGCCTGTCTTCTTTCTACCCTACTTATGATGAAATTCGTAGAATGTTAGAAGAGTGACAGCTTGGCAAGGCGTCTCTAAACTGCACTTGATGATTGCTGTATTGTAGTCCATCATAAAAACATTTGAACTTCTAAGTCTACTACTTTCCCATTAATGAACAAGACAAAGGAATTTAGAAGTATGTAAACAAAAATAACACGTCCGTACAAATATGCAATTTTCGAATAGCTGCCTAGAGACATTTTATTTTTCCCAGAGAATTCCAATAAGCAAACTACCCTATCTTTTGTCGTTTGCTGTCATTTGTACATCCTAGAGACATTCGACGTCATCTTTTGTTAAAATTGTATTATTTCTCTGGGATGCTAATGCCCAGAAGATAATGGGATGAAAAGCAAACATGGTCATAAAGTATTGACTACAGAATGCATTAAATAATCGTGAATATAAGCTACTGAGAAGATTCTGCAGCTTCGAATTCATTACAGTAGGATAGATTAAACAAACTTCACCACAAGAGAGAAAGAACGGAGACTGTGGTGAAGATACATCTATTAAGAGTACAAAGAAGACGTTTGATAGCTAATGAGTGACAAAATAACCGAATATAAATAATGGACAGCTTAACTTGAAAAAGATAAAAGAGATAGTTGATTCTGAGTCCCCGGAATGATAACAGAAAATAAAAACGCTGCGATCTGAGGCAAAATGGAAACTTTATCAAAGAAACACATGAACAATATGATAATAAGAAAAAAGATTATACCAACGATTTTCCGTATCCCCAAAATCATAAAGTTAGACAGCAATGTACACCAAAAAGAAATTATTCGAAAACCACACTATCTAGGAAATGGCTAGATATGAATCCAATATGTTGGATGAAATGTTCTTTTCCTGAAATATATTAATGTCAAACCTTTCATCTTCGAGAGCGTAAAGTTGATCAGAAAATGCAGTTTAATTCCTTCAAAGAAAAAGAAAATCCATATTAGCTCTTTTAACCCTATTTCCTAAATATTATCCTAATTCGCTTGCCGATTTAACCTTTCATTCACTTCATTCTATATGACCCATTCCTTAAATGCTACTACTACTGATTTCCCGATTTTACTACTTATAACACCTGGATATTAAGCTTTACTCTACTAATAGGGCAGAATTCTTAGCTGTGTTTCCTAATAGAAGTATTAAAAAAACTGTCCTATATCCTTCCAATGTTGAGATAATGAAGTTCCTAAAGCTGGGAGAGGCCATAGCTTAACCAGCTTCATATGAATTACATTTGGATCCCCTAAGCTAGAAACATTCTTTTGCAATACGATTATAGGAGCTATAAACGAGAATTTTCAATAAAGACAAAAGATTCTAGACGAATCTAAAACATTCAAAAGCATCAAAAGACAAAATCAACAAGCAATGTGACTTAACTAAAAAATCAACGAGAATATTATTCAAAAAAGCAAATAACAACCATACCTATTTCCGGAGGTAGTTCGGTGATATCATTCTCTCCCGCTTTGAAGATCCTCAGTTCCCGAAGATTACTATAAAAACAAACAAAAAGAGAAAATTTGCGAAATGATAAAAAACAGGGGAAAAGAAAGGGGGTGAAATGTTACGGTGGACTAGTCTGTTCAATAGAATGTAGCTGCACAAATGCACACATGAGAAAGGTAAATCAGAAAAACGCATACTTCCTCCTGTATTCAGAATAGGCATGGAAAAATTTAGTTTTATCTTCTTGTACAAGAGAGTATATAAACAAATAACACTGATAGACAACTTAATAGCCATTTTATTGCTCATCCAAATAAAGTGAATCGGATCTAATCACTCAGTGCGTCTGGACACGTCCGGTTTAAATTTTTTAATTTTTACTGCAAGATTCAGGTCAGGCGTCTATAATATTCTGAATGCTAATACTATCAAACAACCGAGGTAACCACGTCTTGACATGCTTCTGAATTTTAGCGGCGTTAGGTTAGTACTTCTAAATCTGGAGCACTTAAGATTTACCCCAGGCCAGGTAACTACTAGTCCTAATTATCCAAATAAGAAGGTTAGAAATACCTATTTAACGTTTAGATTGTATTTTATGAGAGTCAGTAAACATGTGAGAGGTCATGAGATCAACGGTGAACTCCCAGTGGATGCCCAATTGCACTGGCTATTCTTGCTCAATGAAAGAGGTGTAAGAAATGCGAATATGTCATCAGCTGTTCCAGAATATCGTCTATCTACTCCAAGTCAAGTATTGTAAACACTCCACCAATGAGCTTGTAAAGATATGTTCATTAATAACATTTTATATAATTGTAACAATCAGCCAACAATGTCTGATTACTACAGATTGTTACATTGCTACAGGATCGTCTAGACTATAAATAGAAGCAAGATATTTAGAGAGACTGTCGACAAGATGATGAATGATAGTTGTATTAGATTCCCGTTGTCATTAATTATATTTGGTATGTTGAGGCTAGGAAGTTATAGGCCGGAATGACCATCTCAGATTTTAAGGGTAGTAACTTAGTGCTGTAGTCACCTCAGTTAACTACTGCTATAGAAAGCGCTTATCGTCTCCTATGACAACACCAGAGAATAGATATACCAACAGTGATTGCATATTTTTCCTCAAATAGGAAGATTTCAGGGTATAAGGCACCCCAAAGCTAGGAGTCAAAGAAAATGAAAGTATGAGATAGCTTACCCTATAGAGGGCGGGAAAGTGGTTAGCCGATTACAGCTGACATTGAGGTCCTGTAGATTCACGAGGTCACCAATGCATGGCGGAAGGGATTCCAGTTGATTTGACTCGAGATCTAACACCCGAAGACGTTGAAGCTTCCCGAGTGTATTGGGTAGGCGCTACATTAAAGAGGCAGCTTAAGTTAGAAACCCGGTTAAAAACACTCCGAAGATATCTAAAGATATTTTTAGTGAACGAAAAGGCTAATATTTGCTCATATTAATCACTCGAAAACAAGATACAGAATACGTGTCATAAAAGACGGCTTTTCTGACGCAGTGAACTGGGTATATTTGACTTTCCTCTCTAGTCAGGTGTACCCATTTTGCTTACGTAAACTAGAGATGATTAAGACAAGACGTGTTTATCCTCGGATGTTTGTGCTCGATTCCAAATACGCTATAGGTGCCACCTCCCAGTCAAATTAACTTGCGAATGCTATCAAACAAATTCAAACCAGCTTGTGAAATGTATCATCACTAAAGTACTCATAAATGTGAACCCACTCATGTGCCCAGCAGTACCGAAAATAAAGACGGTTGAATCTAAACGGGCATATTTTCGCTAGATTTAATCATCTGTTGAGTTATGTATACAAATGACTTCGATTAAAACTACCTAGCTGAGAAATCAATCCAAAACTAAAACTTAGAATCGAGTGAAAAAGGAAAAAGTATAATTTTACTATTCACATTATCCCATATATACATTGGAAAGTCATTAACTTTTCCTAACATGAATATCCAGAACAAAATCCAATTACAGCCCACGATCAACAGGAGAAACCATTTTCAATCAAATTCCCAACAAAGAATCGACTGCGGATAAGCCACAACTGTAAACACAACCATTTCATTGACCATTAAGCATAATTTTGGTATTAAAATATTCTCCTACGGTCAACATTCCCCCCGGCTTCTTTCTCTTCGATCTCTTTAATTATAAAATCCAAACTCACCCTAAGTTGATTGTAGCTCAACCGGAACATCTCTAGAGACACAAGAGCTTCCAATTCTTCAGGCAGGCTGGAGAGATGATTGGATCCTAGATCAAGCTCCACCAACTTATTCCAATGTCGTAAATCTGAAAAATGGTATAAAATGTACATCACGCAGACGAAAATAAATGTGAAATTGCTCACTTGTCTCAATTTTCAAACATCCGCATTTTGGCTCCGCACACTTCCTTTATCTCCTTAAATATCCTTACTGACTCTCCCTGTTCCTTGCAGAACATACATCCATTTACCGTTGATCTATTTCCTATTTGTTTGATACACGTAGACAAGACACTAAATCAAAACTCCCATTTACTTCCGGGAGGAAGCAGATTCGAACATTTTTAATGGTAAGAATTTGAAGTTGTGAAATTCATCAAACGAAATTCTTTATACTGACTAGATATTAGAATTATTGAATGAAGTCTCGTCACCGCTACCTTACTAACCGATTAGTATACCTAATACAAGCTACCTTAGTCATATTTTATCGCAAAGAGCAGCTTGCACTTTAAGTGGCTATGTCTGATGCACCAGTGACGAGATTATATTATACAGGGTGCGTAAGGTATCTGAAGACACTAACATTTTTATGATTTAAACTAACCCAAAAAAAATTAATTTATATTTTATATCAGAAGATCTCATGCTAGATACTACTATAACTAATGAAATGAAAAGACACGTTGTGCAATAGCGTTCATAAAAGCAAAACACGGCAATTCGGAAATTGCAAGCTTTCTAACAGTCGCCAGGTCTTTCTTTTGCAAAGTTGGAAAGGAGCTGTTGAATGAAAACAATGCAGATGAATTGGCCGCCACAAGCAAGAGAAAGTAGCATTGTCAAGACTCCGATTCACTCCTTCACCCACTCAGAACACCTGCGTTTGTGAGAAGAGTGCATGGCATGGGATGGCTTGGCATGGCATGGTGGACGAAAATCCTGGGAAATCGATACGTGACATCCTGTCAAACATCTTCAAGTGCCCGAAGGGACAACAAGGAGTGTTGTTCGTCATGACCTCCCATACTAATCATACGTTCTTAGGCGAGGTCGTCAGTTAATGTCAACAAAAACAACTCGAGTGAATCGTTTGATGCATGCAAAAGGACTCTTAAACAAATTGAAGCATTCAGAAGAACAGGAGTGTCTTTGGTTTTTCTGCGATGAAAACAACTTCCACCAGGATGAAGGCGTCAATCGGAGAAGCGATAGATGGGTATGTGAGGGCGGACCCCACTGAAGTTTCAACTGTTGTGCAGGCGCACGAATTTTCCGGCAACAGTGATGGTTTTCGATGTTGCTGTTGTTAGCAGTGAAGGAGGAGGGGGCACATCATGACTCCTTCATTTTCCACAGGGCCCTGGAGTCAATGTAAATGCAGATGCCCCTGTGTCTTGCAACAAGATTCGGTCCCATCTCATAAACCTCTCAAAACCCACGATTAGATGGACGGCCGAGAGTTTCCATCATCATGTCACACCAAACTTCTTATGGCTGCCTCCTAACTCACCAGATCTTAATCCTTTGCATTAGTACGTGTGGGGTGGGGCATGGTAGGAAAGGAAGTTAATAAGCATCCCCATAACACCAAATCCTCATTCACCCACTCATTCACTCTCTTTCTCTCCGATGGAAGCAATATCCCGAGGAATGGAGCACATCAATAAAGACCATCTGATCTGATGAAAGCTTGCAGTCAGTCACTATCGCACTCGAATTGAGTTGGGAATAGAAGTCGAAGGCGAATATATGGAATAAAACCTAGGTTAATATTGTGCTTGGTTTTGTTTTGTTGCAAGAAATTGCAATTTTCAACCATTAACAGTTTCATTTTCTGATTCCCTAAAAGTGCGTGAGACGTCCTTGCGCACTCTGTATTAAGTCCATTTGATCAAGAAAATCCGTTAATGTTCGTATTATATGATTTGAAAATATAGATATATATCTCTTTAAATGGAGACATCTTTTTTTGAAAAATATCTGGATCTCGACTTGAAATTTGTGTCGCCTTACCACCCTCAGTAAACGTGAGATTTTTTTTTGAAAAGTGGTTTTCAAGACAAGTGGCGACAATCGTGCCGGCTTCCATGAATGGAAACTTGAATACTGTTGTAACTTTAAGTCCCATATTTCACGATCCAGCTCTAATTTGGTCGATACCAGAAGAAGACCAACACCCGAAATTGCTCAAGTCTGAAGAGGGAGTGGTTGCAGTTCTCCCATTTTCATTTACGTAGACCATTTAATTGGTGCAAACTAATATTTAGAGTTTTGGAACCGTTCAAATTTATTAACTTAACAAATCTCACTGGGCAGTGTTCACGCTACGTACTGATGACATAGCTATGGTTCACCTTAGCTATTTTAGTTGAAGCCAAAATACATGTCCAACTTTTTGATGCTGCCTTGACAACAGTCTTTAGTAGAGTAAAGCTTGATTTAAAAAAGCTGCCTAGCTAATCAACTATCGATTACGAATAAAGTGCAAGTGTAATCAATACACACTATAGTTCTGTTCTTGATTTTTCCCCGGCTCTGAATTATGTAGTAAAAACCTAATAAAACTTAAATATCACTCGTTCTACAGTGAGAAACGACCAATCCTAAACCAGTTACACCTCTCCGTCTCCTTTCGAAAGTATGTAACTAATCACTAAATAGTTTATAAGATAATAAGATTTTCATATCAAAGTGCAAATAATTAGTAGCTTCTCTTTCTCAAAGACATACCTTCAGGATGCAAGTTGGCAATTTCATTGTCTCGAAGATTCAGTTTCGTCACTTGACCGAGATGGGAGAGGACATCCGGAGGCACCACGGTGATTCGATTATGGTCCATGTTCAAGGACTACCAAGGGGAAGAAGCAGAGGGAATAAACAAGCCCTTTAAGAAAAAAAGGAGGGATCAAGAGAGGGGACCTACCGTGACATGACCGTACTGCTCGCGGCCCCCGGGAGGAAAGACGGAGAAGAAATTTCGGGAAAAGGTCACATTTCGAACTTGGGCCATGTTGGCCAGGAGATTTACCTAAAAGCAAACAATCATGAGTTTGGAAATTAGTGGAAACCTGGAAAGAAGTAGTTTTAGACTGCATAAATCAATTTAAGCTCCTAGGAATTTTAAGATCAAAACTCATTTGACCAGCAGAGATAGGTTCTCCCACGAGTTTCTTAAGAAAGGTAGAGCATTTTCTTCAAAAGGTTTGGAATATTTTTTGATTCTTAGACGTATCAAAGACCACCAAAATATCTACTTATTACAGCGCGATTTTCAATCTTTGGAGTACGGGACATCGATGGCACTTCTTGCTTGGGACTTTTGAATACAACTCAATAACTGTTATTTTATTGGGCCATGAGGTAGTAATGCAAAGTAGAGAAAAGATATAACCATTCACTGTTTTATAAGATTCTAAAACCAAGATCCGGTCTTGATCGTAGATAAGGCAAGATAGAATGAAGAGACGTAAAGGTCTATGAGTGCGAAATCTAGAAAGATGGACCAAGAAGCATTAAAAATGATACATAAATATGAGGAAGCGACCATTTTGCCACATTGGCCACTTCCATTTCAAACAGCATAGAGATTAAAATTGAGTATCTCTGGCGTCCAAAGTCTTTGTTAATTAGAATTGTGGCTACGTTACTCCGTATGCTGGCTGGCGAGGCTGCTAGGTAAGCCTACTTCCAATTCCAATAAGCGCTTGGCAACTTATTGATGGAGCAGTATGAAAGTAACTGGGAAGTCAGCACATTTTATTGACTTTTTGAGATTATTGGTCTCCTGGTGTGTTTCTAAACGAATCCCCACTGCACATTGGTTGACGAGACTTAGACGGCCTAACGACCATGAATGACGTCTTATGTTCGCATTCATAACATAATTCCCAAGCATTAAGACTATGAATACTATAGATCGGTTATTTAACTATCACCTTTTTATACCAAATCAAATACCTAATTAGCTGTAACAAGGTGTATGCAGATAACCTGCTTAGAAAGAAGAAAAATGCATTATAATTGAGCAAAATGTTATTCTTGGCGTAGCAGTCTACCCTGCATGAGCCAAAATGTATAATATTGTAATAATTAAATTAATCGTTTATTGAATAGAACATATTTACTTCGTATTAAAATATTAGGGATTTAAAACATAACTGAAATTATATATACATGAACGATCCTTAATTTAGGATCCGATTCAACCTTTCGGCAGCTATATAAAGCTAAGGAATTTAATCTATTTTATCAAGGGAGGACACAATTTAACCCCCTCACAATTGGTCAGTCTCTAAGAGCGAATTACGTACGCAGCATTACTACAAAAATCGTCGAAAACATAGTTTATCATCAAATAGTAGAAAAGCAAAAAAAACGATCGAAGCGCCATAAGACGTTAATCGAAAGTCGTTTACTCCAGCCATTAAGATACCTTATCGTCGATAATGAAGTAGCATTAAGGAGATACGGGAAGGGATGAGGACGGGATAAGTAACAAACTTGAATATCATTAACCTTAAGCGATCAATGCCTATATACAGAAAAAGATCGAACATAAGTGGTAGCATTTGATGAATACACATACACTAAACTTTTATTTAATATAAACTGGGATGACTTCTCAACCACATCGGTATACAGCTTAACCTACACAGGGGAATTCATGAATTCCTCCAATAATATGAAACTGGACAACATGGCTTCTCAATATTATATCAATCTGAGTAGAATCACAGCAAAATGAATTGAAGTTCACATGATTCTCCCGATCAGTAGTCAATTAAAGCAATATGAGAAAAATTTATTAAATTTTTATGAGTAAGATTAACTTCATTCGTTTTGATAACAAATTGTACTTATGTTTGTTTGCACTGTTCTAAATCGACACAATTAGAGAATATTGAGTAGCTCGCCACTTTCGCGATAACTCATTTCTTCACCTGGAAAACACCAATGACGCGTGCATTGCAGGACTAATGATATAGACGATCGATTCTAACGCTCTCCCACGTTCCTTATTCTCCTCCCTTTCTCTATTTCCCAGTCTTTCTCTCTTCCTTTCTCGAGTTTCCATTGCAGTTGAGAGTTGATTTACTCTCAACTCTTGGCTTTCTGATTTGAGAACTGCGGTTGATCGTTATTAGTTGATGGCGGTTAGTCCCATAGCTTCAACAAATTAACCGGTTTCAAGCTGATGTTGATTTCCTATTTATTTAGAATAAAACTCCCTTTAACGACAGAGTTTATCTACCACAGCTACGCTCGTTTCACCAGAAGGAGAGTAGAATTGTCATTCATCCACGTAATGACCCGTCCTCCTTCTACGTCCGCATACTGTACATATGTCCGTAAATCTAGTCCTGTCTCAGAGGATAAATTACACATACGAAGGGTTTCCATTAGTCTGTGTTGCATTCACAAGGGCAGGAACCCAGGATATGCTCGGGAGTCACAAAGGAATGAGTGAAAGGCCATTTAGAAAAGAAATTAAATATGGTTGCATTCACGTTGAGTCGTGAGGGAAAAGTAATTGATGATAATGAAATTTGGCAAAATATGGCACACATGATTGCTCCTCAAACTTAAGGGTGTCTAAGATAAGATCATGGTCCTACAAAAGTCAAAAACGACGCTTCGGCAGACACTAAAGAATTGTAAAATAGATCAAATAGTTAGATGATCAACAGGTTAAAGACGGAGAAGTAATACACCCATGATAACCCTGAAAAATATTCCAGTATAGGAAAATATTGCGACAACACTGTAAGTCCATCCCTTGACTGGTGTTCCAGTGAAGATTATCTTATTGCAATATTGAAGCTAAAAATGTTAAAATTGAGCCTATAGCCCTCTTAGCTTTATTCATAAGAAAGTGGAATTAAGTAGGAGAAACTAAAACATCATTGCTTATTTGAAATTTTTCATAATAATACGAACTATATTAAAGCATACTACAATATTGTGGAAAGTAACTTCTTATAAGGGCCTCTAGGAGTTCACATTTTCAAGAATATGCCAAGGTACCGACATACTGTAAAGCTCGGAACCCAGCCATTCGAGTGCAAAATTGTGATGAATCATTACAGACGTACGTATTCAGATCGAGGCAAGAAATGTCATGCAAAATTCTAGGAGCGGAAATACGGAACATTTTATGATGGAATTAACGAAAAGCCAACAGAGAATGTCAGATACTCATTGTTGATTAATAAAACTATATTTTCTCACCAGACGCTAGGTGGTAATGATAAAATCAATCATTATATTACCAGTAAAAAATCTTTGTCAATCGCATAAAATGGAACATGTAATAATCCTAGCACGAACCCGGAAGCAGGTATGGTAGGACTGACAATAATGCTGAAATAAAATTTATATCTCACATCCTATGAATACTACTTTATCATACCTTGAAAGTGCATAGTTAATAATAAAATGCGGTTTTTCCAACAAATATGAGAAATTAATTAACTAATAGCTTTTGTACTCTTTCCCTGGTTCTGAGAGCTTAACAGTATTTTCCAAGAAGAAATGCGGATGATAGTAAATTTCCTGGCTGTTAGAAGAAAAAAGTTACCGAAATAGCACAATCAACTAATCAATGAGTTCTGAAGACCGTGGATATAAACTCATTCAGGGATCTAAAGGTGAAATCCTGAAATTTAAACCTCGTAATATTAGTATATGACGGGGCAAAATATGGATGACTCTATGAATACAGAAATGAAACTCTTGAGGCCATGGCATCATAATTTATTTCCACTTGACTCACCTTCACCCCTTATCGAATTATTTCAAAATATAATTAATTTCCAATACATTGAAATTTGAAAGTATTTTTGCTTTGTCACAAGCATTGACCATAATACACATTTTCATTACTCATACTTTTGAAATTCCCCTCGTCAAACTATTTCACAAGAAAACAAACCACCTTAATTACTGTTAGAGCTTATTCACACAGCCTGCTACGATTTGTAACAATTTGACTAAAGTGGCTATGAAAAATATCCAGACAAATAATAGAATGGTCATGATTATCTCTTGAACAATTTTATACAGTCTTACAGGATGAAACGTTAACGGCTAATAAGTTAGAGTTCATCGTGGATAAACTCCCCTCTGAGCTTTACTTAACCGATTTCAGTTGCTTTCCCACAATGAAAAATTGACATGAGAGGAGACTAAACAAACGTATATGTGCATGTGTTCTATAAAATCTTTGTCAATAATTGCGTAAGGCTTCACGTACGCTGTCCCTATTATCCCAGCAATACAAGTAACTTGACTTATTTCTTCAATAATGTGGAATTGGTCCACATAGTTCCCCCAGCCTTATATCATCCATTTTCCCTGACAGTAGCAGTCTATATCAATTTGACCAAATACACAAAAAATATCCAGATAAACAGGGAGCGATAGAACGGGAGAGAGAAAGTAAACAACACAGAAGCGAAGGCACACTGTGTAAGCAACAGCAATAGGAGGGAATTCCAAAGTCCAAAACACCTGGGCTGGCAAACAGAGAGATAGGTTTGCTGTTCTTACAGGTTAACTCCTGAAGGAGTTAAATGTCCCTAGATGCATAATTTCTTTGCGATTGGGTTTAAAGTTTGTCCAACTGCGCCGTTTATGAAATATGCATAACACACGAAACAAACCAATTGGCAAAACTCCACACTTTCCAATCTGTTAAGGGATGAACACATTCAAGCTATTAAAAAAGCGGAATGGTGAAGTGAAACAGAAGCAGAACTTGAAATAGAATGAAAAATAATACCATAACGATCATGAAATCAATTTTCCTGATCATTAAGAGTGGTTTTTAATGAATTTGGAACACAAAATTAGATTGGTGTTTTGCTTGTTTTACATGCTACCAAAGGTAAAGAATCAAAGATGGCAAATTAAAAAATTCACGTGGTGAACAAAATACTTGCCTACGTTCCAATTCCGCTTTTCTCTGCCAACTGAACATTACTTCTCCCTTCCATACTACCATTAATCATTCCTACTTTTTACCCTCGAGGCTCTTAAAGCAATAGGGAGAAGACTGTATAGTTAAGCTATCACTAATCTATGTTTCTGCTGTGAGGCATACGACAGTTGCTCAAACCCCAGAGTGAGAACAAGAGAAAATTGACAAACGAACTAGACAAGGATAATCTATTTTTCAAATCTGACTAGCTTTATTGATAAATCGGAATCTGTTTACACAATAAGAAATGAGTTTGGTCGGATTGTGATCGACCGAAGATTGAACCAACAATTGGACTTCATTTCCCATATGACAGACTATGGGACAGACTATGATCAGACAACAGACCAATCGATGAATGACATTTGATTTCTTCATGCGCGGCCTGCTATGGTAATGACGTGGCAGTGACATATAGATGAAGCAGAATCGATATTACACTTCCCATGCATGACAAAGCGCTGTCTCGTCTTCTTATCATATGGCTGTTCATGTTGCATTAACTAGCTTCAAGAATTAAGGTTCAAACACAAAAAACTCTTAATTCCTCAGATAATACATTGATAAATTCTTCAGACGATAGAGGGGAGTTTTCTGGGAATTACTTCGGAGCACCTGTGATGAGAAATTTGTTCTCTATCATCAAACCGTTGGTAAATATTGGCTAGAGCGATTGAACATTTCAAACTCGTGACCTCTGACTTTACGAAAATTCACGCTGACCGCTATTCTATTAGCGTAGATGGAGCATTTATAAGATAACAAGAATGCTGCTGTTGAAGACTTGGAAGTAGGCTTAGCTAGCAACCTCGAAAAGGGGACCAATGAGAAGCTAGAGCCTGAGAAACATTTAACTATTACTCACATGCAGCAAAAGGCGGAAGTAGCCACCATGGCAAAGATGTACTCATATCTCTCTTGCTCTTGTAGACCTGTATGACTTACCATTCCACATCGCCTTGTCTATAAGGGGGTCTATTACAATTCCTTATTTAGACAACGGTTTTTTATATATTCTACAGCACCACAAAGATAAGCGAATGGAAGGCCAATTCATAATAGAATGAAACTTCAAACTAAAGAGAATATACAAAGAACAGTTCCAAATTGAATATGCCATATGACGGTCGTGGAAGGATTTCTTTGTTCATGAAATTCAAAGTGCAAGCTATATACCTCCTCTACTGTCTCACTCTGGAATCAAACAGCGGTATACAGATTAATGGAAACATTAATCACAAAACCACTACACTAACGATGTCACACAGATGGAGACGGACATTAGAAATACACCCACACAACAAAAAAGAGCCTTTCATGCCAAACAAAACTGGCTGGCCGGCATGCCAATTTCAAAGTTATTTTGCATACTTTGCTTTGTGCATGAGAAAGAATAAATGGCCAAATACCACAAGTACTCACCGGAAGTGCGGAGAGCTGATTATTTTCGACATTAAACTCGTCCAGACGTGTGCACTTGGCGAGGGATTCGGGAATCTCCACCAGACGGTTGTATCTAAATGATGAAAAATAGGAAACATTCGTTTATTTGAAGAGTAAGTGATAGACACATTTATTATACTAAAACTAGAATTATTCCCAAATAAAATTTTCGTTTGTTCGAAATGACTGACACCCACTACTAGGGAATCTGAGTTTATGTTTTAGACAATTGGCTGATAACCGGGACCGGTATCAGTCAGAAAGATCTTATCACCATGATTACATACGCCTGTCGATAAAGGGAGACCCAAGCAGCCGATAGACAGAAAATTTTCCCTTTCAACTTCTTCACTGTCACTAGCTTACCACAAAACTTCCAGTGAAATTTAACAAATATCTTCAAACTAATTCAATGATTTTGTAAAATCCAGACTCCACACAACTTCTCTCTTCTCCCTAAATCTTACAGTCAGCTACTCTACCTACAGTTCCCCCTACCTGTTACTGCATACGACACATCAAATAATTTCAGCCTTTGTGGTCCCTTTATTTCTCTCTTAACTACTTTCCGTTGTAGTTACATATCCTATCCCGCAACAACTCCTCAGTATTTAGTACATAGAGATACCATTTAGTTAATTAGAAACCCTTACGAAAGATATAAAACAAGGTAGACAATATGCGGGGTGATTGGGTCTTAATTTAAAAATCGATTAATCCCATTATTAATCAGTTCTTTTGTAAAAAGAAAACACAGGTTAAACACATGACATTATTTGAAATTTGATTCATGCATTCGCCTGCAGTTTCTTAAACCTCTCGGGATTCCATTATAGAACCTGTGGCCTTGGGTTTTGCATGACAGCTCATGGAAGTCTTTGCGGTAATTTTTAATAACACTTTAACCATTTGACACTCGGACAACTTTTTCCAAATTTCAGTATCTTGAACATTTAAACGTCTGGTGATCTCAAAAGGGAGTTACATTTCAGTCAGCTATAACAGCCAACTTTAGACACTATTAAAAAAATAACGTGTATGTATTCAGGACCTATTTAATAATACCTTAGACAAACGAATTTGTGCCAAACGAATTTGAGGTAAAAAGTGAAATCTAAATATTAACCTCAGGCAGAAATTTTTGTAAGTGGAGTGCTCTACTAACTCCAAAGTTGAAAGAAGTTTAAGCCAAACGGAAATTTATCGTTAAAATGACAAAAACATACATGTTTATTTACCTATATGGCAAGGGTTTACAAAATTAGATTTTTTTGAACAAAAAGTTAACAACAGTAGAACTATCCGACTACAGAGAAAATCATTATTACCATTACTATTGCCCATGGTGCTGAAAAACCCTTCCAATTATTTACTATTGAAAAACATATGTATACGGGCAATAGGAAATAAGTCCAATAGGGCATGAGACGAGAAGGGGTCAAGAAGAAGGAAATGAAGAAAGGCCATCATGAATTTTACTTTGTTTTAATTCCAGAGCATTGATCTGTCCATATTCTCATAAGAATTCTGTTATAATCTATTCCCATCATTGGACTTTCAGATTAGAAGTCGAGATTATGTCTACGATATTTAGAGCTTTTTTATCGATAAATTTAATTTCCTGATTAGCCATATCACTTCGGCTTATTCGTATTTTTTTACAGCCAAGAGCAAGTAGATGAGATATTCAACATATTTAACTTATCACAGTTCATTTAAAGTTAACAGTTTTAAACAGAGGAAATATAATTGATTACCCACTATCTCATTTATTAATACAGAAATAAGATAGGTCTTCAAATACATATTGTTTCGACTCTTCAAGGTTAAAAATCAAGCCAAATTGGATAATGAAAACAATGAGAATACTTGAAAGGAACGGCAACTGAAGACCCTCACCGCATGGGAACTAATACAGGGTGCGCAAGGCATCTGAGGACGTCTCACGCACTTTTAGGGAATCAGAAAATGAAACTGTTAATGGTTGAAAATTGCAATTTCTTGCAACAAAACAAAACCAAGCACAATATTAACCTAGGTTTTATTCCATATATTCGCCTTCGACTTCTATTCCCAACTCAATTCGAGTGCGATAGTGACTGACTGCAAGCTTTCATCAGATCAGATGGTCTTTATTGATGTGCTCCATTCCTCGGGATATTGCTTCCATCGGAGAGAAAGAGAGTGAATGAGTGGGTGAATGAGGATTTGGTGTTATGGGGATGCTTATTAACTTCCTTTCCTACCATGCCCCACCCCACACGTACTAATGCAAAGGATTAAGATCTGGTGAGTTAGGAGGCAGCCATAAGAAGTTTGGTGTGACATGATGATGGAAACTCTCGGCCGTCCATCTAATCGTGGGTTTTGAGAGGTTTATGAGATGGGACCGAATCTTGTTGCAAGACACAGGGGCATCTGCATTTACATTGACTCCAGGGCCCTGTGGAAAATGAAGGAGTCATGATGTGCCCCCTCCTCCTTCACTGCTAACAACAGCAACATCGAAAACCATCACTGTTGCCGGAAAATTCGTGCGCCTGCACAACAGTTGAAACTTCAGTGGGGTCCGCCCTCACATACCCATCTATCGCTTCTCCGATTGACGCCTTCATCCTGGTGGAAGTTGTTTTCATCGCAGAAAAACCAAAGACACTCCTGTTCTTCTGAATGCTTCAATTTGTTTAAGAGTCCTTTTGCATGCATCAAACGATTCACTCGAGTTGTTTTTGTTGACATTAACTGACGACCTCGCCTAAGAACGTATGATTAGTATGGGAGGTCATGACGAACAACACTCCTTGTTGTCCCTTCGGGCACTTGAAGATGTTTGACAGGATGTCACGTATCGATTTCCCAGGATTTTCGTCCACCATGCCATGCCAAGCCATCCCATGCCATGCACTCTTCTCACAAACGCAGGTGTTCTGAGTGGGTGAAGGAGTGAATCGGAGTCTTGACAATGCTACTTTCTCTTGCTTGTGGCGGCCAATTCATCTGCATTGTTTTCATTCAACAGCTCCTTTCCAACTTTGCAAAAGAAAGACCTGGCGACTGTTAGAAAGCTTGCAATTTCCGAATTGCCGTGTTTTGCTTTTATGAACGCTATTGCACAACGTGTCTTTTCATTTCATTAGTTATAGTAGTATCTAGCATGAGATCTTCTGATATAAAATATAAATTAATTTTTTTTGGGTTAGTTTAAATCATAAAAATGTTAGTGTCCTCAGAGACCTTACGCACCCTGCACAAGGCAAGAAGAAAAACATCTTTTGAACACATTAAAACCTCTATTAATTTATATTTTACAAGTTTGACCCAGTCACAGATTAAGTTCAATGATAAAGTTGAAATATTAACAAATTTGTCAAAGTTGAATATATGCCTAACGAATCTCAAGAGGATCCAGAATAGATTACTTAAACACCGCAAACGACATCTATTAAAACGGTAGTTATGTTGCAGTAAAAATACGACAGAATGAAAATATCCAGTTTGATTTCAAGACCATCTCCTTACATATGTATTTTTCTTTAGGTGTCAAAAGGCAAAAGTCACAGTAGAGATTCTACCTAGTTTCCGATTGAAACCAGATTTCTAATAACGCTATTGAATAAAAAATGAACTTAAGTTATGAACCACTGATATTTAAGTCTGTGATCTGAAAACTATAATATTAATCAGAGAATGCTGATTCCTAAGGCCATTTATCAAGGAAGCGTTTTCCAACGCTCATCTTGGGTAGAGTAGTATCGTGGAGCCCACTAGGTGAGAGACTCGAATTCTGCCAGTCTCTTTATTAGCCAAACCTAACCAATGCGATCGGTCCATTCCACTCATTGGATGTACACCGATGGGAATCGAACCCATGACCTTTGACATGGTAGACGGTCACGGTGACCATTGCGCCCCCAAAGCACTTAACGAGAATAAGCGATCCAACCAGATATTACCCATAAGTTATTCAATGTTTTAGGATTAGTTATAGGAGCAACATTGTAATTCAGAAATCGATTATCGGAGATTAGTAGTAAAAACAAAAAGTAGCATCAATTCCAGGACAAGGTTTCGAACTGTTCAACAGTTCTAAGCCCTTAAAAAATCGTTAGAATTTTATAATAAACTCAAGAACACGTTCTTTGTTCTCGCCTATTAATAGGAAAACGCAACCACTCCAGCATAAAAGACAAACAGGAAAAAATTGCACAACAAAAACGTTCATCTGATAAACCGCCTGTTTATAAATAAATTGAGTAACTTGGGACGTAAAGACGCAAAAAAACATTTTATAGTAATAGTTGAGCGTCCAAATTCAAAAATGAAATCAACTAAAATCCCAGATGGAACTAAAGCGTACCAATGAGGAAGCAACTTCAAAGCCCATGTAAATTTAGCTATTAAAATTTAAAAAAGTCACAGCTAAGCAATAAAATATTTTGATGTCTACAAAATGTATTCCATCGACATTTTCTTTCAAATTTTGAGTTTAGTTTAAGATATACGAAGCCATCAATCCGGAATAAACACCAAGAGATCGATATTACTCTAACCCTTTTCCCTCATAAATGCCTTGAGCATTTAACGCATACTTTTAACTGAAAATTTATCTATCTTACCAGTAAGGGGAACATGAACCATTGAAAAAGAAATATTACGAGCTGTTTACAAAAATATAAAATTTTCGCCACAGGCGGCACCTATTATAAGGTATTAAATAGCGTAAACAACATAAACATCGATTATGGTAATAAAAATAGAAACTGAGGTCCTGAATTAGAAAACAAATTATAACGGGAACTCTATATTCTATAGTGATTGAAAAGTAACTTACTGTAAACATCTTCAGACGCTTAAGCGTTCAAACTATCAGCACACCATGGAAGCTTGAAAACCAATTGCTAGAGAGTATAGATAGTGGTGGTTTTGTAGCATATGCTCAGACCAAAATGGGTTAACAGGCTCTGTAATAGAGTTCAAAGCAAGTTAAGAAGCTGAAATGATTTTAGAATAGAACTCAGGTAATTCCCACACTCATTTGGAAAAGATTTTTTCAACACTCATCTTGAATAGAAGAAATTGGAATTCTGTCACCGCCCCTATTAACCGTCGACTTAATCAGCGTGGTTGGCTATTCCGCTCACTGAATGTGCACCAATGGACATCGTAACCTCTGACTTCGTGGGCGAGAACGTCAATCGCTGCACCACCGGCGAACTATTCTTCTAATGTTTAATTTATTTAAACTGATTAAAAAATAAATTATTTGACATCGAAAATAGGGAATTACATATCAATCATCATACAGACAAGGTAAATGGGGGGTATGAACTTACTTGAGCATTAGCCGATTAAGATGAGTGAGATTACCAATTGTTTCGGGAAGATGAGTCAGCTGATTGTAATGAAGATAAAGGTCCGTTATTTGGGTGCACTGGCCTAGACCTACAAAAAGGATCGCAGCAACGTTATCAAGCAGCCCATCAAGCAGGTGAGAACATTGAAAATGGGGAGAGGACTTACTATCAGGTAAACTTTGAATGTGATTGTAGGAGAGATCGAGTTTTGTAAGAAAAGCCAACTGACCGATTGCGCTGGGGATGTTTTGCCGAATGGAATTCCGATTCGCTATGAGGATTGTGAGGCTCTATAGAAAGATAAGCGAGAAAAGCAAAACATAAATAAGGGCCTTCTTTAAACTCTGTGATGTGTTTTAGATATATATCGGTGCATTATAAAGGACTAGAGATAAATGAAAATTAAATTCTGCGTCTGCTCAAGTATATAATGAAGAAAATCCTTACGTAGAATAAGCAAAATACGTAGAAATAAGGAAAAATTGACTGATGGTAATACGACTTTTTCTTAAAATAAGAAAATCAAATAAGTTAAAACAGCGTTCACATGACAACCAGTTAGTCAGGGTAATAGAGTCCTAAATCTTTGTTTAAAAATTTTCTTACAAAAAGGAAGACGAGAACACAGTAAAAATTCGATTTGTGCACAAACAGTAGCTAGCGGTTTTTTAAACTATAAAACCTATGGCCGTAACTTTTAGACGACATCCCTAGATAAACTTTGGATCGATCTAGGTATTAATTGTTGTAATACTCCATTACCAACTTTGAGCTAGTCTTCGAACCTTATAGTGTAATTTTTTGAATATTTAAACATCAGATCCTGCCAATCACTGTATACAATATTTTATATAATAATAGTCGCATTATATGTCCATTTATCAATAATAGTATAAATTACAATGATCGGACAAGTGGATACATAGCAACAAGAGTGGAAACCGTTTGGAGAGAACGTAGGAATCCACGGAATTCGGGATAATTAGTTCTTCTCTTCTCAACCCGAAGAATATATGCTGCTTCAAAAGATCTTTTGAAACTGCACGTTCACTGAATCTAATGTTAACATTAAGGAAAACATTCTCATATGTTATATTTTAATCAATATTATAATTTTTCAATAACTTAACAATGATAACCTTAATAATAGATGCATAACCACTAAAATTTTAAAAAAAGATTCCCCGAGACATCACAGGCACACTCTAAAACCCCCGAGTTAATTTTAGCACACATCTAATTTCCTTCAGTCATTCATTTTCAGGCATTAAATAAATCAGTTAAGGGGATTCAGATAACACATTTGATTATTAATATATACTTTGGAGAAGTACTGACTCTATTTACTTATTTACCTTGTTTCATCGAGACGAGTTTTACAAAGCTAAATGATATCAAAATGCTCATTGATACTCCTATTTAATAGACAAGTTCAGAAAAAATGCATAGATGAAAGGCAACTGATAAACATTCCTTGATAACAATGATGTTACATTTTGAATAAAAAGTGCAATTAAGATGAAAAAAGAAACCTCTTGCTAAATGATAGGAGCGTTACTTGGATAATTAGAGTGGAAATATTAATTATTACTCAGATCGACTTAAAAGAATTGCGCCATCTGATTCATAACTATGAATACTGTAAATATATTCCCTTCATTTATAAAGATAGCGTATATTATACCAATCTGACAAGCAAAAACAGCTATGATATGTGGAAAGGTTAGGGAGATTCGTTCCATATTGTTCACTAATCAACTTTGAACAACAATACGTACTGTTATTCCCTTGCTAATTTGAAGAGGTGCACATTGGAGTTAATATTAAAATTGCTGATTTAATTCTGATACAAGAGTTTAACTACTCCCCTTCTTCTATAAAACTTAAACTGGGTACTTGAAGTCCTTGTTGATCGTGAAGCTTGTGGAACAGCAGTACCACCAAAGGTGCAAAAGCATTGCTTTCTTTTCGGTAGACATTTGCATACAATTTTGTATAATCATTCCAATTATAACTATTTCAATGAAAAATCCGATGACCTAGATTATCTACTACTAGTCTACTATTTCCCTCCCATACTTAAAATAGAGGGCCGTTGGTTGAACTAGAAAAGAACCTTAAAAATACACAATTACAATAAAAAAAACTATTACCTCAACAGAAAACCCACATAGCCTCCAACGTTGCAGGAAGTTATCATCGAACCAGGTACTTAGAATTTGTAATTTGAATATGAAAAACTAATATTAACAAGAAACGGCGAGTGTAGAAGGTAAGTGGTAACCAAAGGCGTCAGTTTGGCCATTCAATTACATAAATTTGAAATTTTCACGTTCTTAGTATGCGTGTGTTAAGGTCAGTGAATACAGAACCTAACAAATTGGGTATTGATTAGCAGATACAAGAATTATAGCAGAGCACAGTTTCGTGAATTTTTTCACTTATTCATTAATGACTGTGGAAAAAAAGTTATTAGCTATAAGAGTTTAACTGAAAACCTCAAAATGATCATAGCATCAACGAGTTGTGCTATCATAAATGTATCATTAGTAATCTTATCTACTTGGCTTTTACCATAAAAAAAAAACAGATGAATCGAGGTGACATGATTAACCGCTAAATTAAAGTAACCAGTTAACAAGCTCTGAATACAATGGCCATAATTTCACTCATGAATCTGGAAGTTCAATAATAAAGACTGAACATTAGGATAACAATAAGTGAACTCTCCCCCTTTTGGAAATATAAACAACTCGATGTCTCTACAATTCAAACTAATTAAGACTCGTGATGTCCTGCATTGATTTACTACACTCCACCTCGTTTGATACCTTACTAGAGTCGTTCGCTGTTCCTCTTATTCAGATGCTTCCCCTTGATTAAAACCTGTAACTTTTTGCTGTGCCACAGGCAATAATACTAATAATACACGACCAGTTTAAATAAAATCAATTTTTAATTACAATTAAAGATGAAATCGGCATTTGCAGACTGATAATCGATTGTACCTCTTCCGTTTGAAATAAAGGATAATAACTCTGAGCACTTTTTACCAATTATATACCTGGTGGGTCTTAGAACAAAAAATCCTATCTTTAGAGTTCTTCGTCAGCAGGTCGTCCACCTTGTAGTATTTCACAGCTTTACTCAAAAACAGAGATTACCTTGTGACCAAAAAAATTAAATTTAGCAATTCCTAAATTGGTATACAGCTTTGCATTAATAACAACCCGCAATAAATGAGGAAGTGTACTAGGGATTCAAATTCAAACTCACTACATCAGTAATGAATGAATAGTTGCATTTGGATAATTTCTTAAAACAGAGAGTTATGTACACTTATTTGAAGTTGCCAATCTAATTAGCATTAAAGAAAAGATTCCTTTTAACACTTTCACTTTCAGACAAAATTAATCCTACTTAATGCGATTCAAAATTTATCTGCCTTGGAACTACTATTTTGTCCGCTGTCACAGGAGCTGATCAATTTACCAACATGCTCGCATGTTGTGCAAGACAAAGAAATTTTTCAAAAAATCTAGGAATTCAACGGAAAATGGAAAAGCTGTTAAGGACGTGCTAGGCGATAGATTATTCCCAATAGAGGCTATTCCTATTCGAACGGTAATTTTTTATTGACAAATTGACACAATTAAATTCATGGCAATAGAAATCCAAAAGGAAACAGGAGAGAAACTGCACTTGGTTATGATTAATATGCAGTTACTTTAGAAAAACAGCTCTGGAAGTAGTTTTCTTTTGGTCCCCATCATGAACTTTTCGACTAAACCCTACCTCTCCTTCTCCCTCTCCCTTTCTCTCTTTCCAGTAGTTGGCATATTTTTTGGTTTAAGTGTGACTCCTGCAGTCTTAATTAAGAAAGCCTGGGACGATCACGACGCAAGAAAAACAGGAGTTTGGAAAGTGAATGAAAGGAGGTTCAATCAGATAGTATAGTGGTCAACACGCACGCCTGCTGAGAGGTCACAAGATCGACCCTCATTGGCGCACATCCAGTGACGCAGGACAGAAAACAGCACTGCTTAAATCTGGTCAACAAGACGGGTGGTCCGAGATGGGAAAAGTTTCCTTCTATTAACATGGAAAGTTATTAAGAATAGATAGCTTGGTAATGGAGAAATAAGTAGTGTTTATATACGTGGGATTTAGTTTTTTCAAATTATAAATTAATTACGTTATCCATCTGAGATGATTATGCAATGAAATTAGACTACTTAAACCAGCACAATGGTAAAATGTCGTGAACACTTTGAGAGGAAAAAGAACAACTTATAATTGCCAAAATAAGCTAGCAGTAGTCTTTCACAAGATGACATTAGAAGAAATTAACTTTAAAGGTATCCAGGCGTTTGAATGTATGAGATCAAGTCAATATTTTGGCACATTCGGAGGCAAAGATTATAAACTATTTGCGCAGATCGATGCAAAGATCGTCAAGAACTGTCACGCAAAAATCATGGCCACAAGCCCTATAATGGATTCCCAACTGGTTTAACAAACTGCAAGCGAATGCTTAAATACGTATGGAATTCGACATAAGACTTCATCCTATTTTAATGTTCCTTTAACAAAATCTATCAGCATATAAATTCACCCTGCATACGAAGAACAAGTAATGTAGACTGCTATGAATTATACAAGAGAAGAGGAAATATCATGATGCATGTATTCGAACCCAGAGAGAGATGTGCTGAAAAGACGCCAATCAGCAGTGGAGATGCGGTGAGTTTGGAAACACATCAGAAGACTAGTAATGTCAAGTGGCCAATATTCATGTAGGGACGAGAGTGACAGTGATCCTAATGAAAATTCAGGATGGCCTCCAAATAACTAGGACAACCTTCTACGGATGGGTGACTTGACTTACTCCAATAGTGTGGGATTGGTCCAAATATTCTAACAATTCTAAGTGTTACATCAAAATTATTAAGAACAAAAGCATTGCGTTCACTGAAGGAGAACTAGGTCGTGGATATTAATGTAGATTGAAAATCACAAGGTGTTTAACATTAAATAAAACTCATCTTAGGCGGAAGGATGGCATTTTTGGGTTCCTGAAGAGAAATTCTGCCACCTGTTTTGACCAAAATTAATCGGTATAAATGATTAATGTATTTACGTTTACGAGTGCCGATTTAGATATACGCGCCGCTCGCTATACCATCAATGGAAAGGAATTAAATTTATAAAGTGCTATGAATATGGTCTGTCCACATCTAAAGTATTAAGTTCAAAGATCAACGTAGGAGAAATAGTGAGCATTTATCTGAGCAATTATTAATTAATACCGGTACAAATGGACTTCAATTTGCACGAGACCCTTGAAATTATAGTTTTTCTTCACGTGCGTTTTCAAATCATCTAGATCATAAAAATAAACACAATCAGACTACTTCATGTACAGCAGCAGCACAAAATGAATTCAAATGAATCCAAACAGATAACGATATATATTATCTAATATATTAACGAAGCGAACATAATTTGGAAAACAATCAGAAGATCACAGTCTAGCATGTACCACATTAGACATAAACCAAAAAACATCCCCTTGCTCAACGTTAAGAGATGTCTGGTAAAAAGAATCAATTAGAGGCTAATTTGAGTCACAAGGGCCTAAAATTCTTCATCACCTGATTACCAGCTACCCTAATTTCAATTAAGGGTAAATAAAGAACCCAAATTTATGGAAAGCATAATAAAGCCTAGGAACTCAAGCGTGTTTAATAACTTCCAAGCCCATTTGGGAAGGCGTTTTCTAACATTCATTTTGGGAGGCTTGTTAATAAGAAACTTGAATTCTGCCACTCATTTTATTAGCCAAACTTAGTCAGTATGGCTGGCTAATATGCTTACTGAGAATAGATGGGCTTCGAACTTGTGACCATGACTTCACAAACGAGTGCTACCCCAAAAACACTTTTAATACTTATTTAAAATAGCTACTAAGAAAATACTGAGAAAAGACAAATTCACAGGGTTTTTGCTCGATTAATGCTATCATCTACAGGTAAATAATCTCCCATAATATTCTGTCAACTAAAGCCCAGAGTTCTTTTACACAAACTAGACCCTATCTTTACAGCTTGGTTAATTATTCTAATCGCTAGCTATACTTCAGAATGCCATAAATTCACGGTATGCAATGGAAGGCAGAAGCGATGTAAATAAAAAATATGCACGAGTAGTTAAAATTTCACGGAAAACAAAATTATGAGACAAAACCATGAACAATAAAAACTCTTCGACTTCATTTCTTTTCCTCTTTGAAGATCGTTGTGAAAAATAAATTTATCCCGCATTATCTCTTGGTTCACCATAACCATGACCATGAAGACAACCTCAACTCCTAATGCTTCTCGTCGATAGACAATAATAAAGCCCCAATTAAAATTTGCAAGCACTAATTGAAATTAGTCGCAAAATGCCGATGATCCTGACGTGATCACTCAAAGTTAATCCCACCCAAAAAGGCGAATCACGAACTTCATACCTGATTAGTCTTGAAATAAAAGTCTACGCCAGAATGCAATACCTCTTCCTGTTTCTGGAGCTCTATTTAAACAATTCATTACCGATAAATTTGCTAAACCTGATACACGAGGCTCTCTAGTTAATTAAGATAAAAAAGTGTGGCAATGACAACATTTTAAGAGAAACAAAACTAAATAAGAGATATTTAGGTAGACATGAGCTTGCTATTAGATAAAACAAAGTCACTCGTCGAATAAAAGGATTAAAACTAAATTATAAATGTAAGGGGACGTTAATAGTTTTTAATAAAACTAAGGCATGACGCGTACCTTAAGATTTTTGAGGTCATCAGAAAGGGCTCCAATCTTGTTGTAACTAAGGAGGAGCTGTTTAAGTCCACTCAATCCATAGAGACAGGGTGGAAGTTGACCTTCTAAACGATTATGTCGCAAATCTAAGACTTCCAGACCGGTTAATTTGGAGAGATCGGCCGGAAGACCACTACAAACGATGGCATTTTGTTGGAGAAGTAGCCGTCGCAAATTGGGCAAACCTGTTAGCTGACCTGAAGGTAGACCGGCGAGTTTGTTTCCATTGAGGAAGAGGGTTTCTACCCGAGGTAGATCTTTAAAGATCCCGGTAGAAAGAGTTTGCAGACCGAAATCGGAGAACTCGAGGTAATTTGAGAGTTCGTCTTTACACCGAACAATCTCCGCTGTAACGTCCTGAAAAGGATAATATAAAAAGAACTTAACTTATGATATGAGTGCGTAATACTAAGCCTCATATAGTACAAAAAAGCGATGCTAGAAATGATTCTTTATTGGAATACTTCAATTCATTTAAAAATAAATTCGTGCAACGAAAATAACAAAACAGAGAAAACTAACCGGTTGTTTATCTTTCTTAACAGATGATTTGACAGCTGATTTAAATTTCCTGCCGTCGAATTGCATCTGCACGGATTTTTTGTGACCATCTGATAATCGGAATCCGGTTGCTCTACCAGGTAACCGAATGGGCTTTGTATTGCTGTGAATAGATATGTCTCCATTATCACTCAGAAAGTGTTCTTCACGGGTATAAATATTATCCGCTATCTCTACTGCAGAGGCATATGGAGAGCATTCACGCGTGGAGGAAGATTTTGGTGAATTATGGTCAGAGGATGTCCCTCCAATGGGGTCACCGGGACAATCAAAATCTTCTTCAGAATCTCCTAAAGGTTCTGTAGTTAATGGATCCATGTGATCGATGCGGGATTAAATTTTATTGAACATCAACGAGGCGATTTCCGTAGAGACACCGGACATAAGTTATGAAGTAGTGATTGGACAGTCGTTTTGACCAATGGCCATTCAAATACTCTCGAAGCAATGGATTGCGCTCAAATGTATCGAAATAAATCCTTTCCTGTTTTTATAAAACGTATGAATTTTAGCACAAAAGTAAAATGCATTCATTACTAATGATATTCAAAAATAAAAGTAAGATATTTTTTTGCTTTTTGAAGAAATAATATGACATTTATCTCCACTTAATCATGAAATTGGTCTTAAAGTTCTAATTTAAGTAATTTATACAACAGTTTTATGAAATTTACGATTTACTGAATGTATGGTGAGCCTTCACCGTTAGATGAATATTAATTTGCCGGCGGTAAGGGAATTCAAATCAAAGGACTTTAAGAGTAAGTCAAACAAAAATGTATCACTATATTAATTGACATTGGTTTTACATTAATGTACTTATCATTATAATAGTTTTATTTGATATATACGATATGATATATGTTCGTAATCTTAATTGTACCGTTTACCGCTATAGGAATTTAAAACTTAGATTAGTTCAAATAGTTTATTTTTTGAGAATGTTATTTCTCTTTCATAAAGAAACAATTATTTGTAGCTATGGGGCAATGAATATAAGTATCTATCTTAATAACGGATTTATATTTAATGTATGAACATAAGCTATATTTAATGAAAACAAATCCATAAATCCGATTTAAATAAAATTTTGATTTTTATACACAGTTTTTGTTAAAATTATACATTTACTGTAGAACTTACTTGTTTTGTTTCATTTGTTGATGACTTAGAGTTACTGTATCTATTGGAGAATGAATAAAGGTCGTGAAGTAGGATTGCATAGAATTGCTCGTGAATTTGATAACTATGAAGATTATCTTGACTCTCAAATAACTGATACAGATCTCTTTTATTTAGAAGTTTCGAATTAATTATTTTACCTTTATTTCTAAGGATGAGGAATTGGCTAGAAAATTAGTCGAATTTGGATATCGCGGCTCTGGGGAAGTTATCAAGAGGGAAGATTTTGAAAGGAAAAAAGAAGAGCTTATTTTAGAAGATGAGAAAAAAACACATATCAAAAAGTCTTTTTTCTTTTGCCTCGTTTTAATCATAGATTGATCATTTTGTAATGAGTTTCATTCCCTGTAAAGAGCTTTAGATCATGAAGGACTAAACATAGCAGAACCCTGTTTGGTTGCTTTAGCAGAGAGAGAGGAAATAAATAGACGCGGGAACTTATCTGTAACTATTTAAATTGAAGATCATTTGAAAAAGACAATAATATTTATTAGGGATATAAGTACCAAAGGTCATGAGATCTCTGGCTACATTGATTATGCCCATCGATTAAAAACGGAGGATTTTGTCCCTTACTTTTCCGGTAAGAAGAGACTTCTGCCTCGAGTTGGTGATTTAAGGTACATTTTAGCAGATCTTGTTTAAGCAGTCATTAATTTAGCTATTTTAACTGGGAATCTCAATATATCTCATCGACATCTTCACCAAATTACAAAGTCATTGCTGAAAATCCAAACGGTCTGCTGTTTAAAAATAAGAGAGACAGAAATATCATCGTGATTGATCCATGGGTAAGGTCTTTACTTAACCATCCAACTATTTTAGTCACAGATTGCTGGTGATAATACGACCAGAACAGTGATTCAAACAAGCGAATACAAACAATTTGTATTGTATGACCATATTACACGAAGAAAAACCTAAAACATCTGCAAAACTCTTTTGTTTATCGTTTCAGAAAGAGTTTTACTTTTAACGAATAAGTAGCGTCTCAATAAACGTATTCTCATGTTTAGAATTCCCATAATTCTTCATATTTTGATTTGGAAAGTAGTACTTTTACGTGTTCATGTTAATATAAACAATAAAAGGTAAATTAAATATCCAGTAGTATTTGAAGATGTCTACTCTTATTTCACAGTTCTGTTATTAAATCTGGCAATAATTTCATGTTGAGCTTCGAATATAAAGTGCAATCTTGTAAAATTGACCAAAGGAAACATTTAAAGAAATTGTTAAAGGACAAGTGGAAATCCATGTGTGTCAAAGTTTGTATCGCCACTAAGAAAAGTAACTGTTGACCTTACACAGCGCTTGAGACGGCCATCTTTTCATGTTGGCTACTTTCTGCGAAGATCTTAATTTTGTTTGTTTTATTAAAACAAATTAGGCAGGTCGATGTTTCCCTTGAAAAAGGCTGTTTATTAAAATTAGCCAAGTGCTGAATTGAGAAATGGCTACCATTTAGGGGTTACTGATTTGAAGTAGAGAAAGCCTACTGTTTTAACGCTATCTAAGCTTCTACAACTATATCCGCAAACTGGGAAGGAGAGGAGCATTTATGTTAAGAAGCAAAAAGGTTTACATCCGAGGAGTCACTCTTTATAATTGTGCGATTCCTTGAACTGATGAGCTTTTTATCCGTATGATTCATATATCTTGCATTAAATATAGAACGTCCCCCCCCCCCTCTATTTGCATACCCTCGGTTAGAATTATGCCTATCAGTCCAATTCTTATATTCACAAATAAGTCGTATTCACATATTCACTCAATTTGTAAATTATGATACATTGAAGCTGGTATCTGAGCTGCTCTTGGAAAAATTTTTATTCATCCCGAGATTCACAGTTAGTGGCTTAATACAGTGAACATTACGGTTAGCAGTATTAATTTCTTATCTCTCAGGGTGTGCAGATAGAAGGTATGTATCATTGGAAAAACGGAGATTTGGCGAAGTCGTCCAAAACGTCTATCAAGTCATAAGCTGGAAAGAAGACCAGAAACCGCGAAAGAAGAGGGTGGAATGTACTCAAATGAAGTTGGGTAAACTGTAGGCGGTTCCTTTGTTTATATGATATATGAACACGATCATTTCTCAAAATTAGGACAACGCAGATATGAATTAGTGGGTTTAAGCTCATTTGATTCTTTCTGTTAATCTTGGTAAATTCAGGAAATGCACTAATGATTATATTGACCTTCCGCTAAACTCTCTAAACTATGAAATGGGAATTAGCTTACTATCAGAAAAATACAAAAGGAACATCCCTTCGAGATATTTGTCGGTACTATCTGTGAGGTATTTTTACGTAAATAAACCATTCGGTGCTTTTGTTTGTATAGCGCAATAGCTTCTTTATCACGTGGATAAATGGTAATTGTGTGATTCTGATATAATAAAATATACATAAAGGATATCGGTTTACTGAATTTTCAGCATTAACATCTACGTTTAAAGGAAATATTACGTCGAAATCTAACCGATAAATGGCTTAAAAATATATCTGAATGGATTAAAATAGATTATGCTCGAATTAGAATACGACCAACAGTAGGAGGATAAAAATGTGAATAGAGAACATCACAATGTGGATATAGAGCGTGGGTTTAATGGATAGCAATAGCGTAAAATTGAATAGACTATGCTATACAATAGCATATTCAAAGTATGTAAAAAATGTTTATATTAATAAGCTTAATAGAAATTTTACATTAGTTTTCGGGTCAGCTTTTACAAGAATTTTTCAGCTATTCTTTAGTGTACACCCATCTTGCTGTATCAAAGAATGCAATAGTTAAAGTTCTGTAAATAAAATTTTGCAATTGACAATTAAATTTGCAATTGCGTAGAACTTCCTTTTGGCTTAATATTATTGTCCCAGCATTTGATATTGCGAAAATTCAAATTTTGGTATTCACCTCCGTAACGTCTTGGAGACCTTAGGGAACGATCCAGAAGGTCCGCAGAGCACATTTTTGACTGGATAAATGAAAGTACATTATGTGAATTACAACTGTTTGAACAGGCAAAAAAGATGTACATGATGAC
>CAADRB010000043.1:344272-370710 GCA_900708905.1 Hymenolepis diminuta | reverse complement strand
TTCCTCCTCCTCCTCCTCTTCCTCCTCCTCCTCCTAGTCTTGTGACACAAGAAGTTGCCTTTTCGCACTCTCTACAATTTGCTCATCCCGACCATTGAGATTTGGTGGAAAGTGAGATTGGACACTGTTAAGATCACAACGAAAGTCCTCAAATTAAGTACAACTGAGTGACATTTCTGTGCGCACTAACTTTCGCACTCCCTAGTTGACAAATACCTGGTGGAGACTAGTAATGATGGTATCAGTTGTGGCAGAATTAGGCCACTTTGAATATGGATCAACGAGGATGAGATGGAAGTCCCTCGGATGGCTCCAGCAGGAATATGATGAATAGGACACCATGGGATGTCATTTTGAGAGCGCGTGAGATCCTGATGATAAGGAAGTGCAGCCTGGCCAGCATTCTGTGCATCTACTTTCGACATCGCTCCATGTGCGAGAGAGTGAGGCAGGTTTAGCAATATCGAGTTCTCCGGGTTCTTTGCATTTATCATCCACCATAAGTGCTGATCGCTTGGTTGGGAAAACGGACTTTGGTTCCTCTCGAATGCGGTTGCACTGATCTAGAGCTTTAGGCGATTTGGTCTCTGGGGATGATTTGTGAGTTCTGGAGGAGGCGAGAGTACAGCGATCTTCTTTCTGTCCCTTTAGGTGACATATGTGATTTGCCTTGTGATCAAGCCGATTGTTGCTCAGACACGGTAGATCTGGAGACACGTTGTGGTGGAACGACTTTAAGCTAAAAAGATTCCATGGATTACACTGCCTCTGACTGGTGGAGGCGACTTCATGTCATCTTTGGCCGCCTCAAGAGAAGCTGCAGTAGCAGGCGCCTTAAGAGAGGCAGGTGTTATCGGTGATTGGATAGAATTGTAGAAGAATGTGAAGAAACAGTGGTTTCAGATGTGTTGGAAATATGAGGAGACATTTAGCCTCAATTTTTGCAGAAAGGACCTTCATTTCTGCAGATAGGCTCTCAAACATTTTGCAAAGAATTGAGCAATTAATTGGCTGTTGAGAAACCGAAGTCTTCTTGTTATCGGCATTGGGAAATGGACAGAGATGGCAAATGTTATGTGCTGGCCACAATTGTAAGTCGGTTAGCCCCTCAAAGTGGTCTAAAAGACGCAGAACTCAAAAAAAGCATGTAATTGGCATGATGGTAGGCATTATTCCAAAATTAGGCAAGACAACGTTCCTGTAATCTGGCACATTTGAGAACCTATGCACATTTTATGAACAATTAACAATATATTGTAAATTTATTTTTTTAGATACAAATTATTTATTTTTATCCAACACATCTTTAAATCTCTAATGGAGTTGCTTTTCCATCATGCATTCTTCTTGCGTACTCTGTTTTCAATTTTTTTATTTGTCGAGAATATGGAGAAATTCAATAGTAAATTTGAGCTGTAGGATTACGAAATTATTATAAATAGTTACCCCCTCTATTTCATTTGTGCTATTCGTTACAATTACGTTAAGCATGCTATTCTGAGAAATTGTTGCCAATTTCATACAGCCATTCTCGAATTTCATATAATTTAATGTGTGAGGATTAAAATTAGAACTTAATTACCCGTTCAACAAGATCAGAACATTGTGAACATAATGTAATCAATGAATTTGGGTGTCAGGTGATGAAAGTTGAACATAGGAACACAACGAAGTGGACTCTCGCTTTTTTGAAAATATGGGCAATTCAGTGCTCCCAAACTCATATAAATGAAGACTTATTATATTCTAAATTCACTACCAACATTTTGTTGACCCCTTCCGCGCTTCAGACATTAAAAGAATACTTTGGTATTTCTCTAATTCAAATGCTTTCTTGTGAATTAGACTTGTAAAATTTTTTGCTGTGAAAAGGTTAATAATGATATTTTAGTAATTGTAAAGCTTTGGAACAATTAACAAAAAAGAAGACTGTAAATGACCTGCTGATGAATGACACGGGGGAGTCGAGCATTAGAAGATAATGAGATCGGCATATTAAAAGCCTTGATTGTATTAAATTCCTTTTATTTTAAATTATCCTACGTGTATCCAATGGACTTCCATTCTGTTCTATTCTTATTTGAAATGTTTTTGTCAGCAACAGAGTTGGAGATGCCCAGATACAAACTGATCTTACTTCAGGAATTATCTATGGCAATCGGCTACTGCAAATTTCTACTATCCTGCTGACTACTACAGTGGACCTTCTTAGCCAACTACAGTCAGCTCTACATAACAACGATATGTTTGTATTTCTCCACTCCTACATGTAATTCAGTACGTAGACCATCTTGAGTTTACACGAACGAACCCACTCTATATTCCTCTTCGTTAACCAGATATGTATTAATATTAAGTCAAATAAATCCCCAAAGCACAGTCCTAACTCGGATAGACGTATTCACTTATTCTCCCATCTTTTGACATAGAGTACAATAAGACTAGTTATTCAAGGGCACCGGGTTGAAAATTACAGCCACGCCAGCTTCTGCGGTTAGCAGCTTAATACAGTACTAATCGCTAATCACCTTCTCCAACCCAACTCCTAATCGGTTAGCCTCTACAATTTACTCTTATCTACAGCGTTCACATTCATCCAGTATAGCAATGCCGACCACCGACCAACACTAGTTCTGTGGAAACGTTGTATCTCTCTCACTGTGCTGATTTTCCCATTAGTATTATTTTCACTGGCTTTATCTTCTAACTCATTATTCTATTGCTGTATGTGAGCAGTACAGAAATATACTACTGCTTACATACTTCGGTCGATCGAAACAGCCAAATTAGTTGTGATAGTAAGAAGACAGAAGGTGTATAATTAATATTTTCTGTTTAATAAAGTTCTAAGTGACTGTAAATGTCATTAAAATATAGCTTGGAGAAATACGGCAAACAGAAAACTTGTATATATTACCTATTTTCAAATACCTATAGCTTTACTTGTGTTGCTTCGGCTGGCTTCACATCAGACTGCATCGGATCCGTAGCCGTAGTGGTTAAAGAAGTATTTAGTGTTTAAAATATACTAATAGTAAGAGGTTAACAGCCTGTAAAACCTCATTAGATGTGAAAAAAAGCTCGATAGTCCTTTAAAGAAGAGCTGAATTCAGCTTGAAGAATGGAGAATTGAAAGAAATTAACAGAAAATAAAAGCGAAACCATCCACTTACATTCCGCCGCCATTAGAAGGGAGAGAAGGGGTAGATAAGGAAGGAAAAAAGGGAATTTGTGGGGATGGAAGAACGAGAAGAGATAAGAACGAAAGAAAAGTACATGCATGATTGTAAGAAGGAAAAGAGATTGCTGCCAGTCTTGATAGTGCGAATAAGAAATTAAAAAATGGTGGAAAAATTAAAACACGTCCACTTCTTCTCTGAGCAGATCCGATATCCCTTACAGGGTCCTGATACTAAAATTCCCCATTATCTTAGATTAACACGATGATTAGTATAAATATTGGCTAATAAGACCATTACCTTTCCAAAAATATTTATAGAATCTTTGTCGGAGTTCTGTTCAAGCACTTCTACTGTCGCTACATGTCACTTCAAATACAAATGCCCACCTGTTTGCACACCAACATTTCCTCATCCAACTGGTTTATGATTTATGCCCTTTGTATGTGGTATGGGAAAGTAGTAATCAACGGACACACACTGGGTGTATCTTGTCTGCCTAGACCCGGTTTATAACTTCTAAATCATACAGGACTTGCCTCGAGGGCTTTGTGTGAATTAGGGACCTATATGAATAAATCCTTACCCACATAAAGTTGATTTTCCTCCGACATTATGCAGTGAACATAACTTGTGCTTGTTATTTGCACCGGCTCACTAAACTTCGTGTTGTGAGAGAGCTGACTTACGTAAACTGATCTCAGTGATTAAAGAGGTTTTAAAGTGGGACACAACGAATCAGATTTCATTTAACAACTTGACAACTATTTCACATTTAACAAATAGAGTTCTTTAACATTTGTGATCTATAACTAGCTATCGACACAAAGCTGAAGCTTTTTAGGAAAATAATTAAATTTGTTAACATATTTCTTGCATATCAGAGCTTACCAAATTTCACTCAGTTCTAGGTTAATTTCAATGATTAATTTCATATTTGAATAACTGTATTTGTCATTTAGTATTGACAGGTAAATAGGTCAGCTGTTTGCTGATAGACATAGTGAAATGGTAAATCATAAACATTCATTTATTTTAGTTACCTTTATGAAAGTTTGAGATAAACGTTTGAAACTCCACTCATTCCTCCTCTTCTTATTCTCCATGTCACTCTAGCAGCGTAAATATCAGCCACGTTATATTTATTCGTCATTTCGACATATAAAATTCGAAATATCAACAGACTTTCACATGAACTATGGAAGTTAGATAACATCCATGTGCAGCCAGTGTCATTATTTCCCATGAAACTTTGACCATAGATAAATAAGAATACATATATCTACAACCAGGGAATATTGATTTCATTATTCAAATCATATTTGAATAAGAAAATTTAGTTATAATGATAGCTGATTCGTCGTAAGCTATTGTAAATGATTATAAAATAATTGCTCACGTTTAGTTTTGTAAATTTTTAACACAAAATGTTTCCATTTAATAACAGGATGATCGAAAGGTAATCCCCTATAAGGGCTTTCAGATGGTTAATTTTTCAAGAATGTACCAAGTTATCGGGATTGTGGGGTTAAAGTAATTTGGTTGAGTGCACCGTTAAATGCAAATATCACAGCCCAAGATTCCGTTGTGGAGTCTCAAATAAATGTTCATTTTTGCAAAAATTCAAGAAGTAATTTATGTAAAGTAAGGTTCTTCTACACGGCTCTAATACTGTCATCTCCAGTTTCTGACAATATATTCTATGTCTGCTAGGTATTGGCAGGCTACATTCGACTCAGACTCAGGGAGAAGGGTATGACAAAAGTGTATTTTCTCCAAGATACTTTATTAACTCAGCAACGACTATAATATCCAAAAAAAAAGATCGCCTTCATAATAGTGATGCTGAAGATGAAAAAAACCACCGGACTTATAATAGATTTTGTGGTATATAACTGTCAAGCCGCCAGGAGCGGTGTGTACTCGCTCATCGATAAGGATGATGAAAGACCTGTGAGAATTGCTCAACACACAATTCTGTTGCTTTGATCTTTGATTGCTCTCCGTCCTTCAATAAGTGTATAATTTGATTTGGGAATGATTTCTCAAACAGTCCCTATTGTAGTAAGTGATTTGATGTATAAATGCATTAATTTATCAAGTAGTTATTACACTTGCTGCAAATTGGGAATGCATTTAATCTATCTTCCCTTTTAGGTAATACCCATTCGAATCGAAGCATTGAATAAGAAACGGATGTTTATTCATCAACACTATCGTGTAATGCCAACTCACACTAAAATTCGAAGCCATTTTTTTTTCAGATAAGAATGTTATATAGCGCTTAGACATTTTTTCCATAGGAGAAGATACAAGAACGTTCCAAGTTCGGATTTCCATATTTCATATGAATCTCACATTGACCTTTTATATTCAGAGGCACTCTTATGCCCCTACATGATGAAGTATATAATACAAAGCAAAATCTTCTTTGTAGCTAGAAAGCTCAATCAAGTTGATAAATTCTTCGCTTCATTTTCCACTCATTAATAAGTGCCAGAATATGTCGAATCAAAGTTACCTGCTTTACTGTTATATTTTGCAATTCATATACCACTCTTTCCATTTCAAAATCCGTATTCAACCACTTGATTCCGGCTATAGCACTTTTATCATACGCTGAATATTGTTTTTTCCCAGTGTAAAAAGTTTTCTTTTTTATCTCTTTAGAATTCCGAGTTTATACTTTATCAAAAGGATAAAGAATCTAAAATTCGATTAAACCAATTTTGCCCCAAATAAAACTTCCCAAGAATGGTTATCTGGAAAAAACTTATCTGTGTTGGGGATTAAATCATCGAATCACCAATCTTGCACAGAGGAAAGTCACTTACAGTTTCAGTTTCTCGCGGTATTTTTCCAGGACTCTTCCCATGTCTACACACTCCCTATATTCCCCAGAATCTTCAAACTCGGTCAGTTCGAAGATGTACGAAAATTTTAAAGAAAATTTCCCTAACAATAAAAGCCACCTGTTAACGATGCGCAAATTTAAATGGTTGCTATGTTTACAATGTGTTTGAACATCATCAAGGAGAAAATGAAAGTGAGCAGATCATTGATATTATTAAAATTTTATTTTATGTTTTCCTTCCTTTTATATTAAAAATAACGTTTAATTATAGAATTGTTTCCCTTAGTAAAGAATAACCTTGTACGGTGACTAATTTTTCACAAGACGACAGAATATCGTTATATAAAGTTCGAACATTATTTTTGTATTCTATTTCCCCTTTATTGCCATTTATGCGAATAAGTGGATAAAAATAGCATTAACATGGAGTTGATCGTCATGTTCTGTGACAAATTCTTCTGTTAATTTCTATTAACTTCTAAGCCTCTTTAGGAAAGCGTTTTGCAATGCTCATCTTGGGTAGAGGGTATCATTATGGAGTCTCTCTGATGAGAGCATTGAATTCTGTGACCCGCTAAATCATCCAGACCTAGACATCCTTTTTCCTTTGAATGTTGGAAGTGTCTAATTTTCATAGTGAGTATAATCCACTTAGTAATTTCCAAGGCTCAGTTTTCATAATTTAGTCCCTCCGAATCTTGTTGATTTTTTACCAGAGATGTTTAAAAGTGGGTGAATAGTTGATGTACTTGATCACTTTGATAAGTCAGAGGTCCACATTCATTGATGTGGATGATCAACCGGACAAGTTGATTCTGGTCAAAAATGGGGATGGTAGAATGCGAGTTTTTCATAAAAGTGGATTCAAGATACCTTCTCTTAACCCAAATTTACTATTGCTAATACTTTCCTCAATCGATTTGGAAAGCAGTCACTGGAAAAATCGAAGTCATCCATTATCTAACGACTACCATTGAAAATTTCATTTTTCGATAAGTGAATTCTTAACCTGATATTCTTATTTGGTAGGCATGAAAGTTACGCTAACTTCATTACGATGCATAAGTATTTACCAACTAATTTCATCCTCTGCTGTTAGACATTTTTAAGATCCTCATTACTATTAACTTTTAGCTAATCCTCAAATAAACATTGAGTACTGGAGAAAAAGGCTATAAATCCATTGCATTTTGTTTTGAAATCATTAAATAACCTACTTATTCCTTTGCTGAATTGATAAGAATTGACTACTCTTGGAATTCTCTCTCTCAAACAGTTTGTAAGGTCCCACGAAAACTTGTAAACATACACAGCTATTTATTTTATCGTCAGTGAGATGACAAAGCATTTATGCAAGATTTGTGCCTACAACATCTGCAACTGACTATTAGTAAAAAGCACTGCCTCTCATGATCAAAATTTGCAAGTATTAAAGCTGCAAATCTTTCCATTTACCAAATGAGTATTTCGCAGCTATGATGATTGGAGTATTGCTCGAACACGAGGTGTTCAATTCGATCAGTTTGCTTTCTGCCTAAATCAATTAAATTAGACCTATTTCGAGAAATGCGGCGATGGAACTGTAAATGACTGCAGACGTCCGTTTGTGAAAGCCTTCAATCAGGGAAAATATCCCACATTTTCTCTAAAAATGAATCTCAAATCGAAACTTGCTTTCCCAAGTAATCCGAAAGCATAAAAAGTCCCACCCAAGACTCAAACTCATGCGAAATTTTCATTTTAGAAAGAAGAAGGCAACAAAGTTTATTTATTGACCCCAGTTTGTAAAAGTAATATGGAAATGAAATGGAAGTGTTTTAACTCTCACAATAACCCACCGATGTCAATAGAGTAACAATCAAAACCTTGGCCGTAGAATCAAAAAAACGAAGTCGATAATCAAAATATGAAATAGATTTTTCTTTTAGATCTATCAACCCTAGTTAAACTAAAAACTCCTATTCTAGATGCCGTTTTATACAGTCGTGAAAGTTATTTTATCATGTAAGAGGCTGAAGAACTATTACTATTAATGTCCCCAAAATACAGATAATTGTATTTTATTTTTAAATAACTACAATAGTAGCCGTGTCGCCTTACCTTTCACTCATTATGGAGATGGAATAGCGTTGACGTGGAAAGGATGAGGGAATCAGACATCAGGGTCCTGGGCAAGAGGAGCGCATTTGAGCTGAACAATACTGAGACCAGACTGAGGTAGATCGATTGAAACCCACATCAATGCACCACATTCTTCCCACTCCAAATCTTTACAGTTCCAAATACACGCTATCGAACTTATCAAGACTGATTTCTGAAATCGATGATAACGAAAAGAACTTTGTGAATCTTAGCTAGCAGTCAGAATAATTTTACGCTCAGCAGGTATTAAACAAATAGACTCAAATAGCTGAAATATCTTAAAAGTCACAAACCAATCTCAAAATTGATTCGAAATAATACTAATTTCCCTAATCCTTCTGCCGTACTAACAGCCGTGACTTGTACTAGTAAATTTTGTTCAAACTAGTCAATATTTGGAAAGGGGATAAATTTTTATGGATAATGGATAAAGTAGAAAACAAAATCTAATACTCAAATAATTAATAAGAATCTGTTATATTGCTGGGAGATGCCCAACTACGATTCAGATTAGCCTGACCAATTTGTATCTAATTGTTCGAGACATCTGACTGTATCAGACCGACCATATATGGCACCAATCTGGGACATCTGAAAGTCTCTATTTCTAACTTAGCTTGATCCAACTGAATGAGCTGTAACGTTCGATTCCTTCCCTTCACACTTACCCTTCTTTACTTCCTGTCTCATACTGTCTTTTTTTTATCAAATGCCGTTTCTTGGCAATGACACCTTTCAACGTTTGTCTTATCGTCTTCCTGGATATCATAGTTGTTAACGAATTTGGTGATCGCTACAGATTCATTGAATTTGAGGAAGCATTTATCCCATTCTTCATTCAGATAAAGCTAATTATGTCCCTTAGGTGAGTGCAAGTATATTGACATGCCGCATAACAGGTTGAGAGACCAGAAATCACACTAATTTGAGAATGGAAGAACCACAAATAATCCTGAATAAGAGAATGGCAACTCAAAAGGATGATATGTTTTCGGTCGTCGGACTGTCCTACGATGAGTGTGAATACATAGCCGTTTTAGAGCTGTGGTACTCTTTTCTATTAACATGAATTGAGAAATCTTAGAATTAGAAAATGCAAGAACGTTTTAAAGCTTCAGTATAGTGATTTTTGAAAAGGAAATCGGTTCTACAAACTTTCAAGAATAAAAGAAAGAAGTTAATGACATAACACTGACAGAAAGATACAAAAAGAGAATAAGGTAATTAAATAATGAGTCTATGGATACTCGGAATTTCAAAATATCTCCAGTAGTTACTTATTTCACATGGCAAGGCAAGGAGCTTTACGATATTTCGTCATGGTGAAACATCCAAACATATAGAAAAGGAGAAGTTCGTTGATAGAGAGTACGATCACTTTTAAGACGGAGTATTTGGGCAGTAGAAGTGAGGGTCAACGAATCAGAAGAATATTCCTTCTCCTGAGCTTTTCCAATTTGAACTTTGTTCAGGCTTTATGCTAATCGAACGAAGCAATTCGTAATTTTAGGGAAGAGGAGAATGAAATTTGGTCTGTAATGTTTGGAATTTTCTCTTTTTCTCATTATTCATATGAGATTTAAGGACACTTTTGGTTCTAGCTTATTATCTTTAGCTTTTATCCAAGATTTTCAGATGGGAAAGATTTTCTCAAAATTTATTGAACATTGATGAATATTAAGCTCATTATTAATAGAAATGGTAATGACATTCTGGTAATTGGCAGTTTAACAGCATTATCTGCTATTTCTTCCTCACTGTTATCAAAAATAATATTTTACGAATCATTCGCTTTTACTATAAATATTATGATTTTGGTTAGATAATATGATTCGAGGCAGTAATATATCATGCATTTGCCACCTTTATATTTCTATAATGATATATTCTTCCACATTGAGAAACTTTTCAGCTAGACATTAGAGAATTTATGGTCACTGGACTTTGTCGTGGGTAAATTTGGCTTCACTCAACTAATTATGTGTCACTTGAGCGGCAAGCTAATACCAACTTACGCCCTTCAGCTTCACATATATTTTTCGGCAACTTCATTGACCCCTCTTGGGAGAATTATAAATGGGCTTTGTTGTGTATAATTAATTTGAGAAAAATGTATCAAAGGTGGAACATTTGCGCAAATAGAAGTTCATTCTAGTAGTATACAAAAATATACACGTATTTTACTAACAAAAAGTAACATTTTATATTCTTTCTATCTAATAGTTGTATAAAGCACGATATTCATTTGTTATCAATCAAGATGCTTTAATAAGGTAACAAAAAGCTACTACATATTTTTTAAATTGCTAAAAATGTTGCTATTGTACAGTAAATTAATATCTCAAGCCTTTATTTAAAAAAGTTAATATTTTGGTAAATTTCTTTCTTCTAATGTTTAGTTCTCATACATCAGCTTGATTCCTCTGCATTTGAGAACTCTCAATTCTCATCTTCATTTGTAATTTCATTATGTGGTGAAATTTGGACATTTGAAATACAAATTCGGAAATCAATTTTCGGAAGAAAACTTAATAATGGACCATTAACGAAGTGCATACTCAGATCTATTCAAAGATTTCCAGAATTGTCATGCAAAACTGAAAGCCAGATGGTTCATCAGGAACTTCGAAGCAATTTCTGTTACTACACCACATTTAAAATAATTTATCTTGTTAAGCATGTTTTTATCATATCCTTTTCACAAAAAAACTTTATTTTGAGAGTGAAAAATCAGTTTTTAATCAAAGCACACTGCAATTTCAATAAATAATGTTAAAAGTAAACTTTACTTGAAGTTCCTTGGACCATTTATTGTAAAATTTTTCCAACTTATTGTAGAATACAAAGTAATCAGGAAAAGTGAATCTTTATAGGGCTTGAATACTAGAAAAATTTTCCAATTGAGGTGGTTCCTGTTGATTCAAGTTAATAATTTTCAGTTAACTTTTGGGTAGGCAAATGTCTAAACCAACAAAACTTTAATATAAAATGGTTTATGTAAATTAATTTAACAATTTTTGTTAAAATCCTACTTGCAGTTTTATCTTTAAAGATTTTTGTTCGACAAAGTTTCATATACCAAAACGAAGAGGAGAAAAATTTGATAGCAACTTTAATCGGCTCAGCACTTTTTGAAAGTGTTAAGCACTCAGTTTTGTCAGTTTTGCAAATCATAACTTTCTATTGTTTAATTCAAGTCTATTTTCTCTGAATACCATCAGCTGTGGCAACTTGCTATGCTCATACAATACTCCTCTCGTATTAGCTTCATTAATTTGCTGTACTAAGCATTTAACTATGAAGCCATCCATGTGTGGAATATTCCTCAGGAATTAACGGAGTGTTATCAGGCCTGTTATAATTTCCTAATTTACCCCTAACTAGTGAATCATAATCAGATAATTGTACACAATAAAATTGACGGTTAATTTATTTTAGAGGTCTAAAATCATGAATTTTGTAGATAAAAAGAATTACACAGTGAAAATTTACCTTGCAGTATAGAGCACTAAGGTGTAAAATTCCTTATGATTTGCGGTAAGAAAGTCTTAATTACATTTCTTACTTCTAATACCATAATACAGTAGGTAAATTGAATACATTTAAGGTATATTTGGAAGTCACCCAGATATGAAATTGAGCTGAATTCGGGTTACTTATGAATTGTATCATTGTCGCTTTAAAGAGAGGAAGCTTTGCAAATATATTCGCTTTCGCTGTATTATTAAAAATAAAATTTTATTATATTTTCTACACAAAAGAAACATATTACATTCTCGAAGCAGCCAAAAATATGAAAAGATGTCGTCTATCAGACTGCATCTTCTTCTATGTTTTTAACTTTAAATCACCAGGTAAAAAACAGTGGAGGTCTTGTTAGTAATCCCCAATGTTTTCGAGTCACAGTGACATTTACTTCTTCATTCAGCGTAAATGAAAATTATAGGGATTCGGAAAGAAATAAGGAATATTATGAGGAGGAACTGAACTTTATCACTACATGATACACCGACAGTTGGTGTGTATCATTCAACCACACGCTGTGATGATTATTACTGAAGCCCGCCGGTTGAATGAAGTGTCATCAATCTGTCCGTATTCTGTCATTCACTATTTATTTCTGTTTCAAAAAATATAGAAGTGTTATCTGAATGGTGAAAGTCGTTGTATATTTTTTATATTTGAAATACACTTGAAATAAACTCACTTCGTGAATAATAAGATGATTAGGCGACTAATAATTAAAATAAATGAGTGGAATTTTGGCGTTTTAATAAATTTAGATTTCATTAAATACGAAAAATTTGAACCTTATCATGTCTTTTTATTATCCCAAAATCACTGCTTTTCTTTCAGATTTCTGTATTTAAACATGTTGGTAAATGATTAATTCACTGGTTTAAATTAAATCCTCTTTTTATATTGAAAAGTTTGCAAATATCTTAAATCTCTCATCTAACATGCAAGGGACTTTATTGAATCCTCATTCATAAATTAGTACCAGTATCTTGATTAAATACCTTATATAGACTAAGCAAACTTTTTAATAAGGTCAAATCCTGAAGTTGCAAATCGTTATCAGCTCTAATGATTGATCATTAACCTGTCTTCTAGTAATGATTCACCTTTACTAATTCCATATTTGTCCCTTCATACAAAGTCCCTCACTGTTTATATATATTACTCATTAGTTGTACTCATGCACTTTCTTCAAGGTAGCTTTGAGAGAGAAGTCACAATCTTGCTTTTCTAAAGCAAATTTTTACGTTTTTAGATTGTGACTCCAATTTGCTTTTGATAAAGTTTTTGGAAAGTCAAAAATAGCCATTTTTAGTGAGCTCCTTAATCCAGCTTAGGTTACTCCTAGAACTTTGTTAATTCTCCATAATCTTATCAAAAAATCTTAATGAAGTGGACCAAATGTTAAACCAAAATTCTAGTTCAAAATTATTCTTCATTTCCATGACCAAAACCTTAAAAATATCACTTTTATCTCCTCAGATCTAATGCCAATTTTACGGTAGTAAGTGAATTCTTGAGCTAGATAATTTTTTTACTAAATTATGGATAATTTATCAAAATGCATAACTTGTTAGTTTATTTACAAAACATGTGCCTCGTTCATAAAAAAACTATTTGTTGAACTATTTCTTAATTCATTCCAAAAATGCTCATTAATCCGAATATTTCGGAGCATAAATTTGTACCAATGCGACAAATTGGTACTTTAAATTTACTGCTGAAGAACGCACACATTTAAACAAAAACTATTCCAGTAAATGGATACTGCACCAATATTTTTGCTTCAATTCTTCAGATAAATGATTTGCTAACTGAATTGCTTCTTTGGTCCTAGAGATAAAAATTTTGGAAACTTATAAAATCGTGCAGAAGTCCGTTTACAAAAACTTGACAGATATACAATAGTAAAGGGAATTTGATATTTCACAAATTTCAAAGCAAAATTCAAGTTATTAAAGATTAAAACCTATTAAAATGCAATTTAAATTAAATCTTAAGTGTAATAATTCTACTTTTAAACATATTGTTTAATAGCATTTTAAGTGCGTTCGATGAACCCCTTTTAAAGAGCTTTTGAATTGTATAGACGCAATTCCATTATCAAAATTAAAACCCACTGCAGGGGCAAAATATCAAAAAAATTTATCGTCAGAAAGCTTTTGAACATGCTACATAATAAACTAGTCCAATGAGTTAAGGCAAGGCGATTGACTATAAGCTGAGAGAAGAGAAAATGTTTAGATGAGTATCACCTTCGGCTCTAAACACTGCAACGTAAAGCTGGGGAAGGACGTCTAGGGAAGAGGATAATGTCTCATAGAATCTCATCAATATATTAAAATTCATTCCATTCATATCTTCGATGCGATCGGTAAACAAATGAACTTATTGTATTGTATTACTAATGCCGGTTTTTAAATACTGGTTATGTTTTTATTTAATGGGCATAGTTAACTGCTTCATATTTTGATGTTGTAACTGGTAAATGTCATGACATCTTCTTTATGCTCTGTGGTGAATTTTTTGCTCAGTTCACTACGTCCTAATGTTCAAAAGTCTACTCCGAGGTAATGAGTGAGTTCATGTCTGTAATGTTCAGAAATATTGAGTCCAGCTAATTACAATAAGTCGTCGATCATTCCATTTCAATATCCATACTTCATCTTATAACCGAAAACGTCTATTTGATACGTTGTAATCTTCGATAAGTCTTTCTTTTGGTAATCATACACATCTAACACACTTTTTGCACTCTATTTGTATCTCTCTATATGTATGCAAATTACTATCCTCCTTATCTTTTGGGAGTCAAATTAGTTAGCAAACTTATTTTCATAAATTTTCTCCAACTTTTTAAAAAAAAGTGTACTAGATAACATTTAAAAGCCAATTCGGCAGCGACTCAAAATCGATAGGCAAACATTCTTTTAAAGTATGTTAAGAAGTATTATGCATTGCCGCCCTGATAAAGACTTTTCATAAATAAATGGTTATGATTAGTCAAGTTATCAGAATTTTCAGGCAATCCATAATTGAGATCTACATCTAGTTTTGGGGAAATATTGTGAATGAGAAAAAATAATATATTATTAGCAGTAATCCATTGATTGAAATTATAGAATAATTATTGTTCAAATAAATAAAGCATCCGAACTCTACTAACATTAATCACTAAAATCTCAAGTATTAAATATTAATCGTTTCCAAACCAACTAGTACCACAGTATACAAGTTTATCTAAGGCAAAGGATTCATATGCTATTTGTACACCGGGGCAAGATCTGCAGAGCAAGCTTACCGGCCAGTCGGTCAAAGGTGATTATCGGGCATGTGTCTGTAGGCCGGCTTAATATTGGGCTTGACATTACCTAAATGACCAGCTGCAGCACAGCCTACCTACCAACCTACCTAAATCTTCAAAGGAATTGCATAGCTTTTTGATTGCCTTGATCACAGTATCATATCGGATTAATTTATCAGCACCTATGGAGCCCAACGATTATGCTATGATAGTTTATATTTAGGAGCATATATGTAGATAAGGCATTTCGTTGAATACTCATCAATCAATATAGTGAGAACTCGTCAAAAAATAGGTAGAAAGGCACTTTTTACGTTAACGTATATTGTTTTATCATCCTGAATAAAAGGAGTTTTTAAGCAAATACATCACAAGGAAAATTTGACTTACCTTGGACTACATTTTAAAAAGTTGGTAAATCAAAAAAGTGAGTAGCCGCTTTCTAATACTCATGCATTAACAAACTTTATGCAATTAATAGAAGTTAAATATTTAAGTGACAGTTGAAGAAAACTTAGCTCAGTGACCCCTTCGGCGATTTTTTCCGGTCATTCACACTTAGTATTCTCAGAAATGAAGAAGGTTAGAGATCGAATAGCTTCTAAGGTTCAATTTAACAATCGCAGTTTCTGATTATTTTCTTTAATTCAACTTCCTAAATAAATGCCTTTTTATATCAAATTAATATACAACAGAAAATACATTTCCTCGTTCTTAATGCTTTTTCTCTGAATTAGTTGTAAACTATTTCTAAAGGGCTTAGTTGGAGATCATTCTAACTTCATTAATTAATGGGGGAGAAATTTGGAAGAGTTCTTTTAATTAATTATCTACATTATTGCACTTAGTAAGTTTTGCAAATAAAAAAGAAAACAGCTTTTGAAAATGATTTGAAGCATTCAAACTTTAGAAACTGCTTGTTAGAAAATACATACTTCTGTGCAGAAATAATTCGTGAAAAATTTAATATGATACCGATCTTCTGGTGACTAGTCCGAAATGTTTTCGCATATCAATATAAATCATTACTCAGGCCAAAAAGTGAAATCGATAAATGTTAGTTATTTGTGATTAACTTTCTCATTTACTTTTATCTTCCTTGGGAATAAAGATTTTCGGAGGCCAAACAAAAGAAAATATATTTATTAAGTAGTGTTTGTTTTGTATAATCCTTTAAGAAATGGGACGAACATAAAGGTCAACTTAAAAATTAATTCTGAAAAGCCCTGCAAGAGAAGTAAGCTCAGCTTCAAAAAATATCGACATGATAAAATTTAAATAATCTTTATTAACTGTATTAATATTTATTGTGATATATTACATTTGTATAACATAAGCATTAAATATTTACTAGGTACCCTTTTTCATAAGAAGAGATAAGCATATGGTATAAACAGACCCAAATAAATCTACTAATTAACATGCTTCATACACTTTGACATGAACTGTTATTCCAAACTGAAATTTGAAATTTGGAACGCCAGATCTTCCTATAACAAACTCGACCACATAAATTAAAAGGCATATAAACTGACTGATCCAGAAATCGGATTAAAAATTCTACCTTTACCGTTTTAGTGTTCTTTGTTTTTAGATACGTCCACGCAGTTAAAACTGTAATTTTTTCCTTTACCTGGACAATAATTACCGAAAATAATTGTCTCTTCTTTTTGATTCAAATTCTATTTCTTCTGTGACTTCATACATATAGGTGCGATCTTATCCATCCAAGCTCGGTTGGTGCGTGCGTATCTAATCGCGTGCGCACCTACTGTTCTGACCAATCAGAAGTCTATCGCATCAGGAGGTCTTTGCTTAAGACTACGTCTGTTTTGATGGAGTTGTATTTACCGCTAGACAGCACCACGGTGACGTCTGGTTAGAGTATCTTCTTGGATCATTCTTACTTCTGTGGAATCTTATCACGCTCATATTACGTAAGTTAGCTTATATTACATTTCGTATGACCTTGGGATAAAATCGCGTTATCGTGGAAATATATTAGTTACGTTTTTTTACGCAATCTTATTACCCAAAATTTGAAATAAATTTTAAATTATATCCGATTTGCCTTCATCCTAAAAATGTTCTATCACTTTGGGCCATCAAATACTAGGATTACTCATTTTCCAACTACGAGTAACAGATTATCCACGCCGTACCAAATTCCGAAAACTTGGTGATGAAAGCGACAGAGATTAGGGACTTTTAAATTTTGATTAAATATCCCTGTTTTAAGCTTTAAACATTAGATTTTCGGCCTTTAAGAATACTCATTTCAGCAAATGCTCAGAGTTCCTAAACAATGATGGTAGAGTGAGCGGAATTTCTAAAACAGTAGGGCTCATATCCAATATGAAATTTCATTAAAGGTATTATTAAATGAATTCTGAAATTAACTAATCAAAATTTCTAAATGGCATTTTTATTGGTTTCAGTTAGACGTCATCACAAATAATTTGATATATTTTTGAAAAAACCGAAGATTTTTAATTTAAGTAATTTAAATGTTTATTTTATATTTGGTATCAAACATTAGATCCTTCAGGTACACAAACTAATAATCAAACCGGTCATAGATTCCTTAGATCAATTTTAATCATATTTGCTTAGCCTTGTTGTCATAACCTCTTCTATACTAAATATTTTAGTAAAGATTTCAAATTATTCCTTATATGTTTAATGATAAATCACTTTACCTCAACAGTAGGTCGAATTCAAATTTAATTCACTTTGACAGTTGATTACAGAAAAAAATCTTTAAAGGTCTGTCAGTTGGATTGACAACAGAAGGATTAAAGGTCCCGCCCCGCCTTTTACGAGCCGCTGAAAGTATTTCAATTTGTATGAAGTTCATATCTAAAAATTTGTTCCGTTAAGTTCTTTTAGTTTTTTTAATTTTCCTGAGATTTCCTAATATTTTAACAAAATGCCATTCGTTTCATTTCTTTTAATCTGTATAAGGCATTTCTCTATTGAATTTGTGGCACCAATTTGACACCAGAGTTTGTAGCGCAGGTTGTCAAAGTTGATTATTTGGCCTGCCATGAGTCACTCGAGTGCGTTGTTCAGACTGGAATTTGATAAATGCTCCCTCACCACACTGGCCAATTACTGACTGACCGACCAGCCAACCCACCTATTTCACTCACAAGCACTTTATCAGCTACCTCTCTCTCTCTAAATGTTGGCCATTTGAGCCACAACAACTGTTCTACTGACGCTCTAATTTGGGATCCTTCCTTGGTTAACTGCCCTTGATTGCTACATAAGCATTACTCTTGACTTCGATTTAGAGAGCTTTCGGAAGCTGTCCAAGTTCTAATTTTTCCTTGGCTTAATTTCGATAATGTTAACAATCTAAATATCTTGATGTTTTGAAATTAAAAGACGCAAGATCAAGCAGAATGAAGTGGGTGTATTTTCTGACTATTTGAATGTTTGATTTTTCGTTGATGACAATGAATATTCCTCTACTATTTCAGTATGACTTTAGCGGATATATCAGTGTATCAATTAGAAGTTTTCGTTATTTTCGCTCGCATTATACTTATCTCCATAAGTGGATAGGCTAAGATTATTAAGTCATATCTATAAGCTTACCCATCTTGCCATTTTGCAGAAATATTAAAGTAGCCTAAATACCTGTACCACTATTTGAATCACTTTCACAATTTTTGAACTGAATCCATACTTTGGTCTCTGCAGCTATTCTCTAAATTAGCTGAGTATTTTCATATACAGTTCATGTATATTTCCTAAGAAGTGTTCCAATTTATAACAGATAATAATATGCCCAAAATAGTAGATTGGTTGTCTATAAATCATTTATTTCTCTTTATGACCTGCAATTCATGCATTTGTGTTATTTGTCAAAACGAACGGAATTCTCATCATATTATTAAAAATAGCATATATGGTATCTTCGACTGCTCTATCAAAACTGCTTAACGCTTGTCAGTGGGAAGCTGACTATTTTCGATTCATATATGAACTCTCTCTCCCACAAAGTGTACCACCTTATTTAAAACGTGAAATTCATTCTGAAATGACATGACAGGTTGGAGGCGATGAATTATACCCCAATGCGGTAGATAACATTTCCTAAATTTGAGCTTCCCTCCAATCATCTTTTTTGCCTCATCAGGTTATATATCAACTTGGGTAGCTCGTGATAGAAAATTTCACGTGAAAAATTATATTTTATTCTCTGCATTTTGACAAGAAGAACCCATGACTAAGCACCATTCACTAGCAGATAAATAAAGAAAAAATTGCCATATCCGTGATCTGGCTATGCTGAACTAGCTATGAGGGAAAAATGAACCTGTTTCTAAACATTTCTCATTGCCCGATGATGAAATAAATAGTATTACTAAGGTTCTAGACAGAGTAAAGGGGTGGCGTAGTGATCAATGTGCACCTCTGTCACATCGGTACCTATTCAATGTTGGAAATGGTCAGCCGCATTGGTTAATTTCAGTTAAAAAGAGTGCTGGTAGAATATGAGTTTCTCATTAGGTTGATACCAGAATAACCTCGCCAACCCAAGTCAGTGATGTTAACAACAACTTTAATGGATTTTGGAAGGAAAATAATTAGGAGAAAGATTTTTTCGAGAACACCGGTTTGAGATCCATTAAAAAATACTCAATGCTAGTCAATATTAGATGACGCATTGGTAATTTATTAGTCTTGGGGATGCTATAATATGCTACTCTAAGCGTTTGTTGTTTATTAATCATCAATATAGACTTTGGAAGGCAAGAATAAGCAGAAGTATTAATGTTTGTTACTTCAGATAATATAAGTGAGTACCCATAGCTGGAATGACCAGGTACAATAGTCATTGATGATAATTATGAATTAGATGACTATTCGCAAATGCAAATTTTCAACGAGAGAAGCATTCCAACAGTAGAACAATACAATATGGGTGAAAGGAGTGGAATCCAGTAGGAGTAGAAATTAAAGTCAGGACATCAAATTTTACAAATTGCGATCTTTTACTTCTCGTGTATAGTCCACAGCTTCATGTTCTAGTATTTCAGTGTCCAAATTTCAGGATCTGTTCCATATTTCCTGAGTAAATTCATGTTCGCAGATTTTAGAACTTAATGAACAATTTATTAATTTGAACCGTTGGTCAACCTCTCCAGATGCATTTTTTTCTTCCAGTAACCAGGATGATAGAAGCTAACATAGCAGAACTCATCGGAGTTCATTCAAGTTGAACGAGTCAGTTATTAAAATATCCATTAGCTTCCTGAATACGCTTAGGAATGAAAGCAATGTTTTTTTATTAAGAGTAATTAATAATAACCTCTCTGCTCCGTCCATTTCAACTTCCTTTCGGGTTAGTTCACGTAACACCACATAACCATTGATATATCTTGTCAGTCGGTACGGTGGCAACAGTTACTCAGACTAGCAGGAAGAAAGCAGAAAAATTACCGTACCAAATTTTTACGAATTCACTTCATAGCACCAAAACTATTCAATTTTACTTCCCCTCATATTTACTATTACTATTCTAATGTATTAAAATTCGGGAAAATTCTTCTAGAACCTCTATTTCATTTTTTATTCTAATATTTTTGGTGGTTTTGTGGTTTTCTAGATCACTGCCTCCCACGGTTTCAGCACACGACACTATCTAGTTTCCAAATAAGGTAGCAGAAGATAGTGACTCATACTCTGGCCATATCTACTCGGAAGGTATAAATCCTGCTCAAATTTCTTTTATGTTTCAAATCTGACTTTCGTGGGAATAGGAAGTACTTGACCATCCTAAGTGGTGTTAAAGAAAATTCAGATTTGAAGCATATTAATTAATAGGAAATTTCTAGAAAATTTAAAGTAATTAATTCTTTTTATTACTCTTTTCGTAAAGAGGTAGAACACATGACTCATTATTAAAATTCACGTTAACCAAACTCTGATGAGATCTGCTACGTTTAAGATGCTAATCTCACCTACCTGCGAGAAGGTAAAAATGAACCGGTGTCAAAATCAACCACTCACTAAAATTAACTAGACACCAAGCTCATGCCAGAAGTGAGGAATCAATTCCTGAAAATTGAGCATTGAGACAATAACATGATTGCTATAAGCTAATTAGCCTCTCAAAATAACGACAGATCCGAGAACTCGATAATAACACGGAATTACTGTAGTGGTAGGCTTTACCCTAAATTAGGCAAAGAAACAGCTCTGCAGTTTAACACGTTCTAGCAACTATGCATATTTTATAAAAAATTAGCAATAAAATGTTAACTTAGACTCTCTTGGATAGAGTTATTCATTTTTATCCAATACTTCCTAGCGATAGTTATTTTTCCCTACATTTGAGCCTCAGATCCGCCTTACATCCTTTTCGAGGTCTTCTGAAACGTTCAAAGTAATGATCGGGTCGATGAATGTGCTGGGTCCCCGGGGTTTTGAGACTCCCAAGTGGAGGGAGGTCACATGTGTCAAGGTAGGTCTTCGTTGCATCCATTTTCTACCTGGAAGTAGGGGCTGCGTAGCGAGAATGCTGATGTTTGCGATAGTGCACCCACATTTGGATACCAACTTCGCAGTAAAGTAAAGAACGAAGAATTTCTTCCTCCTCCTCCTATTCCTCCTCCTCCTCCTCTTCCTCCTCCTCCTCCTCTTCCTCCTCCTCCTCCTAGTCTTGTGACACAAGAAGTTGCCTTTTCGCACTCTCTACAATTTGCTCATCCCGACCATTGAGATTTGGTGGAAAGTGAGATTGGACACTGTTAAGATCACAACGAAAGTCCTCAAATTAAGTACAACTGAGTGACATTTCTGTGCGCACTAACTTTCGCACTCCCTAGTTGACAAATACCTGGTGGAGACTAGTAATGATGGTATCAGTTGTGGCAGAATTAGGCCACTTTGAATATGGATCAACGAGGATGAGATGGAAGTCCCTCGGATGGCTCCAGCAGGAATATGATGAATAGGACACCATGGGATGTCATTTTGAGAGCGCGTGAGATCCTGATGATAAGGAAGTGCAGCCTGGCCAGCATTCTGTGCATCTACTTTCGACATCGCTCCATGTGCGAGAGAGTGAGGCAGGTTTAGCAATATCGAGTTCTCCGGGTTCTTTGCATTTATCATCCACCATAAGTGCTGATCGCTTGGTTGGGAAAACGGACTTTGGTTCCTCTCGAATGCGGTTGCACTGATCTAGAGCTTTAGGCGATTTGGTCTCTGGGGATGATTTGTGAGTTCTGGAGGAGGCGAGAGTACAGCGATCTTCTTTCTGTCCCTTTAGGTGACATATGTGATTTGCCTTGTGATCAAGCCGATTGTTGCTCAGACACGGTAGATCTGGAGACACGTTGTGGTGGAACGACTTTAAGCTAAAAAGATTCCATGGATTACACTGCCTCTGACTGGTGGAGGCGACTTCATGTCATCTTTGGCCGCCTCAAGAGAAGCTGCAGTAGCAGGCGCCTTAAGAGAGGCAGGTGTTATCGGTGATTGGATAGAATTGTAGAAGAATGTGAAGAAACAGTGGTTTCAGATGTGTTGGAAATATGAGGAGACATTTAGCCTCAATTTTTGCAGAAAGGACCTTCATTTCTGCAGATAGGCTCTCAAACATTTTGCAAAGAATTGAGCAATTAATTGGCTGTTGAGAAACCGAAGTCTTCTTGTTATCGGCATTGGGAAATGGACAGAGATGGCAAATGTTATGTGCTGGCCACAATTGTAAGTCGGTTAGCCCCTCAAAGTGGTCTAAAAGACGCAGAACTCAAAAAAAGCATGTAATTGGCATGATGGTAGGCATTATTCCAAAATTAGGCAAGACAACGTTCCTGTAATCTGGCACATTTGAGAACCTATGCACATTTTATGAACAATTAACAATATATTGTAAATTTATTTTTTAGATAAAATTTATTTACGGTGACTTTGTCTTTTATGAAACCTCAGTGATTCCAGAATCCAAGTAGACCGAAAATCTTGATATTTGACTTCATTATATTCTCTTATTCCACCTCTTGTTTCATCCCTTACTGTGTTCAGATGTTATCCCATGATCAAACGTCATTTTCTTTGCCATTGGTAACAATAACAATGGATCTTTTACTTGTTTCCAGAATTGCTTTCCTAAAACTTTTCTTAACCAGAAAAATGATTTAGTTTCAGTCAAGAAAACCCATTTACACTTTAAAGTAGAAATGAGTAAAGCTGACTTCTTATACTCTTCATTCTTTTAGTATCGACCTCATAAGTGTCCAGTTGCACTTTGTTTGTCTCCCAAATTCTTGGTCTATTTAAAACCTTAACTCTTCTCACTCGGATATCTTTCTTCATTGAATTGACAAGTGGATTGTTGTGTCGGTGTTGTGATTTGCGTATTTCTAGGCCTCTTTTTCGCCATTCATATTGTCTTTCAATTTGCCTCCGTATTGTGCTTGTACTCTAACCAAACAGTGAGTTTTCATTATCAGAATTAACGCCCTCGTCTGTCACGATACCAATTCCAATCGGTGCACACTTAGTGGGTTGAATTGGTAATAGACGGGGTGGCCGAAATCGAATTTTTCAACAGGGAGGCTCCGTGACACACTTTCATTTATTAAATCTCTGCCGCATCATTGACGTTATCCCATCATTCACTTCAGTCACCGTAGATCGCAAACTTTTCATTTCCCTTGAGAATCTTTTACACATACCTTTTTTAATCCTCGACTCACTCTCTCCCAAACACATTTTTCATTTGTTTCTTTGATTGACTGGTTGATGTACATCCTGTTTACTTTCCGGAAAATCAACAGGAAGTAAATGGAGTTATCATATTTAATTTTTTTCAGAACCCTTCAACCCACCCACCCGCCTGTCCCACAATCAACACAACCATGGAATAGTTGGAAAATAGACTGTACACATTTTTCATTGTAGAGTAAAAGGGATTTTGAAGGGTGGAGTGGGATAAAGCTGTGCTAGACAGCCCATGACTGACAGCAGAAATTTTCTCATAGGTGGTATCTAGTGGAGAGTGAAGGGACAGATAGATGGATTGTTTGAACAGCGATGAAATGAATCATACCATATCAGTAAGCGTTTATATTATAAGAGACAGCTTCTCTTTGAAATTCTCAAGTCCCTTTTGATACTGAGTAAAAGGATGTTATAAAAGGGTCCCTTGACTAAAAAACTCGTATTCAATCCTCCTTCCTATGCAGTATTAATACTTCCAAACTCAATGGTCATTTATATTTTCTTTCTGATGGAAATTATGAATAAGTTTGTGTCAAGGATTCGAATTAGATAGTGGTAAGTATAGTTGGTAATATGACACTTACTGGAAAGATTAAAATGTAAACAGGAGATTTCGATTATACATAAAAAGAGATGTCTCTTGAGACATAGCAGTAATCAGGGCCCATATTTCTTTAAGACTGTCTCAGCTTTAGATGGTCAAATGCGTTACGTTCGGGAGAACTTTCGTTGTGAAGATTCCTTAATTGAAAATTACGCAAGATTATAGTTTTTGCAAATGAAGACTTTCATTTATTCGTGTTTTCGGAATATATATGTCAATTAAAATACACAAACTTTTTATCTTGAACAGCAAATGTTTCTTTAGATGTTATCGAACCTATGGCTTCCTTTATGGCAGAAATAAACATTTATCGCGCACTTTAAACAAAACATCCAGTTTGGTACAGTAGTTTCATATCTTTTTATCCAGTCTTTTGTATTCTTAACTGTCTCTAAAGCTCTGTTCAGTCTTTTCTCTTTTCTGTTTCAGAATGTTACTCATACTAGCAATGTTGTTTGCTACTCTCCAGCCATCAATCGGGGAGATGATCATTTCTTCAAACAATAGTCTCGCCAGAATTCCGAGGCAAGTTGATCCCCATGATCTAAGTCATTGGCGAGACGTCGGAAGTCTACCAATCAGTGAGGAGGCTGTGAGTGCGGGGGGATATGCAACTCCTCAATGCGAACCAATCACAGTACCGATTTGTAAAGGCTCCTTTTATGAGTACACTCGAATGCCAAACATCCTGAATCATGAAACCCAAGAAGAGGCTGGATTAGAGGTATTTTAGCATCTTCTCCTTAATCTAAAATATTATTACTAATGAGGAAGCAAATAATGCATAATTTTCCATTAATGTGAAACATTAAAAAACGGGATGGTAGACACTTTAATAATGGGGTAGAAGGGAGCGTGAGGTCGAAGAGCAGCGGAGAAAAGTTGAGTCTCCACTTGAATTTTAGATAATTCGGGTCACCCGCCCGTGTATATTATAACGTGTATAGTTCAGTGCGTTAAGCCTTATGCTCCAAAGTGTATGTTTCCGGATTTGATCCCTAGATTCGTGGGTCAATTCAGTAATAACAGAATATTTGATTAAATTGAGCTTTTTACCATGCCTTCTCCAAAAAAGTCGAGAGTTAACCTCATTGTCCCTGAAAATGACTTTGACAAGTATCTCTAAGTTTACATCCTACACACTGCTAATGATGAGATGTTTGTAACTTCTATTTTTAAATTAAAATTGCCTATATTTATGGCGTAGAAATCAAATGAAAGTGATCCGAATATTTATATTTTCAACCCTAAGGAAATAATAAAATGTTGTTTCAGTAATTTTAATTCATTGTATGCATTAAGTCTGCAAAAATTGAAATTCCTTCCCAGTTATAGCAGTTTTTAAAATAAAACGGTTAAATTAGTTTTTTAATCCTTAACCATAGAATAACTGTTTATTCAGCGGATTGACAACCTTATTTTCCCCATTCATACATATTTCTGATCCAACAAACGCTAGTGATTGAATGCTGACGCTAGAACACAAATAGGTTCAAATGAATTACAGTTCTTATCTCAATTATTGATATCATTGCTAGTATATTAAGTAAAATTTCAGTTTGTAGATGAAAAAAGTAATTTTTCGTCAACAAATGATCCATTTTCCTCATTTATCGGCTTGTAACAGAAGTTCTGTCCACTTTTTAATTTGGATTAAAGTGAAAATTTAGTGAAAATACATCCATTTAGCCCTCAACATAGTCAACATTTTTATGAATTACATCCCTCCATCTTGCCATAAGCTTTCTGATTCCTTCTTCATAGAATTTAGCCAGTTTGTACTCAAAAAAGAAACCAACTTCATTTCGACCTCATCTCTTGAAGTAAGCCTTTGAAGTCCCATTCAATGATTCTGTAAGCTCCTGGAAAGATGAAAATGGGTTAGTGCAAGAGAAGATGGAGAGAATATGGTGATGCATGGGGATGCATGGCTTCCCAGCCCAATTCCTTAACGAGATTTTTGGTTGCTCTTGAAGTGTGGGGTCGGGCATTGTCATAGTGCAGAATCTCTCCTTTTCAATCGATCAAAGAAGGCCGTTTTCCTGCCGTTAACTGCTTTTAAACGAGTTAGCTGCTGACAGTAAACTTCAG
>CAADRB010000043.1:315951-344222 GCA_900708905.1 Hymenolepis diminuta | reverse complement strand
TTCCTGCCGTTAACTGCTTTTAAACGAGTTAGCTGCTGACAGTAAACTTCAGACGCTATTGTTTGATTGTCATCCATCAGTTCATAATGAACAATTCCCTTCAAATCCCACCATACACACAAAAGAATTTTGTTCGGGCGCAGTTCACTTCTCGGTTTGGAAGTGGCATTGGCTTTGAACCACGATTTGCCACTTAATCATTCTGCCCTTAACATCGTTGTAAAAGATCCACTTCTCGTCGCTGTCAGTTATGATTCGGTCTAAAAAAGGCGCCAGAAGTTCGGTTCATGAGAGGGTAGTGAAACACAACAGGTCACACGCTGTTGCTTGTTCATTTCTGGCAAATCCTGTGGGGGAGGGGGAGGGGAGCATTTCCCAGCCTTTGGGACTTTCCCAGCCAAATCAATTTTCATTTCCCTATGTATGGTCATATGGCGGCTTGCGCTAAAGGTTTTGCTCAGTTCTCTAGTAATGCAGGTTGGATTTTCATCAATGGCCACTTGCAGTTGCTCAGAATTGAGTTTTTGAGCTTGAGTTCCTGCTCTCGATTCGTCTTCCAGACTGAAGTCATCCTTTTTGAAACCACCTGCAGAAAACCACCTTCTGCAGGTCTTCTCATTCACAACATCACTTCCATAAGTGTCTTTGAGTGTTTATGCTCAAAGAGAGCTTGCCGTATTTCCTCGATGAGAATCAAAGAGTAAAATATGCCTGATATGCTCTTTATTTGGTGTACAATAGGACTGGAAATAGTTATTAATAACAATAATTATCACACAATCCGAAAGAAGAAATGATATTTTATTAATTACGATAGATAAGCATACATCATTAGCAAAGTAAATTGAAGTAATCGTGCCTTAAACACATTGCTCAAAAATTGGACAGGATTTCTCTTATAACCTGATAAAATAGAATGTATGTATTATTATTAAGCGTAGCAAAAACAGAGTAGAAAAGAGGAATCGGTGGACTAAAGAAAATAAACAAAAAAGGTTATTATGTCATCTGGACCCTTGGGAGACCAATTTGTTCCTGCTTAAGCAATAGAGTGGATCAAACTCCTGCATTGAGCTCAAAACAAAAATAAATGATTTTTTTGGTGATATAATTCATCCCCATGGGGTTAAAGATTTAATAAAATTTGGAATTCGGTCAAGTCTATCTCGGGAAATACATTTCTTTTGAATTAGCTGATACATTAGCTGTACTGTTTGGAAACAGTAGCTTATTTCAGAATTTTACCGATCTCACATTAAACACTTAGCATTACTTTTCTCGAATCTGTCTCATTTCATCAACCTTTTCCCTGATCACTAGTTTGGACATAACTTGTAGTATTGATTGATACCTGACATTTTGGGAGACAGATAGGTAGTAGATAGGTTAGGGCAGAGTAAATTGATTCTGAGACACGTCAGTCTTCACCCCAGGAGGTGCTGACAGGTTCCCTAATGATACATCACACCTCTGCTCCATATAGCTATCCATTTTTTGATAAAAAGAAATGAATATCATCGAATGAAACGAACCAAAATAAATTCATGCATGAAGGGTTTTGGGTTTAAAAACTACTAAAACAGAATGATTAATCATTCCTACCTTAAAAAAGTTTTTCTCGAAAAAATTGGAACTAAGCTGACGTTTCTTAACCTAAGAATAGCAGAGATTGAGCATCAATTTGTATGGTGAGTAATTGATTTATTAAATAGGCAGAGTTCGGCTTAGAAAACCAATAAGTTACCTCATTAAGATTGTTGATATTTCACTATGGCCATATATAAACTATGCACTGAATGATCTCTATGAGAAATTTTTAAGCTAGTACGGTCTCGCTATCTTGGCCATTCGGAGAATAGATCTCAGATTTGTAACACTAAATATGAGAGTGGTGACGCTACCGAATATTACAAAATTTACTCAAATTGGACGTACGCCGTCTTCTCCAAATAGACGAACTTGAACTGTGGGATTAGGGAAATGCAGATGAAGGTAAACCCTGGATGTTGAATGCTTTCAAATCTTCAATTATGAATATTTCAAGGACATAGTGGCCCTAATTACGACTACAACTATCAAAATGTTGCCTTCGAGACTGAAATTCCTCTAACTTACCTTTCTCTTCCCCATAGTAAATATTACATAGGAAATTAAGTACCCCTTGTCCAAATAGTATCCTTGATTCGATATCTTGTTCAAATGAACAAATATATAAATGGGAGAATGAATTCTCAGCCAATGAAACTAAACAGAATGAATGTATGTTAATATTGCTGGGTCTGTTTATGGCGGAAATCGAATATTTCTGTTCCTTTTCTACGCTATACCACTCTGTACGTTGGACAATTGATTTATGGTATGGGGAAGAATATTTGTCATCTCGCACTTGGGGCCTTAAGAATATTAATGAATTATAAAGAAAACAGCCGGAATGACCAACCCAAATGTATTTTCTAATGATTAGGATTTAATTGGAGATGATATTAATAAAAAGTATGCTCTGTTATAAATAAAAATCTAAGTAATTAAATAGTTAATATCTCCAGTTAGGAATTGGGTTTATTCATTCTGATTAATTCTCGCCACCTTGAAGCTTAAAAGGATCATTAAGAGCGACAACTTGAAAATATTTCAATTTTCCTCTTTCTATATCCCTAATCAAGATCATTGTTGTCAAAAGAAGACATCCAAAGTATATAGGAATTAAAAAGGATTGCCAGTAAAAGATCTCCAGACATTGAAATGATCAAGAACTTTAAAGTTCAGAAACAGCTTGTTCGAGTGCAAAATTGTTGAAGAATCGCTACAATGATACATGCTCAAGTCAATACAATGCAAAACTCAAGACCATGTTTTCTATAATGCGAGTTTCAAGCAGTTTAATAAATTGTAAGTAAATGCTTAATGCGAAGAGAATTTCAACTTAATGACATAATATTCTCATTTCTTTTTTTATAAAAAGACTGACAATTAAGTAATTCCGCTTTAAAATAATCTCAGAATGTTGTTATAATTAATGTTTTAATTAAAGTAAGATGATCCATACATTAAGGGAGTGAGTGTGTGTGAGGTTAAGGTCAACACCTAGTGAACACTGAAGTACCATGAGCTAATATAGGGTGATTTTGTTCAGGTCACAACTGGGTATCCTGGGTATACTGTAAATGTTCTAAATGAACCATGCTTACCTGATAATGCATATTTGACTGCCGTTTAGTTCGTAGGTGGTTATAAATAAAAATGCTCACTGAAAAAAACAAATGGAAACCTATTTACGAACTAGCAGGACATTGCTCAGAATTGTTATCTCCCTATAAGTCATTTCCTGTTGCAAATTATTTAAAGTTGTCTTTTCCTTCTGGAAATGCCAAATGAAGATTTCCCTTATAGAGAAATGAAATGAGCTGTCGGTTCGGAAGAAACATAATTGGTAATAAGTTTTTATTGCCACCCTTATAAAGCTAAAACTTTAAGGGCCTCAGGAAGATGAAGACTCGTGGCTGAAACATCGTTTTTAGTTATTCATAAAACAAATTTACTTATATAGAACAGGAAATAATTGCAGGGATAATTGCTTCATATCCAACTGCAAATGTAGAAACCCGATAACTAAAAATTCAGTGTAGGACAAGGAATGAAGTTTATGAACTTCGTTCGAATACGACGAAAGCTTTTGATTTGGGTTCGTAGCAAAATCAATTACCTGAGATGTGTTTGAGGAAAATTTTGGAAATACTGTGAAAGTATTTACAAGGTTCTCGATAATTGTTTACACACAAGCATATGTACTTTCATAATTTTTATATAGCTGTAACTATAATTCCAAGTGCTGGCTTAAAATCTATCAAAGGAATCCATTATTGTAACGTCCGACAGCACCCTCGGTATCTAATATAGTAGGATAAATTAAGAGATTGACCTACTTAGCTGAGATCTACAGTTAATTTCGTCCATTTGTGGTAATTAAACAAAACTTTATGTTTTGATTATACATCAACATAATAGTGTCTTTAACAAATTCTCACTAGCCTGAAAGTCGTTTATCCACATATAGCCCTGCAATAGGAACCAGTTATTTGCAAAATTGTGCATAGATTATCTAAATTAGATCACTTTCACACCATTTTTGCACTCAGCTGAACTACTTTCCAAAACACACTTTATATATGCGGTTGGATGTTTGGCGTGGCTTTCAAGAGAATTGATTCACATGTATCCCAGGAAGTATCGCAGTGATTTATATTCCCAATTTTTGCTTTCGGTAGGCTGGGCGAAAGGAAGGGACAAAACCCACATGGCGTGTTTTTTCAACTCACCAAGTAAGCCTCCTCCCCAATTCTGCTGCATGAATAACAGTGGTTGACCGAATTTTTAGTCAACAGGTTTCCCATACTATGAAACTTTACTGATAGGTCTTTATATGGGTTTGAAGTGAGGTTAGAAAAACCCAGTAAATTCTGCTACTTGATGGAAAGTAGGATGGATGCCCTTTTTTCTAAAATAATTTTGAAATTATCAAATGTGTTAGAGTTTCAGAATAGAACACTGCTATTAAGTTCTAATAAATATGCTATTGAATTGGAAATACCTTTTGTTCAGTGTTCAGAGCTTTGGATAAATTTTCATTATGAGTTATACGTATAATTTTTTCTCTTACAGGCACATCAGTTCTATCCTTTGATCCAAATAAATTGCTCTGCAGATCTGCACTTTTTGATCTGCTCTATCTACACACCAATTTGCATTGAAGGTTATACTCAATCACTGCCACCCTGTCGATCGGTTTGTGAACGAGCTAAAGCTGGTTGTGGACCCATAATGGGGCAATATAACTTCACTTGGCCTGATCGAATGCAATGCGATCAGTTTCCAGTACTTAACAATTCGGAAGGTATTCTCTGCATGGAGAAAAATCTTACTGATGCAGAAAGAGCTGAATTTGAGTCCATTCAGTCTACCAGAGAGACCTTGAACTCATTTGCGGCTGAGGAGAATAAACTTCTATCTAGGGATCATGAAATGTCGCGGGAGTTGGAAGAGGCGACCAGATTAACTGGTGCTTCTGGAGGAAATGCTGAAGCTTTGAAAATACCCGGAGCATGGTTGAATTGCTCCTGCGATTGCCGACATCCCTTCGTTTCTATCATACCAGGAAATGATAGCCAGCTGGCTCAGATCTCAACACTTGGATTCTCTAATTGTGCCCTTCCTTGCTACTCGATTCACTTCCAAACGGAAACCGATAAAAAATTTGTTAATTTCTGGTTGTGGTTATGGTCTGTTCTCTGCGCGGTTTCTACGATCATTACCATGTTGACTTTCCTGACTGATCAAAGCAGATTTCAATACCCGGGACAGCCAATAATCTACCTTTCAACTTGCTACTTCTTCGTATCTGTGGGATACATCCTCAGGATGGTTGCTGGACATGAGAATGTGGCCTGTACGGCAGTTCAAGCACTTCTAAAAAGTGAAGATAGCGCACAGAGAGGAATATTCTCGACTGGTATCCTCCAATATTCCCTTGTGGGTAAAGCTGCCTGCACAACGGTGTTCATCTTCACCTATTACTTTGGAATGGCCTCGAGTGTCTGGTGGGTCGTACTGACGGTTACTTGGTTCCTTGCCGCTGGCCTGAAGTGGAGCAATGAGGCAATCTCAAAGTACACACAGGTGGGCTACAATATTGCTTGTTATTTCATAAATAGGCGATCAAGAACTTCGTAGATAATATTCTACCTTTTGTGAGGCCCCAGCCATCATAGATGGCCCATTATATTTTTTGCTGAACTGTCAAAATACAATAATAGATAGCAACTTTTTCAATTATATTTGCAAAAATGAACTGTGTGAATTTCTTTGAATTTCTTCATTAATATAAAAATATAAATTAATAATATTTTATCACTAAAATACTTTACAAATCCTAGATCAAAGGAAATTTTCTTCTTGTGCAACGCTTAATTGGGTTATTATTCTTGCCCAGAAATAAACAAATTGCACACATGTTTATTCATGAAAAAATAATTAGGAAAATTAATTATAACCCATTTTTCAGGAAAAATATTTTTTGGAATATTTTCATTTTTTAAATTAAATACGAGTTTCAGGCCACTTGGCTGAACTATCACTAGGTATCTTTTCAATCGAAACTCAGATGTTTGAATTTCTGGAAAATTGCCATTCAATAAACTTATTTACGTCTTTTCTTCAGCTCTTTTATTGGGCTATTGACCTTCATTTCTCCAGCGGCTTTAGTAAACTTTGCTTTCACTTATTCTGACAGGAGATACGTGTGGTCGTTTAATTGGACATTGAACTCTTTTGCCCCCTTATTTCCTTAGTCTTCATAATTTTAACTTGCGGTATAAAATTCCAGTTGATCTAGTTCTATCTCAACTAGATTTAAAAATATTACTTTAGTTCCTTTGACAACCTATTCAACTAGGTTTCCTATTAATATACAAGATATAAATAAATGCTACGTGTGGGAAATAAGGTAATCTTCTGTAGGCTCTTACAGTAAAAAATATTTACCAAGAGTTGAATCATTATGTCTAGTTTTTGAAGATATGCCAGTCGTAAAATATCAAATTAATCATTATTTTACGAGCAATGATAAAACCACTCTCAGAATACTAACGCGAAGGAAAACCTAAAAACAGTAGCATAAGGGAAAATTGAAAATTTAAAGGTGATTTTATCTACTAATGTTAGTGGTAAACATGAAGATGTTTCGCATTTCTGGAATGGACCCCCCTAATATAAAGAAATAATTATTTAAATTCTTTAAAATTTCCCAAATATAAGGATGGCCTTCTTTATATGTACCTCCCATTAATAGGAATGATAAATAAGTTTTACTTAGTACCACGTGCGATAAGGAAATGCGGAAAGGATTGATCAAATCTGATTTAAATCTAGAATGGTCTCCAAATTTTACAGACTATATCCAGTTTTAAAATTCAAAACTCAAATCCATGCAATTATTAGATATAATGTTTACTAATGATTTTGCTGTTTATCTACCGGAAAACGCAGCGGCTACGATTGACTTCGATCTAGTGGAGAAAGTAGGGTCGACTAGTACTGTAACTACAAGATAGTCGATAATTTTACACAGTCTATTAATAATAACAAGAGTCTTTTCGTATGATTGACCGCAGAAAGTCAAAGCACCATCGGATCGATCATAACTATCTTTTTTTCATCCTGTCCAATTTTCTGTCAAAATGTCAAGTTCAGAATGCACTCGCATACCTCTTATCAATAATAAAGATAAAAGACGGTATAAGAAGGGTGGTCTAAATAAATCTTTATTAAGGCGCATCATGTAGGTAAGGTAGGTACATATAAAGGGGCATAAAGTCTATAAAATGTATGGAAGATGAAAATAAGGATTATGAAGCATAAAGGGTACAAAGGGTGATATAAAGTGGCCATCATGCGAGCGTTATGGTCACAGCGACCTCCCAGGTTCGACTTCCCCATTGATCCACGTCCTGCCCCCACGGTGACATATGTAATTTTGTTTGACCAACTAGATTATGGGCCCAACTTGCTTTGTGACTAACAGCCACAATAAATAAACTTGAACTCAGTCTAACTAGCAGTCAAACTTTTAGAACCATTGGAACATCACTTAAAAATGAAATCAGCAGTTGTCGAATGGTAGCTACACAAACAAATTCTAGGATTCATTTCCGCCATAGACTGAGTTATTACGACTCAATATCATCCAAACTAATGTTAACTTCCGTTCTTATTTCGCAATTCCAAAATTTTATTCAGGTACCCTTACTGCACCATAAAAATTTTGATTCACAAAAATGTTGCATATTTTGTAGGTATTTCACTTTGTGGCCTGGGTTCTCCCCGGAGTTCAAACGGGAGTCATTCTCATGTTACGAGCAGTAGACGGAGACCCTGTCGGTGGATTATGCTACGTAGGTTCAACAAATGACAATCATCTAATCTACTTCCTAATCCTTCCCTTGGTAACCTACTTCTGTTTTGGTACGTTCTTTCTTCTTGGTGGCTTTGTGGCACTGTGCAACATTCGACGGGTTATCAAATTCCAACCTCGAGTCGGCACAGACAAATTGGAGAAGCTGATGATTAAACTGGGTATCTTTGGTCTGCTCTACACGTTACCAGCAGTTGTTGTGATAGCTTGCTACATCCATGAACTACGATGGCGAAGGGTTTGGCAACTTGGCGTAGCTTGTCAGTGTGATTGGATAAGTGGAAAAGATGGTAGACCTCTTAGTGTTGGTTGGAATCCTCCTACACCTGAATATGCCATCTTTATGCTGAAGTACTTCATGTCCCTCATTGTGGGTATAACATCGGGCTTCTGGATATGGTCAAGCAAGACCGTCGATGCTTGGAAAAATATCTGTCGACGAGGAAGAAGGATTAAACGGTCGCCAATGATGGTGAATCCAATTATCGAGAAACCGAACACTATCTGGGCTATTCCGAATGTGCAGTCACCCTCACAGTTCCCTTCTAAAACCATTCCTGATAGAATCAGTGCACAAGGAAGCTTCCTCCCACTTGAAACAGAGCCCCGGCCGAATCCCTTCTGCCCAGTGATCCAGGCTTCCAGTTCAGGGATTGGAGGAAGTAGCGTAGTGGGAAGTGCTTACGCAAATACAACTGCAGTTCTAGAACCTAATACAGCGAATATCAATCGGGTATTCGTCTATAATGGTACCGAATTCGCCAGCCCAAGACCGGGAATGTATTGACGAATCTACACACAGGTAGACTATCAAAGAAGCATTTGTCTGCGGAGGGTGATTTTGGGTTCCTAATTACTGACTTATTGCTTATACTTACTTATGATAAACTAGAAAAAATGGAACTATTGAAAATCAACGGAGAATCTTATACTATAACTGTGTAAATAAAGTTATTTATCGACTTTATTAATTTCTCTGCTTTTAATGAAAAGCATATAGTTGAATAGGGATCCTTAAATTTCTGTGTTTCGGCAACACAAGGTAGCCACTTAGGTAGTCATATTTTAAACAGAGTAGAATTGAAGAGCATTCCAGAATGAACTGAATTGACGAATTACACACAAAAGAGTTTTATGACAATCGTCCAACATACGGTATGGTAGCGCTTTAGTTACTTTAAGTGAAAAAATAGGAATTACATGATAGTATAGTATAACCATCCAAAAATCAATATGGACGAGAACGCCTGTGAATGAATGCAGAAAATTGATGCTAACACAACTCAACGATAACTCATCTACACATTAAAAATCGATGAAAAATTTGCAGTATTACAGACGTGGCTTACTAAATTTCAAAGGGGTTAATGGAATAACGTAAAAGTGATTTCGAAATTTTTACGAACACCTACAGAAATTCATGCGAAATCATGATAGCTATAGTTACCTGATATTATAAACGATACGGTCAACAAAGAGGTACCTCGTGTGTTTATTCAGAATGCCAGGAGTGACATATAACCTATCCGGAAACAAGGTTGTCTAGCAAGAGACTTCATTTTACAGACTACGATGTTCTCAGAACTGCCGATAAATCATAAACAAGTATCCTAAATAAAGGACAGGAAAGTATGATCATGATGAAGGTAAGGGGCAAAACCGGACAGAGGCAATTTCACTTCCTCAGCATCAAAAATCTAGTCACAGGAATTTAAATTAGGACAATGAAATTATTTACGCCTAATGGTATTCAACTCTTCGCAAAAAACGTAATAAAAAGCGATTACTTTGGTAACTATACTTCAAAATGTAATGAGCTCCAAAGAATTCAAAAGCTATTTTTATGGATATTTCGAATACTTAGAAAACATAGGTGGTGTAATATTCAACTGACATATTAATCGAAACAGAGGCGAAACATGTCAGAATATAATAACAGCTGATGGATAGCTTTAATGATTACCCGAAAATGAAAAGAAAATGCTAGCTCATGGTCTCCAATTCCCCTAAAACAAATCCTTTCTTCCCCAATTTAAGATCCTGAATCCGTGTACCCGGTTGATTGAGCGCAAAAATCCTTAAAGACCCACACAAAAACATATATTCAGATTAAAAGGAAAGCCCTCAAGAATTGTAGCGTAAAACTTCAGTTCGCGGATTCTACAAACAAATTTCGAGCGGTTTTGAAAACTGAAGAATTCTTGAGTGACCGTCGGCGTAGTGATCAGCGTGCACGTCTGCCAAATCAGAGGCCACGAGATCAACGCCCACCGGTGAACATCCAATGGCGTGTAGGTGACCAATAGCCCGGTCAACAAAAGGGGATAGAATGTGAGGTTCTCGTAGGGTTTACGCCAGGATATCTTCCTTTAGTCAAGTGTTGTGGATGCTTCTCTCAATGAGCTTTGAAGCGGTTCTTGATAAAATGCATATTTGAGTGTGCTCTTCTCGTGTAAATTTCATGAAAAACGCATAGACTTGTAAGCTACTTTATCAGGAAAATAGGATTCTGCTTTTATAGTACCCTTAATGATAAGTCAACTCTAACCTCATAATGAAATAAAATACCAGAAAAAACAGTATTATGTGCGTATACCGGCTTTAAGTTGGAGCACACGGAGCATGCACTAAAATTACAGAGAAAACTCACCTGTTTTAGACCTTTACAAGCATTACATTAATGCAAAATCTCAGCCAGCCAGTACTGTAGCCATTTCTTTTAAACTGTTCCCAATTTAAACGGAAGTCTTATCAATTCCAAATTATGCCTAACTCGATTCCGCAATACCGTCTCAACAAAGAAACAGTATTCCTAATTGGAACCACAAACCATAATCGTTAATTTAGATCAACAACTGTAGAGATAAAAGGAACACTTTAATTCAAAGGATTGATAATCAGAAAGTCTTTTACTTCACTCATGCAGAGATATTATTATGAGAATCTAACAAGTAAAGGAAGAAGTAAGTGAGGGGAAGCCGGAGTACTTGTTTGATTAATCAATAACTTCCACGTAGTTGCCAGGGAATAGACCAGTTTGCCCGTTCATCATGATGCCTTCCCACCAACCGTCGTCATTCTTCTTGATAACGTAGATTAATTCGTTCTCGCCGAAGGTTAATTCATCACTCTTGTCAGCAGTGTATTCATACACAGTGATGACTGAAAGGAAAATGGGTTTAGATTAGTTATGACATCAAATCTACTTATGTGTCATTAGTAGCAAGACATTATGCAGATTGATTCAGTCAACCTCTCTAACTAAAGCCGAATATGAAAATTTGGATGACCAATGTGTGAACTAATAGAACCTTAACAAGGTGTAACCTCCGTTAAGTGATTTTAACTTCCTTAAAAATGTCAGAAGTGGAGGCAATAACATATGCATTAGTTAAACAAAAAAAAGGATTAAAATAACAAGCATCGAAAGAGTGAACATGAGAAATCAGTCTTCTAAAATTCTATTTCATAGAAATATTCAGGAATTATTTGCAAATAATTTAGACGAAGTAAGAACGGAAAAGTATGAATGGCGAACCAAAAATAAAACAAAATTCCAAAAAAGTGGCTTATTCTTAAACTCGCGGATTCAAGAATAAAGCTAAAAACCCCTACAATACGTAGGTGGAAGATTAAAGTTCAACAAATTAGACTGAAAACGGACGAAGTCAATTTTCTGCAGTGATAAAGATTTAAATATTGTGATTATCATCTCTTGACAGCAAACCTAGTTCTTTAGAAAGAATTGAAATTTACCACATTTGCCTTCCGCTGCACCCACGATATCCACCAGAACCTACAAACCACTTCATATCTCCTGGTCTCCTTTCTCATCAAGAAGACCGCTACTAACAAACCTTGCTAATCGCTAATGCCTTCACTCTCTCCTCTGTTGCCATAGTGAACATTGGTGGAATACATATATTCAGCAAAATAATCAGGGCCAAAAATCGGATACCTTAGCTGCCTACTTTCCCTTCCAAACTTTGTTGTAGTAAACGAAAAGACCGAAGACATTAAGTTCACAAGATTACGAGGTATATCTCAACTCTTTTTTTGTATAAAAGATTAATTATAGAAGTGAGATATTAACATTTTATAGTAGCTTAGATGAATTCAGATATACTGCTTGAGGAAATCAAGTTAATCAATTTGATATCCAAAGCGAAATTTCTGAAGCAAATTTAGCACGATCTCTTACCCTTTTGGATGTAATGATGTGGTGCCCATGGTGGATCGTTGTGCTGACGAGGCCTCAATTGATCCATAGGACTGGGTTGCAGACGACTCAAGTCGACTCCACCAACATTGCTCGAGGGCTGTTGACTGTATTGCTGTTGCTGCATGTGAGACATCATTCCAGAAGTGGGGTCAACTTGAAGAGGCATCTGCTGTTGTTGCTGTTGTCTGACAACCTGAGAAGGTATCTCATTCGGAGGTGGTGGTAAGTCGCTTGGAGCTATCTAAAGTAAAAAGTAAAAATCCAACAAAATAACAGGCTCCTTATAGAAGGCAACACAAAACTCAGGCTTTGTATGGCTTTTAGATCTGAGATTTGAGTGGGTGACAGAAGGCTGACAAAACAATGCTCAAAGCAGCAATATATTTTGTCCGAAATGAGCAATTCTCACAGGTTGTCTCTAAGTCACCAATCATCCTTATCGATATGCGGGCATACACCGTCCCTGACGTTTAATCAGGGTAAAAACTGTCATTAGTCCGGTGTCTTGACCTCCAAAAATCAATAATATGAAGATGACTTGTATTCACTGATATGAAATCTTTGATTAGTTAATAAAGCGCCTTGGATTACCCGCTTTTCTGCCTCATTTCTCACTCTCCGGGTTTAAGTGAAGATCTAGTGAGCATATAGATTAGTTAGATCCTGGAATTGCTCTGATGAGAAAACCATGTTCCGCTACCCTTCTTTTGATCAGCATTGGTCATTAAGCTTGATCATGGTGCTTATTAAACTGTCATCAATGAGCTTCGACTCTATTATGATCTACGATTTGGGTGACATGCTACACCATCGACTATTTGTCATCATAAACGATATACAAAAACTCGTTAGAAGTGGATCCCTCAACAATACTTAAGACGAAAATCGTGACTTTGCTAGAAAGACCACTTTCAGTTAGTAATGAATGAATTGGCCTATTTTTAAAAGCAACTCAACCAGTGCAAAGATATTGTTTGTGAAGGCTAGATTTAATGGTACATAAAAGCCAAACCCAACACTAGTTAAATCTTAAGTGAGTTGTCTCACGGCCACCGTATCTGATTTATAATACTGCTCCGGTGATTGAAATATTTGCTATTAAATTAAACAAAGATGGTAGGTGACATAGAAGAGGAACTTTTCCTCTCTGTATCTCCCATAGTTATCAGAGATTTGACATCCAAGCATACTACTTAAATCTGAGTTAAGTATAAAAATATTTAAATATTAATATTAAAGCCTTTTATTAGAACATTTAATGTTCATTAATTTGGTCATTTACAGAGCCACTGGATATACAAATTAAGCAGAATGAAAACTCGCTTACATTCTTCATCTCAGGTCTAAACTGCTGTTGATGTTGAGGTTGCAATATCCGCTGATTTTGCTGTTGAATTTGAGCAGGGGGTCCTTGTGACTGTTGGAATTGAGGAAGGAAATGATGTTGAATAGGAACTGCACCACCTCCCATGGGTTCAGAAATTTGACGTCCATACATGACCTGTTGCTGCTGCATTTGAACTTGCTCATGTGAAGGCGAGCGTTGATCATTTGGAGCGAACATTTGCTGCTTGCTTGCGTAACCAGCCGACTAGGAAAAGAAATTGAATTGGAGCTTTTAGAATTTAGAAAATTTGATTTACTGCATTTAGAATGAAAGAAGGCCAAGCGAAAGGTGAGACATATAGTGGTGGCACAGATCGACTGCAAAATTGGATCTTCAAATATCCCCTCCCTGTCTTCTACCAACTTTGAACACGTTGGCTCACCTCTACCTGAGTCGGCTGTTAATTAGTTTGGCGCAGATAAACTTCCTACACACAGCCCCCTTCTGTACTTTATTTGAATAGGCATGTTCAGTCACCTACCAGTCTTTCAACTTTAGGCAGATAGGAGCTAGCAAGTCGGTGTTTTTACGTAGTTAAATGTTGAAGCATCCCAGATTTTACGATTAGCAGCTTAACAATAAGTGTTTAATCGCTACACGTACGAATATACCTATTCAAGTATTATTCTTGAGAAAGTCTATAGTAATAAAAAACGGAGGACTTGATCCAACGGATTACTTATGTGGAAAAATATTGGCCACAATAACCCATCTCAATGTTCGTTTCATCACGAATAAATACAGATCGCAAAATGCCTTCTATGCAACCATCTTTCCTTCACCAACACATTAGAGCTGAAAAATGGGACACATTAAGATCACAAGTATTGTTAAAATATGAAAACGTAAGTAACAATACTTCCATTTAGTGTTTAGTTTTTCCAAAGCAATACGGAAGTACTATAGGTTACAGAAAAGTCAGTTAAAAAATGCTTTTTCTATCGCTACCAAAATACGACTCGAATTTCAACAAAATCATTAGAAATTGTGGCCGCAAATGTGATACTTGCTATGACTGTTGGGCGATGTTCCAAGTAGAACACTTAAGGCGTTAAAAGTAATTAAAACAGTTTTTCATCTCTAATGAATCTGAAATGAATCACATAGAGGATTAAAACTACCCAGGACATGCAAAGAATGAGTTGTCAATAAGAGTTCCAAAACTATCACCAGAAAAAGCTATGACGGTGAAAGACGTTACGGTTATAACTACTGTTTAAGCATTTTCATTAGAATTGAACGGATTAAAGAAAGGTAAGATTATAAGGGTGATTGTTGTTTATAGACTTTTTACTATATAATACCAACTTACCTGGGTATATTTTAGGAAATAAAAAACAGAGAAGCGTAAACCTTTGCTTCCAACAACACTATAAGTTGGAAAGCTCCAATGGAATCAAAATCTTGCTGTCTATCTACTACGAACTCTATACTGATTATATAGATTTACAGAAACAAAACAGGTTTTTCTATGTTGTCGCAAAGCTATTTAGTTTAGTTTCTACCACTACGATCCACCTATCGTTACTATATATAGCTAGGCTACAGTTGGCTCAGACCCGGAGAATGAGACAGGTGTAGTTACTACTTTTAGAGAGACCATCATTTGAAAAATAAAATTTGTGACTGTACCTAGGGCTGGGGTGGGGAGAGCTTGTCTAAACTAGCCGTCAAGTTATTCAGATCAGCATGCACCGCATATTGATTAGGCTGACACCAATCGGGATGTTACTTAGTCAGAAATCAATTTGATGAATCCATTGCTACTTATTGCAACGTTTAAGTAGTACTCACCATAGGCATAGGAGGAATCTGCTGTTGTTGTTGAACTTGTTGTGACGCTTGCTGTGCCATATGCATTCCTGTGGGAGCATATCCCTGCACAGAAGTTGGAGCAGCACTTCTAGGAGGCTGGTTTCCCGACGAACTACTCGACCTACGAGACGGACCACCGGTTGAATTGGAAGCATATCCCCCGGCGCCAGATCCAATGGAAGGTGGGTGATTTCTGTTTCCTGGACCGAGCATTTGCTGACCGGGTTGGCTTGGAGGTTGTTGTTGTTGCTGACCCGCTGCATAGGGGTTGCTAGCCATACCGTACTGACTCATCATACCGGTGCGGTAGATACCGGCATGACGACCCACTGTTCCGGCTACACACAAGATGTTAAAATGAACAGAAGATAATGCGATCATTAGGCCTATTTTCACTGTTTCTAAGATGATAATTAGAAAGAACACAATTTAGCTATTTCAGATCTGCTATGTTAAGATCATTTAGCATCCTCACTCATTAGAAGCAATTTGCTTTCAAGTGGTAAGACCGGCCATCAAAATTAATCAGGCGGTCAATAAGCACTACATATCATGGACAAGAATTGGCTGATGACGAATCATGGACCACTCATTAAGTTACTATTTTACAGTCCGAATCAAGAAATTAAATGGAGCAAGGTTCTTTAGATAACTTGACTTCGCTCCTAAAATCTTTCGACTCCTCCCTTAGGTCATGGAGAATAAGGCCCAGGGTAAGATCCGTGCCAGGTTAAGGCCAATACATACATAAAACGAAGAAAATGTCGAAATACCGTCAACATTCAGGACATGGGTGGGCGTTGCCTAATAGAATTGTGTACATGAGATTAATTTATGCACATTATGACTTTATACTCATCCATTATCAGAAAATGCTAAAACAAAAGGGATGCGATAGACACAATGAATGACGACTAGAATAAGGGCTCACATTAGAACCAAATAAATAAATTGAATGATGTCCAAACACCTGAGTTCTGGAAAGTAAAATCGGAAGTTTGTATTTGCCTCCCTGCGATTAGAATGTAATACAATACACCAGGATGTGATCTAGTCAAGACATGCTCTCTGTGGAATTTTCGGCCTTCTGCAAGTAGCCTTCAAAACGTTATCTATGAGAGATGAAGTTTAGATGAATAATAACAAATAGCAAACCTTATCAACACTCTCGTTCATCTCTGCACTACCAGATGCACAAATTAAAATAAAAGGAATTAAGTTAAAGAAAACTAATATGGGGCATAAACGAAAGACAAATTACAGAAAGAGAAAAACAAAATTGGTAGGTAATTAGACGAGTCGAACGCACGGAGTGCTGCAGATGTAAGCATTTTAAATAAAAAATAGGCTATTAAAAGTGGCTATCATTATGTGGTCTTAGACGGTTTACATTCGGAATCAACGAACTCTTTCCTTAGTTAATAATAGTATAATTGAGTAATCTTAGATTATACAAACTAAGCACGCTGCAGTTATGGGTGCCCAATTTTATAAAACCGTACAATTCCTGTTCTACTAAGCGAAATAGAATTGGTTTATGGATGACGTGCTTAAGGAAATTCAAAATTAAAGTATATCACTAATCAATTGACATTATTATCTACAACAAAGATAAGTAAAAAAGGTTTTTCAAAACTGTACCGATAATCAATTGGAATTAAAAAATTTCTTCACTGTTTGTAGATGGAATATTTAGATTTCACTCTTCCCGTTCTCTAACTATTTTACCACTGTCGTAAATCGTAACTGATCATCTCAATCAACGTTAAAAGCAGTCCTAGAGTGAAAATTTACGAAAAATCTTACTCAATTCTGTGTATGTGAAATTCTGATTGATTTCGACAAATTCGTCAAAACACACAATCAAAAAGCAACAATCTCAAGTAAACAGCTGACTGCCAGTAGTTCATTTAAGAAGGAAGAAAAATGAACAGAACGCAAATTTACTTTGATACTCCGATGTGGCGACTGAAGTTGCCGCATATTCTCCCTTAATACCCATAGCCTTGGGATTCATCGTATTACCATGGATACCCATTTGATGAGTCGTAGTACTTCCTCTTCGAGTTAGAGTTTGAGCATGAACCATCGGCGCGATGTAGGGACTAGTAACCGGTTCCTAGAAGGACACAAAATAATATGATTAGAAACAGTATTGCTGAAATTGCTAAACAAGACAGTAATAAGCGATGCCGTGCACGAGCTACACGGAAACTGCCAACAGTAGGCATAACAAAAGCGAATAGATGAATAAAAAGCAGTGCGAACATGGGGTAGTGTATAAATGACATAAACAATGATGATGTAATGACGGAGTTTGTTACCGATTTCTTTCTCATTCGGTCCATCTATTGAATGATATACTGTCAAAATTTGATGATGACAGGAAAAGAAAACCGATACCAACTGGTGTCACCATGACTTACCTGGATTTTATTTCCATGACCAACATGATCGAGAAGAGAGTAATCAATTGGCCGACGGACATATTCCGCAGGTGGGTCTTGGCGAATCTTAGTCAAAGTGCATTTGAAAGGAGCTTTTGAAGTTGTGCAGGTACCGATGGCTTTTCGAGCAACCTTCTCTCGACGAATTTTCATTTCCTAAATTGAAGCAAATTTGTGGGGGAAAGAGTAAAATTACCATCGCAAGTTGAGCGACTTTCTCCTCAACTTCTGCCATCTTTTCAGTGTGGTCGTCAAGAAGGGCGAGGAAGGTGCTAGCCAGATGATTGATATGATGAATCATTGTGCCAAGAGATTGAGTGGCGTAGTTCATTGTCTCGTCAATCGTCCGACGTTGGCCATTTGCTGAAGCAACCAAGCAATTTCCACTGCAATACTTGGCTGCTTGTTGAATTTCTCGACCTGTACGACTGAGAGCATTGCGACCCTCAATTAAATCGTTTTCCGACACTGTCATGGATCTGCATGTAGAAGACATGAAACAGTATACACTTAATATATGACGATCAAAGCCACATAGGAAAGTATAGCAATGGGCAATTATTAATTTAAAAGGGCAAATTGATTAAAAAATTAAAATATATTAACCAGAAATTACGAAATTATCACTTTTTAATTATGCTTTCATAAAAGCGCAAAATAAGTAAATTAGTTAAACAATGATACGAATTTCGGTAGCATTTTTGACTAGTTAGGCAAGCTAAGGAAAAATTTGCATTTTCAGAAAAAATTTAAATTTTAAGCTCTAAAACTGCAAAATTTAGGGACTGCATGTCAGGGAAAATTTTCGCATATTTTCGTTCTGTATGCGTTTGAGTCTCAGTGTGTCAATTTTTCAAAATGTAATAAATAGCAATTTAAATGTGTGGAGAAAGTGTGAAAATTTTCGGAATCTTCCCTTTTTACACTGAATAAATCCATTCTCTGGATGTAAATCATAGAAGCAAATAAGATAATTATTAAATTCACCTAATAACACATTTACTCACACTGATCAAATTTTTGCCAACTATTTGTGAGAAAAGAATGAGGCCAAGCTTATGTCACTATTAATGGCACGTTTGCTATAGTTTGCTCAGTATTGTGATTTACCTTAAATTGCAGAAATGTGGCTCGATAAAAACGAATCTGAAATATACAACAGATACTTCTTATTGGCTTCCGATCGGGAGCGATAAGCAGCCGTCTAGACTATCCCACCACAAGATTCAAATTGTGTGTATTGAAACCTACATCTACTACCACAGTTGTCTGATGTCTCAGGAAGGAATTTTTGTATTTCTATCAATAAACTTGGGAGGTTTACCTGGCCACCTCCGAACTGTTCTAAGGACTTGAGCGGCGGTTTTATTATGATTTCAATTCTACCTATATTGCCCGGTCTCGGTAAATTAAAATAATATCAACTTCTCAGAAGTATGCATAAGTTATTAAATGTTGTACTTTTTCATTATTTACACATCTGCACATGGTTTTACAGAACCAAAAATTTATTTTTAGAATAATATTTTATGCTATTAACTTTCTGGAGTAAATAAAAGTCATATCACATTAAAACATAATAAAATGAACACGTTACCCACCATTTTGTAGTCAAGTTTAGTCCTAATATTTTAAATGACGTTAATGCCTGCAAATTTAACGACGATAAACTTCTTCCTCTACAATTTTATGTTGATCTGTTTGTAATAATAAAAAATTTCCAATATCAAAGTTATATGGAAATATCATGAAACGTATTGCAGAAGCAGGAAGAATGATTCTGCTATAACGTAACCACCTAGGAGTTCGGGTAGTAATCCCGAAGAGCCAACAATCTTGAAATTCGGTAATATAGCAACTTAACACGAAAGCTAATAACCCATGGCAGCTAAGAAGCCACGTTATAGTCAACACGCGTGTATTTACGAAACTCCCCTCTCACTCGGTATCGGCTTAAATAAATAAGTTTAATTATCAAGTGTCTTTTATCGGTGGGGAAGTAAAGAAAGAAATTACATTTTTATTCATAGAAGAAACATTGGAAGCGGGGGGAAAATAATTGTCATTTCTTCTAACAGATTCCCTATGAGCTTCCAAAATTATTCTTTAATCACATTCTCTATGACAATATTTTGGTCTTTCATCCATGAAGTCTTCATGTCCCTATGATTCAAACTTCTATTCGCCATGTGTGAACGAGCTTATCGCTTTTTCTTTTTTCTATAACTACCCCATTTTATTTAAAATACACCTGCACTCATGCCGCCACGCACGTCCTTACTCAGGTGAATCATAAAAGTCTCTTCGTATTTCCATGGGCACGCCCGTCATTTACCGGCTCTTACACTTCCCTTTCATCTCCTCTGTCCATCATCTCTCTCTTTCTTGAGCGCTAGAATCCTCCTCGTGTTTTATTCAATGCATCTTGGCCTACGCAATTCTTTGTGCTCTACTTTTAGAACTACTATTTACTGTTGTTAGCTTCCTGCTATTTGGTTGTTGCTCCATCTCCAATAAGCAGAAAATATACAAAGTTTCTTACTAGTAAAAGAAGTACCTTTTCTTGTTAAACACATCTTGTGAACTACTCTTTCATGTTCATTACGATTTTATACCAGTATCAACGCTATTTTATGTGAAGTAGATATAAAAGGTGCGTGCTTCATTTTTTAAATCAAATATCAACCTCTTTCTTTGTGAGATTTAAGCTAATTTAAATTCATAAAGTGATTTAACACAAGCTGCCCATTTTGGGTAAATTCTATTCCTTCTGCATTGAGAAAATGATATTTACCACTGCTAATATGGCTAGATGGGAGACACTTGCGTACTTCTGAGCCACATGAAAATTAAGTGGAAATGACCTATGTTATGTTGTCAAGAGCAATCAGGGAAAAGTATAAAACGTCAACTGCGTTTTTGCAACTTAGGTATTGCCTTACCCTTGAGTTAACTGTGAATTGTATATAAAGCAAACGAACTGGCAAAATTTAACTTAAAAACTGATTATTGAAGAGAAAGAATTTTGCTTTGCTTTAAATGAATTCACTTATTATATACTAAATTTTATTAATATATATCATGGAACTTTTATTTAAACATACAATAATTCATATTAGCAAACGTGTTTTCCTTTTTGAAATTTTAGAGTGAATATCACGAAAAGATAATCCTCATATGGTTAGGGATACTTAAAAATATTATAAATGTCTGGTTTTGTTTCCAGTTTGTCTGAGAGGATCAAAACAAATGTCCTTTCCAGACCCCTTTGTAGCATATTGTGAGCAGTTGCAATTATTTTGAAAGACCAAAGAGATATATTTGGCGGTAGACAAAATCATTTACACCTCTCTCGCTGTGACTTGCTAAAAGTTTGTCATAAGGCTAAATTTTGATACCGTGGATACCGTGGTTACCTTCTCTTGAGTAAGTCTGTCAATTTGTCAAGTCGAATAATAGTTTCCATCTCTGGGTATGCTAACAAATGATAAGTCAGTATGCTTTTAATGGTTATTTTTTGTGCATATTCAAGAAACAACAATCTCTATTATCATGTCAGTAAGGCATGTCAACCCAGAGTTCGCCAGATCGATGTTCACAGATGTTTATTTATTACTAGAAAAGTCAGTCATACACGCAAAAATTGGTCAAAATGGGATAGCATAACAGGAATTTCTCATCAGTGTGACCATGGGAAAATCTGCTCTTCCTCCTAATCTAACACTGGAAACCACTTTTCCTAATGATATTGAGAAGCTTTTACCTCTATTATTAGAAAAAATATGTATAATGGGTATTGATATCATTTTAAGTGACCGTGTTAGAAGAAATAATAATTATTTTCCCCCGCTTCCAATGTTTCTTCTATGAATAAAAATGTAATTTCTTTCTTTACTTCCCCACCGATAAAAGACACTTGATAATTAAACTTATTTATTTAAGCCGATACCGAGTGAGAGGGGAGTTTCGTAAATACACGCGTGTTGACTATAACGTGGCTTCTTAGCTGCCATGGGTTATTAGCTTTCGTGTTAAGTTGCTATATTACCGAATTTCAAGATTGTTGGCTCTTCGGGATTACTACCCGAACTCCTAGGTGGTTACGTTATAGCAGACCGTAATGACTTTGGAAACGTATTATGCCAGTATTTACAATGAATTCACATTGATGGATTTTGATCTTGAAGACTGAGTTTTAAAAGATAAGAACGCTGTTATCAAGTGCTCGATCTCTTTACTGCATACTTTTTAATTGAATATTTGACTTTTACGATCCTCTTAGCAGAGTAATCATTACAAGAAAATAAATCAATAAAAAATAACTAAATCATGCTCAGATAGCATATAATATACACCAATAGGCTAGATTCAACATTAAGTACATCTGACACTTTTAACCCAGTTTATTGTTCAATTTTATTGCATTTAATCGGTAAAAATGAAGCTAAGTTAAAAAAGAAATTACTCAAGATAAGCATGAGGATTTCATGAGAGTTAAATATTTTTCCAAGTTACAGGAACATTTGCCTTAAAGCTTGTTTTACTTTTCGTAAAATCGTTAATAGGGAACTTTGTGAAATTTGTCAACTTCGTTTTATATGAAGTCAATAGACACAACTTGTTGTTTTCCCGTATTTTCCAAATAGATCACAAAGTCAATAACGAAAACTGATAACGCTAAAAATTAATACAGATACTCGACATTTCGAATGAACTCCATCCCAAGTAAAGCAACTTTATGAGGCAGGTCAAATTAGAGTAAATATTCCCTCATTGGATTTATGATCTTCGTAGGGTTAACAGCCTAGGGGCCTTTCTCTAGTGAGAAGACAAAGAGTTGAGTTGGACGAATGTTCATTGGAGAGACAGAAATGAATGGGAAGGAAAAGGAGGAAGAAATAGAAGGAAGAACTGAGAGGGAAGGGGAAGCATCATTATTGAGCGAGAAGAATCCAGATTGTCAGGAACAGGCGAAATGAGGTACGATGAGACGGTTAACGGATTTTGATGAACTATTGACAGTTAGATCAGGGTTAGGATTTGAATAGAGTGAAAATGCAGACCTATGAGTCAGAGTGCGTAAGCATTACAGATTTATAGACCTGAAGGGTCTGTTTGTGTTGCCTTACTTATTAATTCCTCGTCAGTGAAAAAAGAAAACAAAATTGGTTCACTGGTTTTTCATCCTTTGGTACTGACACCTTCCTCTTTCCATCAATCCCTTTTTCTACTCCTATTTCCTTCCTCCTCTCCCTCGTTTCCGATTGTCAAATACACATTTGTCAAACCCAACTCATGTTCTTCACACTCGTTAAAGACCGTTATTTTCTGCTGGTATTAGGTAAATTATTAGTTTTATGTGGGTATTTTCAGCCAGGCCTGATCTATCTTTTATAGTAGCTTCAAATGGAAATAGAGCTACTTTGTTGGCTAGCAGGTAGTCTCCTGAATACATCCTCAACCTCATTACTAAAAGCATTTCAAATGAAATTCTTAACTGGGTAAACAACCTCATTTTAGTTCTATCAAAAATGTTTTCTGTAATTAACTTCATCAGCTTTTAAATGTGTTCGGTAATACTACTTAGTTCCTTTTTAAGAAAGATTTTCAAGATGTGTAGCAAACTCAGATGTTTTAAATTTGATTGAATATGATGGAAATAAGAGCTGCTTTTTATTAGCATAAAGAGCAAATTAAGGCAAGTTTTTGCTTTACAGAATAAAATGCTCTTATTGCCAGGAAAATTGAAATGAAGTTGTAACTGACCGACTGTCCCTTGGTAGTTGATTATTGGTCAACAAAATGGGCTTCTAATGATTGATGTTGGCATGTTATAAATAATATATTAATTCTGTCAATTATTAGCTGAAATATATTGGGTGGACAGTTTTGACACAGATTGGCTTAACATCTACAAGGCAATATTAAGACATAATCTGAAAAATTTTTCATACGAAAGTATCAAAAGATAGGGAAAATATCTAAGAAGAGATTGTATTATAAAAGATTTACGATAGATTAAAGAGGAATTTGATTTTTAAATAGATCATTAATTCTTAGCACCATTAAAACATAAAATTTTATAGGAAATTTTGAGTATTTTTGAGACCCCATTTAAGTTTAAAAGCTTTTATGAATAAATTATTTTAATTACTATGTGAAAGCACAGTCTTGGTGCATCTTGAGTGAAATCTAATACTCCTAATTCATTTAAACAAAAGGCTGTGAAAGACTACTAAATTATGTCAGCTTAGGATCTCCCTAAGGGCTAGTAAGAAACAGCAGTTTTTTCGTAATTGAAAAGACCAATAAATATGTTGGACCATAGGTGTATTGGACATGCCTAAAGGAATGAGAGGGGAAGGAAAGAGGAAGTAGTAGGAAGAAAAAGGAATATGGAGGGCGAAGGATAAGCGTCAGAGCAGGGTGGATAGAAAAGAGGTTGTGACAGAAGCCAATTTAAGGTAGTTCAAATAGAATTGACAGTTTTGCGTTATCTGTTAGTCTGATAAATAACTAATTTAGTAATTATCTGGCAATATGGATAGAATGACGTGAGTTCAATAGAATCAAAGACACCATTTCAAAATGAAAGCCTTCAACACAATATTTAACAAGGATATGAGAATGACAAATTTGGGAATTTCAGCCATGGAATCATAATTTATATCTGGCTTCTCTTAGGTTTTTACTGACCCTTTGTCCCTTATTCATTGAGATTTTGTGAAATCCTACCTGCTTATTAACACAGTGAGTACAATATTATTAGGTGTTGGTTTAAAGAACAAAAGTTTTCATTCACTTTCTTTCCCTGAATCTCGTTCAGTTTGAATTCTTCTGACGGTATAGCAATTGACCAAGTCAAAAATTTATGTAATGAGTTACTCCCATCTTTAGACTCACGAAACCATTAGTTTGTATTTGCTTGTGAGACATTTACTCATTATTATTTTTCTATATTATACATTAAGAATTTACCCAATGTATTTATTAGTCGGTATTACTATATTATTCCTATTTCTTCGGCCGAATTATTAGATCATTAGTTCTCACACTTTTGTTTCTTTTCCAGTTGAAATGCAAACGTGCATTCTTAAGCTAATAGTTGCGAACTCTTTGTAAGGTTAATATTAATGCATATATTTAAATGTGAATAAGACTTACATGTAGATAGATATTTCAGTATTTATTTAGAATTTACTTCAGAATAACGTAAGTAATATTATATTATTTAAAATTAAAGTAATTAAAAATTACGCTCATATGTTGGCGAATGACTTTTCCTACAAATTCAACTCACTGTTATTAAAATTAATGTTTTAGTGTAAAAAATTTATTTAACATGTGAAAATAAGATGATTAAAGCATCTACGGATATTCAATTTAGATGAATACTTCTTCAGTATTATTTGCACGTCAGTTGCATTAAATCAATTTAAATTTCTGGTTTGAATGGATGAATTGTTATTATTGAGAAATGACAAATAAACTAGCAGATGAAAGAATCTAAATGCGTTGCTAACAATAAAAATATAGGAAGATCAAATATATTATTAGACTATTTTGCGACAGTAATTGGGCTCAAACTCTAAATAAGAATCATAAACAACGGTCAATAACGCATATGGATGATACATAACGCTTGCATACACCCAACGTTCTAGTGGATCTACTCGGCTTAGTCTAAATTCGACAGGTTGCTTTGTGTTTTTTAATGAATAAGGAAATAGAAAGTTTTAAAGTATGTGAAAGATATGTTAAAGGACATTATTATATACAATGAATTTGCTTTGATGACATTGGGTCGAGTTCAAGCTCCACTAGAATAAAGTAAAATGCACACAAATAGTATAATTGAAAAGAAGAATTTAAATTTATTCATACAATTTTCCCTCTTTAGGACAGTATGGAAAGGGAAAGTGTTACATATAAGAAAATAATATTTTCCTAAAATAATTCTTATATGTAAGATTCTTTAATTTCTACCTTTTAATTACCGCTTCTTTTAATTTCCCTTTATTGGAACGAATTTATTTACATTACGGTTGTAAATAGACATAATATAAATCGGCCTATCGATACGAAAACGTGTGTCTTGTGTTGATATAGTGGTTCTGTATTGTGGTGTTGTCGGGACGTGTTTGTAACTAGTGCAATGTCTTAGGGAATCTAAGAGTCGGTTACGGTATCCTACAGAGAAGAGCAGGTTACAACAGAAAGCGAACTGTTTTTCGTTTGTTTTAATTTATATGTTTTACAAAATAAAGAACAAATGGTGATTTATACGTCGATGGTAGGGCTAAAATCAGGACAAATGAGGTAAAATCAAGTAAATTTTACTGCGCGAACTTAAAATTACATTGCATTTAAAAAAAGACTTTTAAGAAATAAAGGAAATGTAACCGTTAGAGGTAAAAGCACGTAAACGCTAATTAATATCAGACAGAGGTTAAGAATTCATTATTTGAACCCTAATTTTCTGAGCGAAATCGTGTCTACGGCGTCTAGAGCTTATAATTTCGGTGATTAATCATGCCATTCCAGATAATTTATGATATATAATTAAAATCAGCTTGATGCGAAGTTGAAATCTCATCCCTGTCTAGTAATAATCCTAAGATTTACTCTACAGAGTCCAGTGGTTATATACTGCGCTCGCTAGAGTTTATCAAAAGAGAAAAAAGTCTTTTTTACAGAATAAAATATGAGCTGCTTTTCAGCTTTTCATAAACTTATCCTAAGTTATAACAGGATCGAGATTTCCGAGATATTACATATATTTCCATTTGAAATTAATTAAAAGATGCTTCATATAAAATTCGAATTATGGATATTCCAAGGTCAATTTGAAAAAGAAAACAGGAAGAAAGATTGATAATGCGTTTTACTATATTATAAATATATATATTATATACATTATATCCATTTCAGATTATCTTTCTTCTCAGTCAACCACGAATTAACGAAAGCGTAAAAATTTTATTGAAATGAAAACTATGTTCTGTTCTTTTGCAGTGATTTTCTTATTATTTTCCTTCACATTTGGAAAGTCATATGTTTGGAGTTCTTTTAAACAATACTGTAGACTTTCAAGTATCTGAAGATATGAAACTATTTACAGCAAAACAGGAGATATCAATCTCGGGTTGAAAAATTTAAATACATTGATCTCAAAACTATAGTCTTCATTATGCTTGAACATAAATGTGCATTTAATGTACTGTGTCGACCAAGTTAGAGGTCACGGGTTTAACGCTAATTTGTGCACACTCTGTGATTTGAATGACCAACCACACATTAAATCAGGCTACTATCGAGAATTGTGAACTCCAGTTTCTCAAGGGGAAGGTGGGGGGATGGAGTCTCATTGACGCTATTCTACTACTCAAAACTAAGGCAGTTGCTTTTAATCACTCCCCTGTTGGTGCCCGTTAAACATTACAGTTTGTTTAAAGAATTCTTAAAGTGAAAGTAAATGTGCGATGCTATTGTTAAAAACAAACATTTATTAAAAGCCATGTATAATTAGCCATCATATTTCTTGGAAATCAAAATTAAAGGTGAGTAAACAAGATGTATGAGTGGGAGTCACTGATTTGATTAACCTTTCCTCTCCGTTACATATCCTTATGTCGGTTTTTTCCAAAATAAGGACTCTAAATTTTTTCAGACGCCATTTAAAGGCGTCTTTAGCATTAGAAAAACGGAATTCATAACCATTACAAAACTCCGGTTCAGTAATGGAGGTCTTACAAAACCGTATAGTAAAACGACGTTCCCAGCGTTTCTTAAGAACCTTGATCCCAATGTTTCCATCCAAATCAACGTTAGGATGAGATATCTTGGTGATAAATTTAACTCTAAGATGTATATTTTATTTGATATCTTACAACAGGTGGAACAAAGGGGCAGTTATCTGGAATGATGATATCTACACGAAAGGTTGGTCATTCGTGTGAGGCTTGCTCCAACCAAAATAATGTAGAAACTAATTCTATTTGTGTTAGAAAAAATGATAATTATTTCCCCCGCTCCCAATGTTTCTTCTATGAATAAAAGCGTAATTTCTTTCTTTATTTCCCCGCTGATAAAAGACACTTAATAATTGTACTTATTTATTTAAGCCGATAGTGATTGAGGGGAGTTTCGCCAATACACTTGTGTTGACTGTAACGTGTCCTGTGATCTGCCTTTTTTAGATTGTTATCTCTGAGAGATTACTACCAGAACTCCTAGTTGGTTATGTTATAGCACTTTGTTACTAATCCCTTGATAGATTCCGTCAGGAGAAAAAAATATGCAGCAAAAAGTTCAAATAAAAACAATTTTTACTGTCACCAGGGTGTGTAGAACCAACAGTAAAACACCTATGCAGATTGTTCTTGTTAGAAGAAATGATAATTATTTTCCCCCGCTCCCAATATTTCTTCTATG
>CAADRB010000043.1:294440-315844 GCA_900708905.1 Hymenolepis diminuta | reverse complement strand
TTGGCTCTGCTAGATTACTATCCGAACTCCTAGTTGGTTACGTTATAGCAGTTCTCCAAATGTTTATTCTCCTTAATTAAAACTGCAAAACAAGTTAAATTTAAATTTACGGTAATTTTAATGAAATTAATATAATTCCGTCCAAATAATTGACGTTCAGATGAGTTTTCAATAATTCGCCAAAAATCTATTTCGGATATTATGACAGTTAAAGTGATAATGGATGTAAGGTAATAGTCAATACCGATTGCCTACCATTTCATCTAAAGTTCGTTGATTACTTTTTGAAAAAAGAAACAAGTTTTCCTAGTGACGACTTTGCGAACATGTATATTTTCACTATTTTGACTAGTATTAACCGAAAAATCCGTTCGTGATCTCTAATTAGATTGACTTTTGGAAACCAAGCGCTCTTCTCTCAGTTTTGGTTTGCTCACACAAGTTCATTGGGACATATGGAAATATCAAATATGCTTCACCGATAAGCTCGCACTTCATCGCTTATCTTGCTAACCGGAATTCGCAATTACCTTCACTTAATGTTAACCTATGAGCCTGAGGTGAGTGGATATTAACCAATGAGCAAAGTAAACGGCAAAGAACAAATAAAGTTTTCTGCCTGAAAGAAAGTAGAAACGCACTAGATAAGCAATGACCACAATTGTTTAGATAGAACTAAATTATAAAATCTATTTGCGGTTAAAGACATTCTTAAATTCACCTCCAAGGTAATATTATCAAGTAGATTTCGAATAAGTAAAAATGTAATGTTATTTCAAATTTCAAGTAAAATATGCCCTTAGAATATATAACTACGAATTAAGCTTCGAGTGAGAAGACGATTATCAAGTCAGGTTCCCTAGTTCAGGAAATCAACCAAAACCATAGCAGCTTATTTTACTGCAAATATTTCCGCTTGGCGTTTAACTTGGTATATAAATACAGTGAATGTTATAAACAGCACACGGAATCAGGATACTAAATACAAGTAATTTCAGATTACTAACGCATGCTTTAAATTTATTAAAATACCTGTGTGTTATATTAATTACTTTATTTTAAATAAAATTCTTGTAATTTTAGCCTCTATAATCTTGCACATAGTATAGAATCAGGGACGAACTTTAAATTAATCAAATTAATGCACTTTTTGTTACACAGGCCGATGAAAAATCGAAAGGGTGTAATAGATTCGAAAGCAGGTAAATATTAATGGTGCAAATGGGCCAGTGTAGCAGATCCAATAAATATATAAAACTTAAGTCAAATAATAGCTCACGAAATTCAGTAAATTCTTATACCTCCATTAGATGAACTGAAGCTTAATAAATTTGTTGATTTTATAAAACTAACAAGCATAAATATCCTTCCGGGTAAAGTTATCACATTTAATTTAAAAAAGCAACATTAGAAGTATTTTCTTGTGATAATAACTATTATTCAAGTATATCTAAGTATACTTCTTCATGTAGTAGCATTTTAATATTTTGCTATTTTATCAAACTTTTCCCATTTTAGATTACTACTCTACAAGTCTTAATTATAAAAATTTTGGAAATTCACTTTAATAAATCATATTTTGCGATATAATTGTGATTTCTTTTTGGTCCACATGGCGCCATGGTAGAGGGGCATATTTGACAAAATCAGACGTCACGACATCAATGCATATTTACTGATGTGGATAGCCTACCGCACTGATTAAATGTGATCAAAAAGTTTTTGAATGGGATTCGTTAATTTAAAAGTCTGCAGAATATCTTTCATCCCCGTGTGCTAATTATTAACATTTTGTATGCATGAGACTTTCGAAGGCTGAGAACTCTAAACAGCAAGCCACATGGACACCTGCAGAATGTGCTCTGAAACTTATTTTATTATGTTCTGTATAACGCCAATATTTTAAGCTATAAACATTTGAAATAGTATAACGTTAAACCTGAAATAGTTGGTTATAAAATGTGCAATGTTTGCACTAATTTACATGAAATCTAATTAGACTTTCGATCTTAGAAGTTTAATTTTTTTCATGATTCGAATCAATGTAGAAAATCTTTAATTTTTCTTTCACAATGCTAGTTATTGTGTCTAAAATACTTAACTATGCATATTAACGCATGGATTATAAGTTTTGAATGATTAAGCTAATCGAGAAACGAAGAGACTAATTGATGAACATAGCCGAGTTCTGTTTTGTAAGCGCGTATCATTCAGTTGGTTTCTTCATTATTAAAAGACAAAATGTAGCTATTATTAATCGCAGCTTATCCTAAATAGTAGTTCTATAAATCCAAAGATGGGATAAATTAGGATGTAAATCTTCTATTACACAACAGTAGACTGGCTTGTGATGAAGCTAATTGAAACCATCACACCTGATAATCAGTATTTACAAATCTACCCCAATCCCTATGTCATGAAGGCGTTATGAACAAAGCTTCGCCATTAGAACCTTGGACAACACAGAAACCATCGATTTGAGAACTAAGATCTCTATATTTCACAACCCGATTCAATTGTCTTATTAAAGGTCATGCATTTGTTGTCAAGATCATATTCTTGATAGAACTTTCTAAACTAATGGAATTTATAAAAAACTTTCATTGTATACAAGATTGATGTCTAAAAGCGCTTTTGATCTAGGTGTATTTAGGTTTCCATTTAATGGTATCGTATGAAACATTTTTAAAAAAACTTGTAAAATATGACAATTTTAATCTCAATGTCTTTAAAAAGTATTTTTTTCAATTTCATTTTTCCAATAAAACTTCAATGAAGACTAATCTTTATGGTATATTCCTGATTAGATTAGTGCGAATATATATTTTTGAAGTGAGGTCACCAATATTGCAATAATAATTCAATATAAACTGTGGACTTTGTAAACTGCTGTGATATTTACATTATTTTAAGAACCGCTTTGCAAAACAGCTGTTTTTTTATTACCACTAGCTTTAGAGTTTATATACTATTTATTCACAATTACTTGTGAAATGCGTAAATGAAAGTATGTGAAAAATATTTACTTTTTGTAAGGATTCCGCAAGATTTGACCTCTAGACGATCAAATTTTAATATTATTTAAGTGCCTACAAATGTTAGTTAATTCCTTTTTTCTTTAAAATTTTGAAAAGCTTAAGGAAAATTAGAGTGAATCATTTGTTTTTTTGTTTAAATCAACGCTTTCATCTAAAAAGTACGCAAGCATAAAAAGCCAATTTATGATTGTTTTCACACTGACATATTATCATTATGTTTCAATAATTTACGTCCACGCAAATGCGCAAAATGCTTTATTTAAAAATATGAAATTTAATTTTTTTCCTTAAAGTCGGAAATGTCAGTAACATAGTTTGAAAAGCTTTCATTAAAACTCTGGTTAAAAAATTGGAATATACGCAGTTAATATTATTTGAGCTCACCTTCGGAAAAATCTAATGAACTCTCTTGCGCTTAAAACTATTTTGAAAGTGCTATTTTTGCCTGCTCAAATCTGTAAGTATTTAAAAATGAATCCGGGTGACATGACCAATCATTCAGTTAAATCAACTAACGAACAAGGACTGATTATTATGGACGTGAGCACATTGAGAAACCCAGAAAACATATTATGAACGTTGGGCTTCGAAACATCTTAATATTTCATTGTGAATGAAAGCTTTTATGGGATTTGAATAATCCAGGACAACGGAAATCAAGAAATGCGAGAATCTTGACTTCCTATTTTTATTATGTACTGTTATTCAAAATTCATTTTCATTTTCTATCTGACTTTTCTGCTTTTGGTGTGATTTTATACAACCTCTAGATAAAGGAAAATGAAAAAATTGCATTGCAATGAACAACAATAATAAAACACAAAACGATATTTGGATTGAAGGAAGCCGCAAACAATCGCATTTAAACCAAGCTTATATTTTACAGGCATACACCCATATTAAAATTATTTTAATCATTAAACCACTGAAGGTAGGTCCCGTAATATAGAAAAATTTTATCAACAAGAGAAAGATTATCTCTTTAAAATTATAATAACTTCTTAATAAATTATCAGTTTTTCATCCTCAGCTTTTGGCAATAATATTTTACTTATTTTAGGGCTCTAAAGCAAAAAGCAGGAATATTTCCCCTAAAATAAAATATCCCAGTCTAAACAAACCAAGCCCTTCTAGCACACTTTACTATTTGCTTCTAAGTCGCACCACGGGGACATAAATGCATTTTGTACAGTAGGGGTCTAGATAAACAGGAGGGGCTTAATACCCTATGGGCAAATTTTGGTAAATACCTTATTAATCCACCCAATCGACAAAATAATAAGAAATATTATTATTATTTTTATTATTTATTTCTGATATTACTGCCTTTGCGTAAGGGAATAAAGTATATAATTCTTATCGTTTGAAACATGATGTTACCTCTAAATGAAAATGTCGATGTTTATTATATTTCCATAATTTTCTGCAAGTTTTTGCATTAAGTCAGTTGAATATTTGTATTTGACAGCGCTGTACACTCCAGATAGTAAATTATTCCCGAGCACTTGATATCTTGGCGTATATATTTACATTTTTCGTAAGTCACGTCGATTACAAAAATCAATTGGGAAATAACAGAAGCAGGAAGTTACAGTATTAAATATTCACCATTTTAAATCTTAAATGATAATTATTTTTAAAAAGGAATAACAGAAAAATTAGTTAGACATAGTATTGAAATAGATAGGTAACAAATATTTTGCATTACTGATTTAAGTTATGCTGTAGGTATCCATTAATGAAAGGCAATTTAACTTATACATCGTCCTTAAAAAAGCCACTTAAGTGTTTAAATTTAGTAGATAAATAAATAATATTTGCATTGAGAAGAAGTGAGCTCTACTAAGGTTATCAGGCTAAAATGCGAAAGTTAGTCACATCCAGCTGCACGATGCGAATCGGAGAGGCAGGTGTACCGAAATGGCAGAACTAATCACTAAATATAATCAACTGATAAATAACCTCGTTATTTAACTAAAATGAATCAATATTTCAAATTCCATTAAAATTTAGAAGCATAGTGAATATTTCAAAGTAATTTACAACATGCCAACCGAAATCGCCCCAACTTCAGATAAGGCAGATCTTACATTTGCACGAAGTTTACTACTACACACAACTACTACACAACCTCCAAAGTTATCCTACTTGCTTAAAATTACATTTCTACTCCACCTTTACTGCTTTCTCTTAATTAAATTCCCAAAATTAAATGCTTTATTAGAGAAGCTATTGGTACTGATAGATAAATATTCAAATTTGAATGAAAATGTTAAACATTTATTTTAAGTAATAACAATGTGACAAAGATTATCGATTGATATTCATTGGAATGCAAATTGAAAGGGATTCGTTTTAATATATGACATTATATTAATGCACAATTAAGTAACTACTGAATTCAGTAAAACAGAGGCTTTAAAAATAAATGATGTCGATAAATAATCATAGTAACTATGTCATGAATATAAAAAATAAGGTCTGGTTGCGTGCGAGATAAAAATTTCCCAAAATAATAAATTATTTTTGTAGGATTTGAGTTATGTGGCGTAAAAATAGACTCGTATAATCATTACATTTGTGCTGCTTTTGAATAATTTTAGGGAAAAATATGAAAAATAAACACGTGACAAATCCTGTGCAACCTAAAATGTAAATGTACGATCTAGATAAAAAATTAAGTGCTGCTGGAAGAAAAAAATAGATTCAAAGGAAATGATGTGCCTGTACTTTGTTGTCCTTTGTGTCTGTTTAATAATAAAGAGCACATATATTATACATTTCGGCCAAGCGAATGTATAGTTAAAGCTAAGGGAAGGGAGTTTCGGGAAAGGGTGGGGCAATTTGGTACATAAGATTGAGAAAAATGACTTCTCCTCTTCTTAGCTGCGATTTTTTCCGATAAAAATATATTATACACATTTGCACTAGATTCTATTCCAAAATGAATATGATATTCTCAGATGCGGCAATTTTACGATCTAAAACGACCAGAAACAAGACATTAGAATTTCTTTTTGATCGTTGCGCCTGAGGAACGATGATCCTGTCGAAAGTGTAAGGGCATCGCTTTCTTTTTGGAAACACCCACATACTATGGGGAGCTTCGCACTTAACCTTTTCTCGTGAATTCCATTAATTGGGAACTGAAGCTATTCGAAACAGGAATTGATGTCTGTTGATGCTTTATCCATGATAATCAAAACACAAATTTCGTTGGCGTTCTGACCAATTTGTCCTTGCTTGAACTTATTTATGTTTTCTTTCTAGGTTTGGCTTGAAATCAAATGACTCAAAAGAAGCAATACAGTAAGAAAACTGGGCAGACCTTTCGTAGCAGCCATGGTCTTCTTTAATGAAACTTGGCTGCGAAATTTCTCGGAGAAATTTGCGGTCCTAAATCTTCATATGTCATAGCTACGCGTAAGTTTTTTCCTATGATCAGCGTTCTCGCAGTATTAAGGAGAGCTTCAAGCATGCTGAAACTTGAAACATTTATAATATGGGTAAATTCAGATCAAATTTCCATTTAGGCTCTTATTATTTCCTTTTTTCACTCCAGTAAATCATAAATGAATCATTTATATTAAAAGCAGCAATTTTGAAATATTTTCAAGCATTTTAAATCTTTGCTAAGAATGAAAGCTAGGAATTAGAATTCCACAGCTATTTAATGAAACTTGCGCAAAAAACAGGAAAAGAAATTGGGTCAAAACGGTAAATTAATTTGTCCTGAATACAATTCTAATAGATATTTCCTTGTAACTATCCATTATTATTGCTACGACAATGCTGGAACATTCCAAAATATTTTTCTCCGGATAGTATGTTGTAAGAGGGTGTAGCGAGTTGATGGTTAACAGCAAAGGAAGAAGAACACTAAGGATTGAGCAGACTAGGTTGTAGTGAACAAACCTCAGTACAGAGTTTCAAGGGAGGATAGAGAATTGGAGGAGAAGGATTGAGCAAAGGGAGATACGTCTGACGAGCTAGTGTCTCCTGTGTTGTGCATGTCTAATGGAAGGCTATGTATAATCGACACTTTGGGTGAGGACACGCATAAGGATATAATTGTATGCGTGCTTTAATTGGTCGGAACGACTGTAGGAAAAGGAAGGGCCAGTGCAGACAGGACTGGTTAATAACAAAGCCGACTAAGCGGTGTCTTTGCTACTATCGTCCGAGGTATGCTTATCTTTTCCGATCGATGAAAACAGGCCAGTTGAGGGCACACGATGTTTGTCTAGTGGAGTGCTTGGGTCACAGGAAAGGTTAAAAGTTTACATATATTACTATAAGGACGAGATAATCAAATTTTAGTGATTAGTGATGACGTAAGATAAATATTTCGAAGAAAAAGGGATTCATCCTTCAGGGACATGAATATAAAAGGAATATTTGTACAAATATACGTCATTCATAGAACAAATATTTCTTGTAATTAAGACCAACAGTTTACTGATTTCATCTAGTTTGATAATACAATCTTTTCTGGGTTTTATTTTAAGCGTGATTATAATTTTTTACCTGTTTATATGACATCATGTTAAGAATAATCCGCTATTACTCACGAAAAGTCAGTAAAACTTTTACAAGGTATAGTCAAATGGTAGAGTAATTACCCAAATCGGGAAAAAAGTGAAAGTCCAAATTGGACTATGCAATGAAATCGAAATATCCGAAGTTTTGCTTTATTTCAATTCTCGAAACAGTAGGACTTTCGCTTATTCATGTGCTGCAAACCATTTTAAACTGATTTTATTGTCATAAACCAGAGCTAAACAAAAAAGTTAAAATTTAAAATTGGTTACTTAATTATAGTGGTTATTCTTGACACTGTTAGTCGTTTTTTTTCATTCAAAGGCTAAATATTCTACAAAACCTTATATGGTAATTGACAGCTCGCACGATTTTAACATAGCAGAGTTAAATAAACAGTGTTCTCTCAAATTAAACTCTATCCACCTGGTAATGACAAAGTTGTCATGACCAACTTTAAAAATTGTAGAAAATTAGCCTCAATTGAATGTTCTATCACGTCTTTTGATTAATATGCAAAAACATAATTTTTTCAAGGTGACGTTTAAAAGACTAGAGTAAAATTTAAAATATATTGTAAGGTTCACTAGAATTCATATAAGATGAGGTCTAATTTATGCGTTCACAGCTTACAGATATTCACTACCTTAAAATTTCTAATTATTTTATTCCACTTATGTCAAAATTGCAGGCCGTTGAATATCGTGTAAGATCATTTAGCCTTTTTAACCATTGGAAGAAAAATAAGATGAAATGTCAAGATCGACCATTCTTGAATAAAAACAGTCCATATGCGTTGAACATCGTATATAAGTATTTACTGCAAGCCAGAAGACGATTTGTGAAATTTTAATTCTGGTGAGCCACCCATTTGGTAAATTTGTAAAATCCGAATCAAAAAATCAAATAAAGTAAAACTGTTTAAAACCTTAACGATTCTCTCAGCATCTTTTTGATACCCTCACCTTTATCATTTGTTGAAATTCCTGTTAACTGATTTCACTCCTCTCCCACAATTATCCACTGTTATTTTTTGTAATATCGTGGGTACTAAAAGAAAATTTATGCATATTTCATTTTAAAATTCGTTAAGGTTGAAAAAAATTTTAACCGATTTGTGTGACAGATAGATGTTTGTGAAACGTGAGAGGTCAAAGTATTTAATTTGGGACATAAGCGCCACCTCGTAAAAACATACAATTATCAAAATTCATGAAGTACTTTAAATTGGGGTTTAAAAATAGCTAAATTGTACAAATAGGGGAAAAAAGATTAATTTATTCTATTAAGGTGCATTGAAAAGGTATAATTTTCCGCCTTAGTGTTCTGAAATTAATATGTTCAAAACTTACTAAACTTATTAATTTGAAAGTGTTGTTTCAGCATTTCTTTGTAATTAATAGCATCAAATTTTTTATTTTTCATTATTACGTCTTTTGGAACCCCTGAACCAAGTATAAGTATTAGTTCCAGTACAAAAGCAAGAAGTCAGGAAGAAGACGTCTGAAAATTAAAGAACAAATTTTAATAATAAAAATAAATTCATTTAAACAAATAAACATGCAGTAATGATAAGATGGGGTCATAATATACCTGTGTAAATAAGCGGAAGGGGTAAGAGGTTCGGATAAAACATCACATTGAGACATCGATAACATATGCAATCAGATGGAAAGATTGCCAAAACAGGATATTTCAGTCCAGATAAGTTGGTTCAGGATAACGCAAAGATAGAAAGAAGTACATCTTATAAAGTTTTTCAAAATGCTTCTTTGTCTTCTAAATCCGTTCATTGTCTTATCATTGATATCGCGGACGTAATTACTCAGTATTAATATTTGGCCTAATATCTTAATTTAGTGCCCTCAAATGTATAAATAATATTGTTCTTTATTATATTCACAATTGATACACGTTTACTTTTTAAAGTCGAAAACATCTATCTCTTTTCATTTAAACAAATCACAAATGGTAATATGAAAATTGGTTCAGATATTTATTTATTGAATAATTCAAACTTTACATCCAATTCATAATAAACTTAATTTATTCTTCAAACAAGTACGGAGAAGTTAAAACTATTAAATACATTTAATTATTGTAGGAAGATTTAAAGGCAGTATTAATCGATAAGTTAAATTTAAAATATCTAATTTTCCCTAATTTAACATAATCAATTCCACTTTTTGATTTTTACCAGATTAATATAATTTGCCATGTAAATGCTGTAAGCAATATTACTTAGGAGTCAAGCGCCTTTTAGCCTGAAGTATCTCTAATGCCAGGTAAAGATACATTAAGAGTCGGACAAAGTTAGGCCAAATATCACCTCATAGCATTAGGGATCTTCCAAAAACTAACGCGTAACAGCAGCCCTTCTAGAGCGAGAAGATCAAGAGTTAAGCAGGCTCACGAGTTTATTTGACAGTTGAAGATGAATAAGAGGGGGAAGAAGTAGAAAGAGGAATGAGAGGAAAGAGAGAGGCGTCGGTGCCGAGTGAGAACAATCCGGATTTTGTGGGGTATGCAAAATGCGGTGCGACAAAGTGGTTGACGGTTATGGTAAACGTATAGGTCAGTATGGGAGCAATAAAAATAAACAGAACAAACCTCAGAGTCAAGGTGCACAGATGCTAAAAGTTATATGAATGACGGTGGTGCTGAACTTTAAGGTTAATGATGATAATCAACATCGTATTTATTACAAACAGCCAAACAGATCATTTTAAAAATTTTACGTTGTGATATGAGGTACTAAGCCACCAATGTATTTTAAAAAACCTAAAACTTCGTCTGTAAGAAGATATTTAATATTCTCCCGCAACATTTTACGTGTTTAAAAACTGGCATTTCTATATTCAATGATGCATAAAATGCTAAGAAAAGGAACTTAAATGACAAATATCTCACGTCAGATTTTCGGGATTTCCATGAAACTGAGAGGAAATGACAAGATAATTAACCCAATTTGCAGATAGATGCAACAACAGAGGAAAGGAAATAAAAAAACAAAATCCATTTTTTGTTAAAGAATATTACTTTGCATTAAATACCGACGATGCTGAAAAACCACTTTATGCTTCTTAATTAATGCATCATTTTGAAAGGTGTCAGAATCATAAAATTCATCACTGAAATTGTACTTTATATTTCAGGTACCCTTTGTCAGATAATGCTTTAATGCTTAATTATTGACTGCCAAAGAGTGTAACAAAATGTGCAATCATAAGTTCATTGTTTTATGGTTTGAAAGTAGTTTTCCGATTACATTAAATTCCTTGCAATTTAGTTTTCAGAATGACAGTTCAAATGTTTATTTTAACGCTGTAGAAGAATTTTACTGGCAGGCGTGTATCAAATTTCGCTACTGACACTTCTTCTGTTTTCTGCTGATCTTAACTACAGCCGCAGAATTGAGAATGAAAGCCTGGTGAGAGTAAACCAAAAGATATACATTGGTCTATGCCAAGGTGAAAATTTAATTAGGAATAAATGATAAATATTTTTATTCCACTTTTTTCGCGTTATTATTGTTGAAACAGCGATTAACCCTTAAACTAATATGAATTAAGTCATACTGTACAATGTTCGGGTAAAGTACAATATGCTTTCATTTTTCCTCTATTTGGGTTATCGGTTTGAAGAACATAATAGTCTGCAGTACTGGTGGTTACAGTGGAAGGCAGATGCGAAGACACGGCAATATCAAAGAGGGGTTTAAGTGCTTTATGACTGGAGATGCTCAAGCCAGGTTATACGACCACAAACGATCAGTCACTCAGTGCGCACTGACTCAGGTTTTTGACCTCAAATCATGACTAATGCAGAGCATCAGGTGTTGGACAAACTATTAAGGTCAAGCTGACTTACAATAGGAACATATAGAAATGTTTACGTATAGATTTTAAATGAAAATATCCGAGCTTTAGTAAATATAGGAAAAAATTTTGATGAAATAATATCCGAAATATGGATGGTGATAAAAGAATGTGAGTACAATAAGAGATTTCATTAAGCTCTACTAGAGGGTGAAGTACAGACGTTTATAAATTGTGCATGATTTCCTTTCAAATCATTCAAATGTGTCTTCTGTTTTTAAAATTCACCTGAATTACTGATAAATTAGTCAATTTTTTCCATGATTAAAGGCTAATAACGATCCCTCTTGCGGTGGCCCACCTTTTTAAGACATTTCTACACTGATCAAAACACAGCTTTCCCTTTGATAAAAAAATTCGTTCTATATTTAACTTCTTTGGGGATAATTATCTAGAAAATACAAACTCGTTCTAAGCTATAAAGGAAAAAGTTTGTTTTTTAACTCAATATAACTGTAAACAGCGTTTAAGAGTGCCAAACTGCAGTTGAAGTTTGTGAGTTCCAGCGGGAGGTCAACATTTGAACTTAATTGGTATTACTGCATTTAATGTGAGTGTCACGAGTTACGTAGATGTAGTATTCAAGAATCATTATGTTGAAGTGGTTAATAGGTAGGGTATATCTTTATGAGTTTAACCGCTTATATTAAATAACTAACGACACCATATGAGAAGCATATCGTGGAACAGCGAATGGAATTCAAGAGCGAGAGAGAGAAAGGTAAACGAAGAGTTGGGGAGAGCGGGAAAATCATACAATCGCACCAAGCTTATAAAAAGTGGTATGCCTATAAAGAAAACATACTAACTAATTGAGACAGAAATATTTCGAGTGAAAAAAGATGACAAGAATGGTTTAAAAGCTACGTTGAACACGTATTAAAATGCCATCCGCGAAGTTTAAATGTATATCATTTCAAAGAATTATTAAAAGGCTACAATCGGTAGTTTTACGAACTGAGCAGTGGAAGGGAGGGAGTACAAGTGCTGAATAAATGAAATATTTAGTTATTACTCGAGAAAAGTTAATACACCCACTAAATTACGTAGACAAATTCGAAGGCTAGTTCAAGACATCTGTCCAGTTTTAACATTCTTTTGTGAACTATCATCTCTCTGATTAGCCAAAATTTATGATATTTACTACTAATATTAAAGATGTATTTCATTACACTTATAAGTTCAGTGATTAAACTGCTTTCTGTGAGTTAGACAAAATTTACAACGAAATTACTTTTTTAAGTGTACACTGATGGTCTATGATTAAGAAAACTGTTCAGATGCATAATCCGTGCTTATTTATAAGTAGCTTTAAGCAATTTACTTCGGCAATATATTTTATGTTCAAGTTAAATTAATTTAATAAAATTTTTTTCAACAAATGTAAGTAGCCTTCTTCTCTTGACTACTTGGCATTCCACAAAAATTCTAAGTCATGCTCCTATTGTATCATTTTTATATAACTTACGGAAGTGGTCGAATTGCAAATTTCTTCTTTATAGTTCTAATACATTTCATTATGAAGGCTTTTAAGGATAAAAGGGATCACACTAATCGGGAAATTGTTATTGTTACTTGAAGAAAGGTTACTAAAACACACATATTTCTGTTTATTAATAAAAATATAATATGATACACTTTCAGCCAAATAAAGGTATAAGTATAACAGTGAGAAAATGACCTCACAAAAAGTGCGGGGAGATTTGTTCTACATTACTTGAGATTTTTACTACTTCAAGTTAGTGTTCGGAAGAAAATATGTTGCATTTTCAAAAAAATGTTCTAAAGAAACTCAAACTACTTCTGATGTCAACGTTAAGAATGCTATTCTGATATACGACCTTTCAAACGCTCTAATCTTGTATAAAAATGAAAGCTGCCATTGGTCACTATTCCAAAGAAGTATCGATCCTGTTGATCGTGCTAGAGCATTGCTTTCCTTTCGGCAGTTTCAAACTTTATCATTTTTTGAATGAGTAGGATTGAAATTTCATGATAGTAATGCCAGACTTTGCTTAACTTTCTACTTTTCATTGATGTGTAGTAGCTCCAAAAGAAGAATGTGCGTATGATAGCGAGAATGATTGCTTTGTCTTGGTAAACTGACAGTTGTAACTCTAATGTTAATATTGTTGATGTACTTTCTTTTAAAATTTAGCATTATTTAAAATTCAAGTGCTAATGCATAACTTGTACAGGAATCTTAACTTAAAAAGAGTCATATTTCCTATTTTACAATTCCAGAGGATCCATTTCGTTATACTACCTCTAATTTCGTGTTCTTTTAGGTATATGATTTCTTAGAAATATAGCTAGTTTTATGATCAATTAAATTAGGAAAGCAATTTTTTTCCCATTTTTATAGCAGAATTTTATGTGTGTCTGCTTTGCGGTCACTAGGGCTGGAAATTAAATTAAAATTTTAACGACCGAATCACTGGCTCTACCATTTATTAGTGCCTTGAACACGTATAAGGGCAAAAGGCAAAAAGGCTAAGTATCATGACAACACGTTAACAATATATCCCTTTTTGTAAGTCTTTCGTTATATGTGTAGTAAAACTAACTTTTACATTTAATTAAGTATTCTAACATTTATTTTTATGAGTCCTTTTAAAAATCAGTATAAATACTTTATTGATAAGAAATTGTAAAAAAATTTAAATATTCTAATTTCAAATATTCGTAAACAACGCTTTCTCTCATAAATTAAATATCCGATTATTTAATCATTAAATATAACACCTTGTAAACAAGATTTATCAGCTAAATTAATGTCAGTGAAATTGCGAGTGGTCGATTAAATCAGTTCAAAAAATCATATTTTTAATTTCACAGCCAATCCTTGTCATATTATACGTTAAAGTGTTAATTTAAACCATAAATTTATCAAATCTTAACGCTTAATATTATTCATATTATGAAAGTATTTTGTTTAAATGTTTGTTGTGCTTCAATAATGAGCATGCTAAAATTATTTTAAGGATAAGGAATTCGAAATGTGCAATGACTTTTAGAACTGATAAAACATAATGCTCTTAATATAAAATAAGGATATTATTTAACATTCACGTTTCAAGTAATGTATTATAATTGTAAAACATGAAATTCTGAATAGTATGAATAGTTTTAATAAGAATACAACTACATTTATTCCACTTCATATTCTCGTTTAAAAGGTGCTTTCGCAATTGTTAACTAATTTTAATGTTTTTAAAAGAATAATTATATCAACAAGGCCCCTCAAATGCATCTCATTTTATGATATATTGGATTAAACACTAAATTTTGAATAATTTTTTCTTCATCCATTACATTTTAATTTATAGATGAAGTTTAAAGTAATATTTAAAATTGAAGTGATAATAATAAAACAATATTCTTTCATTCATCAAATGATAAATTGCAACAGTCCTTTTGAACGACAGAGTATATCGAAGGTGCGATTGAAATAAGAGTTTCATGGCCTTCATTGTAATATCTACTGAAAATCATAAAAACAAAAACAAATAACTTAGTTTTGAAATCAAGATTTTTGTCTTTTTATTAATAAATTGAATGTAAAATTGGTTAAAATTGATCAATTCATTTATTTTAAAGGCAGTTAAAACATGCTGGGAGTGCAGTTTACTACTTAAATTTGATTATTTTAATATGTCCATAAATTTAATTTTTCATATAATAAAATTTACCAAAACTCTTTAATTGGCCAAATTATAGAGCAATATATGTTGTTAAACACGGAAAAAGTTTTCTGGTCATCTAATGCCGTATTAAGCAAAGATATTATTTAAACATGCCTTGTTTCTCGTCTTTTAACTAACGGAGGTAATATTTCGGTACTTTCGAACTCCATTTATTTAATTATTAATGATTAGAAGATATTAAAAATTCATTCCGAACATATGTTTGGTCAGTTACTTAAAACAAATTTTGAGAACTTGACTAAATATGCTTCAACTTTAAGGCAGTATTCATCTTGCTTATTATAAGGCAGATGAAGAATGAGAAATTAGTAATGAATTTTATCAATCTAAATTTATTTAAAAATAAAATTAATCCTAGTCCCATCTTATTAAAATTCTGATCTTCTCCTTTCAGACTGGAAAAAAGAAGCATCTTCCCTTAGATCTCAATGTAAACTTTACTTCTTCGCCCCAAAACAGAGAGGTGTATCTTATTTTAATGACTGCATACATTAATTTGATGAACTTTTTTCAATTATAAATAGAGAAATATGTTGACATGCAATATTTATTTGACATAAACTATTTCAAATCAAAATGTATTGTTATTTAACTTACAGATATATCTTTTATGTTACTACTAATGGTTCCGTCGGTAGAGCATTGTCACATTTTTACTGTCCAACTAAATTTCTCTTTTGTTTTGTACTAAATCTTACTCGAAAGAATATAAAATGAGAGTAGAATCAAATTCAATACGTAAATTATTGAAAATGATTCAATATATGGCATTGAAATCAGCCAGACTTGTGATATTTAGAGATTAGGCTTATTAAGCTGGAGCACCTTTGAGCCCCACATGCCTTCGTATAGAAAAATGTAGTTGGACCATTTAAAAACTTGTTTTTGTTTTAAATTTACGATTTAATGCTAAAACCGTCGCATTTTGATATTCAAACACATATTTCAGCACTAATATGCAAATTAAATATTCCAGGTATACGTAAAATAATTGTGATAGCTATTACTCAACTGAATTTGAAGCAATAAGGCAAAGCGAAGGCAATTAACGTTCAAAGGGAATAGTAAAATGACAATATGAAAGTCTTGATATCTGTTTATTTTAATCCAAAATGAATCGATAAAAAGCAGAAGGAAATCATGCTTACTATATAGCAAACTTTTATAATTTTCGACATATTTTCTACCGTTTTTTGTTTGAATAATGCCACCTTTTATTTTAGCTTTTAGATGGAAAGCTTTACTCCGTCAGGAGAAGAGGAGAATTTTCTCCGATTAATACTAATATTTCAGAGAAAATTATTTATTTTTTCTGGAGAACTTTCTAAACTTATAAACCCTACCATACCATTTACAGGTGTGGGTATCTAGCTTTAGGTGATTCGCATATTTAGGAAAAACCGCGTAGACATTAGCATTTTTCTTGCATTTTTGAAATCTGCTATTTATTTGCCTGTAAAACAGGTTATCTAGAATGTATCTTATATGGGAACAGTTTGTTTGGTAAGTATCTAGGTGCATCAGAGGATAAAAGTATCACATACTGAATAAAAAAAACACTTTTTAATGTGCATTTTTTTGTTATTAGCTTTGACTAATGACATTATGTAGATGCAAGCATGCTTTGAAAAAGCATGTGTGGTACATCCTTTTCCGACATCTTGACCATTAAAAGGCAGGATTCCGCCCTTGGTTCTGCAAGTATAACGATTAAAGTAATTCCGTCAACTATTCCTACCGGTTATTTTCAATTCCAGTTTGTGCTTTTTATAGCAGATGGGTAGCTGTGAGCTGAAGGATTAAACATTTCCAACTGCATTTTCACCCTTTACTTAGAATTGGAAGTTGAAACAAAATCAGTAAAGATTACAGTTTATAAAACACAAAGGTTCTTACCAAAAATGAGACCAAGTAGAAATATCGGCATTAGATTGAAATACATCAGTATGCTTTTCTTAAACTTGAGGTCAGTAGTGACTTACAAGGTGTGTTTTTATCATCGAAGTTAAATCTGTAAAAATCAAATTTACTATTAAGCAGTGTAAAAAATTTAAAGCATTTTGTTCATGTCTTAAATTATCAAGTAAAAATATTACGATGCCTAACTTTTATTTATAACATCCTATGTTTTTTCAACCATTTTATTAATATTAAACTTAAAAAGCGCACTAATTTAATATTTCATTAAGAGCAAATATTATTTGATTACATATAAACTTCAATTACTTTAAACTTATGATATTTCTAAATAAAGTGAATTTTAACTTGGTTTATTAAATCTTTAAAGAAGCAGACAAGTAAAAAAATTGATCAAAGTGTTTGTGTTTGCGTCAATAGTGTATTTTAATTATTTAATTTTACAGTAATAACATTTAATGCAATTTAAACGTATTTTTGAATAAACAAGATATCTTAGAAAAACTGTCAGCATTTCATATTTCCAGAGAATCTTTTCTAAATTGATTAATATTTTGATGTAGTCCATAGGATATAAAATTTAGTAATTCATATTAATCAGAGAAACGACGATTATAGTAAGTTATAAATCCAGATTCATATCAGTCTGTATCTTATAAAAAGTACACACCTGCTTTTAACCATTAAATAGATTAAAATGGCGACATTTTTACTAGAAATTATTTAAAATAGCTTCATCTTTTGGTATTTTATTCAGAAAACTTGTTATTACTAACTATATTAGTAAAATTTACTATTTTTTACAAATATTTATACTCAATCATGCAAATCTCAAATATAAAACTAAAAATAGGCCACAAATAAATTATGTAACAAACGAAAAATTATTTAAATAATGCGTTGAGTGGAAACGGAATATGCGCGGAAATCTCTTAATGTTATTTGTTAAATGATATGAGAAAATACAAAATCGTGATATTACTGATTAGAGGTATAAAGATTAAACTACAGCTGGACGAAGTCTCCGGTCTAATGAAACATGGAGAAATATTTGGGCAATGCTGATCCCATCGAAAAAAAGTGGTACAACACGCCTCTAGTAGAATTTTGAATATTAAAGATCAATCTGATCGTCATTTTCGTCGTGCTGATCAGCGAAGAGGAACAAAATGCTTTGTGATTGATCACCCTTAATTGGATCTGTCTAAATTTGACCGATTGAACGAAATAAAGTTGCTATTTCGATTTAATAAGATTATCCAGACTATCAAAAGGTAGATAATATAAAACCGGAAAACTGGTAGAATAGGATACAGGAAAATAATTTAGTTTTGCTATATGCGTAAGTGGCAACCAGAATTAAAGTTGAGAAAGCAGATATTCTTTCCAAATCACAAATGAATACAGTATGCTGATAAAGATGATCAAAACCAAAACCTCGAGGCTAAGAACACATTTAAAATAAAAATAAAAGAAAAGTAAAAGGAAAAAATGAGAAAAAAGAAAAGGAAATAAGCCATTGAAATACCAAAAGATATGTTCTTTAAGTTCAGACAAACTGCAAATTTGATGCTTGGCGGGAAATTTTCATTAGTAACACTAATGAGAAGAAAAGGCGGACTGATTACTCCCTTGAAAAATAATTATGAAATTTTTCCACAAGAGAGGATTTCATTTGATTTTCCATGCTCGCAATGCTCTCTCTGAACCCCAAATGCGTGTTTTTCGTTTGTTTATGTGAAGTATTTGAAGATCGCACCTGAATTGGATTAGTGACCATCGACCTTTACTTCTCCCTCTTCCGAGTTATTGGGTTTTTGGTACCAGTTCGGATATAAAATGGAAAGGACTATTTGATTTGCATATCAAAAAGTGAACATTTTGACTCAAAAATTACAAAGTATACAAATCGGTAATTCCTTAATTACAATTTAATAAAACTCATGATGTCCTAGAATTTCTATTTGCTTTTATACAATGATTAAATTAATAACCTTTCGATCTATTTTATAAGGTATACGCGTTCATACGGTTATTAAAATTAGTGATTGAGTGCTAGTTTTATAATTTTACCAATTGGGTTAAAATTATTTCTATAAACAAACAGAAGTTTCAAAATTAAATAGCTTTGCATTTAAATTTGTAAACTTTAATAAGTTATTTTCAAAAGGTTCTAGAAACAACCTCTGCGCATGCATATATAAGTTTTCATTCCATTTCTTCGACTCTTATATTTTGTAACTCAATCTTAATAACAGTAAATGAAATGTGTAATGTAGGGTAGAAAGGACACTTTGCATTAAGAAGTATAATATAGGGATAGGGAGCAAGAGAGAGCAGTAATTTCCAGTGATATCAGAATAAAGAAATATCATTTTACCGCCTTGTGTTTTAAATATCAAAATACATGCTTCTCATTCTTGACTTAATTATTCTAAAGGTTCTGATAATTACATATAAATTTGTAACCCTGTTTACTGTAATTCTATAATATCTTTGATGACCTCTGATACTATTATGTTAGCATTTTTCTATAAATTAGTTAATTATGTTTAAAATATACGAAATTAGGAGGAATCTACCTAGTTTTCAAAATTTTGCACATATTCTGTGTCGCTCATTACAATTTCCAGCTACATTAATTTATAACGACCCTTCATTGGAATCAGTTTAGATATTACACATATACAAATAAGTTCAATTCATTTGATTAGCTTACTAGAACATCAGTGAAAGAGATTAGTGCGAATTAATTCCAAGTTCCTGAGAGTTTCTTGATTCAGCTTATTTAGAAATGCCATATTTGAAAAGAATATTAAGATAGACCACCCATATATAGAAAACTATAGAATGATAATTTTGAAATGCAATGATATTTATTTTATTTTAATAAAATTTGCTCAGATTTCTTTTTAGAACTGCGTTTATTTAAAAGCGCAGATTATTTTAAGAGAGATAAGTGACCATTTTGATTTATTGTTATACACATTTTAAATAAAATTGCAAAAAATATATTCTTTTTATTATTTGTCTTGATTTTATCTCATTTTTCCTTCTGAGAAAGCTAAATTGTGTTTAATAACACCACATGAAATCCACCTTCTTAAGACCTGAATAGTCTAGACTAAGCTTTACCTGAAGATAATCAAAAAAAATTTTCATTAAAGTGAAATTTAATGCAGCTCACTATGCTTGAACTGCGTACATGCATGCACGATCATTTTCTCCCCACACTTAAGGAACTAAAAGAATTAGCCTCAAGATCGACCATCATATTAAATCAAATGGTCAATTAAAACTGGAGATTGTGGATGAAAACTTGTCTAATAATTCAGTGAACGAATTACAAAATTTGAATTTTTGAACTCGAAGCAGTGAACATTCCCTAGCTAAATATTTTACGACCCCAATGCGCAAACTAAGGAAGTAATACATTAGACGCCCTGATTCTGATCACCTCCTCTCTTTTATTATTTAAATTTAGTTATCCAACCTATTTGCCTTCTTGTCATGTAAAGTTTTTAAATTCCTTTGAATTTCTGTGGATTATAGCAGTAAACAAGAATAATACCTGCCATTTCACCCACTTAAGCGCTGATAAAGCCCTTATTTTACTCCCATAATTACATTTTTTGCAATATGAACTCCGTTAAGTCTTAACGTTTGCCTTCTTGTACAATACGACGCTTCATGCCAATTTCCGCCTGGATTGCGAAGATTTATGCACATGTACTCCGACATTTTAATGGGTATGCTTTCCCACCAATTAGAATTAGACCAAAATATTTTTCCGGCGAGATTGATTCCTTTACTCTATTTACTTTGATGCACTATTTGGAATTGCAAGAGGCAAACGAGATTAATAAATCCTATTTTAAGACAGATTATCAGCTTAAATGCGTACACATGATGAAGTTAGCAACAGCAAACATTACATGCCCCAACAATTGCATATATTTTAATATTTTAATTTTGGAGATTAAGTTTAATTATTACTAAATCATGAAAAAGCTCTAGGAACTGGCGATAATGTTATTACTTTTATCGTGCAACTTATTTCTGCTGACGTTAAATATGTCCCCACACTCTTTCCATTTAAAATTTTCTTTCAAATTTATGTGCAAAATTTTTATAATACCTTAAATAACAAAAACGTGCCTTAATAAATGATTGGAATACATAAATAAAGCCGCCTGAAATGGCAAAATAACAATTTTACAGATAGCTATATTTTCCCAAAGTTAGAGTATTCAGCAGAAAATTAAAGCATTACATAGTAGAAGCAAAATTTTCCGGATATAATTCCTAAATGAACATGTAAATAA